>OY744475.1:202461859-203061859 GCA_963556175.1 Tipula confusa
CAAATTCGTAAATTAGCAAAGGCTAACCCGGGCCACTATTTCCCGTTCTATGGAATATTTAATCAAATTCGTAAATTAGCAAAGGCTAACCCCTTTGCTGATTTGCCAATTTTTTTTAATAAAATTTTTTATGGAAATGTATGTTTATTTTAATGCAGTATTAATACTGATGAATACAGCTTTTGATTAAGGTATCATTCATCAAAATCGGGCCACTATTTCCCGTTCTATGGAATATTTAATCAAATTCGTAAATTAGCAAAGGCTAACCCCTTTGCTGATTTGCCAATTTTTTTTAATAAAATTTTTTATGGAAATGTAAGTATATTTTAATGCAGTATTAATACTGATGAATACAGCTTTTGATTAAGGTATCATTCATCAAAATTGGGCCATTATTTCCCGTTCTATGGAACATTTAATCAAATTCGTAAATTAGCAAAGGCTAACCCCTTTGCTGATTTGCCAATTTTTTTAATAAAATTTTTTATGGAAATGTATGTTTATTTTAATGCAGTATTAATACTGATGAATACAGCTTTTGATTAAGGTATCATTCATCAAAATTGGGCCATTATTTCCCGTTCTATGGAATATTTAATCAAATTCGTAAATTAGCAAAGGCTAACCCGGGCCACTATTTCCCGTTCTATGGAATATTTAATCAAATTCGTAAATTAGCAAAGGCTAACCCCTTTGCTGATTTGCCAATTTTTTTTAATAAAATTTTTTATGGAAATGTATGTTTATTTTAATGCAGTATTAATACTGATGAATACAGCTTTTGATTAAGGTATCATTCATCAAAATCGGGCTACTATTTCCCGTTCTATGGAATATTTAATCAAATTCGTAAATTAGCAAAGGCTAACCCCTTTGCTGATTTGCCAATTTTTTTTAATAAAATTTTTTATGGAAATGTAAGTATATTTTAATGCAGTATTAATACTGATGAATACAGCTTTTGATTAAGGTATCATTCATCAAAATTGGGCCATTATTTCCCGTTCTATGGAACATTTAATCAAATTCGTAAATTAGCAAAGGCTAACCCCTTTGCTGATTTGCCAATTTTTTTAATAAAATTTTTTATGGAAATGTATGTTTATTTTAATGCAGTATTAATACTGATGAATACAGCTTTTGATTAAGGTATCATTCATCAAAATTGGGCCATTATTTCCCGTTCTATGGAATATTTAATCAAATTCGTAAATTAGCAAAGGCTAACCCCTTTGCTGATTTGCCAATTTTTTTTAATAAAATTTTTTATGGAAATGTAAGTATATTTTAATGCAGTATTAATACTGATGAATACAGCTTTTGATTAAGGTATCATTCATCAAAATTGGGCCATTATTTCCCGTTCTATGGAACATTTAATCAAATTCGTAAATTAGCAAAGGCTAACCCCTTTGCTGATTTGCCAATTTTTTTAATAAAATTTTTTATGGAAATGTATGTTTATTTTAATGCAGTATTAATACTGATGAATACAGCTTTTGATTAAGGTATCATTCATCAAAATCGGGCCACTATTTCCCGTTCTATGGAATATTTAATCAAATTCGTAAATTAGCAAAGGCTAACCCCTTTGCTGATTTGCCAATTTTTTTTAATAAAATTTTTTATGGAAATGTAAGTATATTTTAATGCAGTATTAATACTGATGAATACAGCTTTTGATTAAGGTATCATTCATCAAAATTGGGCCATTATTTCCCGTTCTATGGAACATTTAATCAAATTCGTAAATTAGCAAAGGCTAACCCCTTTGCTGATTTGCCAATTTTTTTAATAAAATTTTTTATGGAAATGTATGTTTATTTTAATGCAGTATTAATACTGATGAATACAGCTTTTGATTAAGGTATCATTCATCAAAATTGGGCCATTATTTCCCGTTCTATGGAATATTTAATCAAATTCGTAAATTAGCAAAGGCTAACCCGGGCCACTATTTCCCGTTCTATGGAATATTTAATCAAATTCGTAAATTAGCAAAGGCTAACCCCTTTGCTGATTTGCCAATTTTTTTTAATAAAATTTTTTATGGAAATGTATGTTTATTTTAATGCAGTATTAATACTGATGAATACAGCTTTTGATTAAGGTATCATTCATCAAAATTGGGCCATTATTTCCCGTTCTATGGAATATTTAATCAAATTCGTAAATTAGCAAAGGCTAACCCGGGCCACTATTTCCCGTTCTATGGAATATTTAATCAAATTCGTAAATTAGCAAAGGCTAACCCCTTTGCTGATTTGCCAATTTTTTTTAATAAAATTTTTTATGGAAATGTATGTTTATTTTAATGCAGTATTAATACTGATGAATACAGCTTTTGATTAAGGTATCATTCATCAAAATCGGGCCACTATTTCCCGTTCTATGGAATATTTAATCAAATTCGTAAATTAGCAAAGGCTAACCCCTTTGCTGATTTGCCAATTTTTTTTAATAAAATTTTTTATGGAAATGTAAGTATATTTTAATGCAGTATTAATACTGATGAATACAGCTTTTGATTAAGGTATCATTCATCAAAATTGGGCCATTATTTCCCGTTCTATGGAACATTTAATCAAATTCGTAAATTAGCAAAGGCTAACCCCTTTGCTGATTTGCCAATTTTTTTAATAAAATTTTTTATGGAAATGTATGTTTATTTTAATGCAGTATTAATACTGATGAATACAGCTTTTGATTAAGGTATCATTCATCAAAATTGGGCCATTATTTCCCGTTCTATGGAATATTTAATCAAATTCGTAAATTAGCAAAGGCTAACCCGGGCCACTATTTCCCGTTCTATGGAATATTTAATCAAATTCGTAAATTAGCAAAGGCTAACCCCTTTGCTGATTTGCCAATTTTTTTTAATAAAATTTTTTATGGAAATGTATGTTTATTTTAATGCAGTATTAATACTGATGAATACAGCTTTTGATTAAGGTATCATTCATCAAAATTGGGCCATTATTTCCCGTTCTATGGAATATTTAATCAAATTCGTAAATTAGCAAAGGCTAACCCGGGCCACTATTTCCCGTTCTATGGAATATTTAATCAAATTCGTAAATTAGCAAAGGCTAACCCCTTTGCTGATTTGCCAATTTTTTTTAATAAAATTTTTTATGGAAATGTATGTTTATTTTAATGCAGTATTAATACTGATGAATACAGCTTTTGATTAAGGTATCATTCATCAAAATCGGGCCACTATTTCCCGTTCTATGGAATATTTAATCAAATTCGTAAATTAGCAAAGGCTAACCCCTTTGCTGATTTGCCAATTTTTTTTAATAAAATTTTTTATGGAAATGTAAGTATATTTTAATGCAGTATTAATACTGATGAATACAGCTTTTGATTAAGGTATCATTCATCAAAATTGGGCCATTATTTCCCGTTCTATGGAACATTTAATCAAATTCGTAAATTAGCAAAGGCTAACCCCTTTGCTGATTTGCCAATTTTTTTAATAAAATTTTTTATGGAAATGTATGTTTATTTTAATGCAGTATTAATACTGATGAATACAGCTTTTGATTAAGGTATCATTCATCAAAATTGGGCCATTATTTCCCGTTCTATGGAATATTTAATCAAATTCGTAAATTAGCAAAGGCTAACCCGGGCCACTATTTCCCGTTCTATGGAATATTTAATCAAATTCGTAAATTAGCAAAGGCTAACCCCTTTGCTGATTTGCCAATTTTTTTTAATAAAATTTTTTATGGAAATGTATGTTTATTTTAATGCAGTATTAATACTGATGAATACAGCTTTTGATTAAGGTATCATTCATCAAAATCGGGCTACTATTTCCCGTTCTATGGAATATTTAATCAAATTCGTAAATTAGCAAAGGCTAACCCCTTTGCTGATTTGCCAATTTTTTTTAATAAAATTTTTTATGGAAATGTAAGTATATTTTAATGCAGTATTAATACTGATGAATACAGCTTTTGATTAAGGTATCATTCATCAAAATTGGGCCATTATTTCCCGTTCTATGGAACATTTAATCAAATTCGTAAATTAGCAAAGGCTAACCCCTTTGCTGATTTGCCAATTTTTTTAATAAAATTTTTTATGGAAATGTATGTTTATTTTAATGCAGTATTAATACTGATGAATACAGCTTTTGATTAAGGTATCATTCATCAAAATTGGGCCATTATTTCCCGTTCTATGGAATATTTAATCAAATTCGTAAATTAGCAAAGGCTAACCCGGGCCACTATTTCCCGTTCTATGGAATATTTAATCAAATTCGTAAATTAGCAAAGGCTAACCCCTTTGCTGATTTGCCAATTTTTTTTAATAAAATTTTTTATGGAAATGTATGTTTATTTTAATGCAGTATTAATACTGATGAATACAGCTTTTGATTAAGGTATCATTCATCAAAATCGGGCCACTATTTCCCGTTCTATGGAATATTTAATCAAATTCGTAAATTAGCAAAGGCTAACCCCTTTGCTGATTTGCCAATTTTTTTTAATAAAATTTTTTATGGAAATGTATGTTTATTTTAATGCAGTATTAATACTGATGAATACAGCTTTTGATTAAGGTATCATTCATCAAAATCGGGCCACTATTTCCCGTTCTATGGAATATTTAATCAAATTCGTAAACTAGCAAAGGCTAACCCCTTTGCTGATTTGCCAATTTTTTTTAATAAAATTTTTTATGGAAATGTATGTTTATTTTAATGCAGTATTAATACTGATGAATACAGCTTTTGATTAAGGTATCATTCATCAAAATTGGGCCATTATTTCCCGTTCTATGGAATATTTAATCAAATTCGTAAATTAGCAAAGGCTAACCCCTTTGCTGATTTGCCAATTTTTTTTAATAAAATTTTTTATGGAAATGTTAGTATATTTTAATGCAGTATTAATACTGATGAATACAGCTTTTGATTAAGGTATCATTCATCAAAATCGGGCCACTATTTCCCGTTCTATGGAATATTTAATCAAATTCGTAAACTAGCAAAGGCTAACCCCTTTGCTGATTTGCCAATTTTTTTTAATAAAATTTTTTATGGAAATGTATGTTTATTTTAATGCAGTATTAATACTGATGAATACAGCTTTTGATTAAGGTATCATTCATCAAAATTGGGCCATTATTTCCCGTTCTATGGAATATTTAATCAAATTCGTAAATTAGCAAAGGCTAACCCCTTTGCTGATTTGCCAATTTTTTTTAATAAAATTTTTTATGGAAATGTAAGTATATTTTAATGCAGTATTAATACTGATGAATACAGCTTTTGATTAAGGTATCATTCATCAAAATCGGGCCACTATTTCCCGTTCTATGGAATATTTAATCAAATTCGTAAACTAGCAAAGGCTAACCCCTTTGCTGATTTGCCAATTTTTTTTAATAAATTTTTTTATGGAAATGTATGTTTATTTTAATGCAGTATTAATACTGATGAATACAGCTTTTGATTAAGGTATCATTCATCAAAATTGGGCCATTATTTCCCGTTCTATGGAATATTTAATCAAATTCGTAAATTAGCAAAGGCTAACCCCTTTGCTGATTTGCCAATTTTTTTTAATAAAATTTTTTATGGAAATGTATGTTTATTTTAATGCAGTATTAATACTGATGAATACAGCTTTTGATTAAGGTATCATTCATCAAAATCGGGCCACTATTTCCCGTTCTATGGAATATTTAATCAAATTCGTAAATTAGCAAAGGCTAACCCCTTTGCTGATTTGCCAATTTTTTTTAATAAAAATACTTATGGAAATGTATGTATATTTTAATGCAGTATTAATACTGATTACTAGAGCTTTTGATTAAGTTATCATTCATCAAAATCGGGCCACTATTTCCCGTTCTATGGAATATTTAATCAAATTCGTAAATTAGCAAAGGCTAACCCCTTTGCTGATTTGCCAATTTTTTTAATAAAATTTTTTATGGAAATGTATGTTTATTTTAATGCAGTATTAATACTGATGAATACAGCTTTTGATTAAGGTATCATTCATCAAAATCGGGCCACTATTTCCCGTTCTATGGAATATTTAATCAAATTCGTAAATTAGCCAAGGCTAACCCCTTTGCTGATTTGCCAATTTTTTTTAATAAAATTTTTTATGGAAATGTATGTATATTTTAATGCAGTATTAATACTGATGAATACAGCTTTTGATTAAGGTATCATTCATCAAAATCGGACCACTATTTCCCATTCTATGGAATATTTAATAAAATTCGTAAATTAGCAAAGGCTAACCCCTTTGCTGATTTGCCAATTTTTTTTAATAAAATTTTTTATGGAAATGTATGTTTATTTTAATGCAGTATTAATACTGATGACTACAGCTTTTGATTAAGGTATCATTCATCAAAATCGGGCCACTATTTCCCGTTCTATGGAATATTTAATCAAATTCGTAAATTAGCAAAGGCTAACCCCTTTGCTGATTTGCCAATTTTTTTTAATAAAATTTTTTATGGAAATGTATGTATATTTTAATGCAGTATTAATACTGATGAATACAGCTTTTGATTAAGGTATCATTCATCAAAATCGGGCCACTATTTCCCGTTCTATGGAATATTTAATCAAATTCGTAAATTAGCAAAGGCTAACCCCTTTGCTGATTTGCCAATTTTTTTTAATAAAATTTTTTATGGAAATGTATGTTTATTTTAATGCAGTATTAATACTGATGAATACAGCTTTTGATTAAGGTATCATTCATCAAAATTGGGCCATTATTTCCCGTTCTATGGAATATTTAATCAAATTCGTAAATTAGCAAAGGCTAACCCCTTTGCTGATTTGCCAATTTTTTTTAATAAAATTTTTTATGGAAATGTATGTTTATTTTAATGCAGTATTAATACTGATGACTACAGCTTTTGATTAAGGTATCATTCATCAAAATCGGGCCACTATTTCCCGTTCTATGGAATATTTAATCAAATTCGTAAATTAGCAAAGGCTAACCCCTTTGCTGATTTGCCAATTTTTTTTAATAAATTTTTTTATGGAAATGTATGTTTATTTTAATGCAGTATTAATACTGATGACTACAGCTTTTGATTAAGGTATCATTCATCAAAATCGGGCCACTATTTCCCGTTCTATGGAATATTTAATAAAATTCGTAAATTAGCAAAGGCTAACCCCTTTGCTGATTTGCCAATTATTTTTAATAAAATTTTTTATGGAAATGTATGTATATTTTAATGCAGTATTAATACTGATGAATACAGCTTTTGATTAAGGTATCATTCATCAAAATCGGGCCACTATTTCCCGTTCTATGGAATATTTAATCAAATTCGTAAATTAGCAAAGGCTAACCCCTTTGCTGATTTGCCAATTTTTTTTAATAAAATTTTTTATGGAAATGTATGTTTATTTTAATGCAGTATTAATACTGATGACTACAGCTTTTGATTAAGGTATCATTCATCAAAATCGGGCCACTATTTCCCGTTCTATGGAATATTTAATCAAATTCGTAAATTAGCAAAGGCTAACCCCTTTGCTGATTTGCCAATTTTTTTTAATAAAATTTTTTATGGAAATGTATGTTTATTTTAATGCAGTATTAATACTGATGAATACAGCTTTTGATTAAGGTATCATTCATCAAAATTGGGCCATTATTTCCCGTTCTATGGAATATTTAATCAAATTCGTAAATTAGTAAAGGCTAACCCCTTTGCTGATTTGCCAATTTTTTTTAATAAAATTTTTTATGGAAATGTATGTTTATTTTAATGCAGTATTAATACTGATGACTACAGCTTTTGATTAAGGTATCATTCATCAAAATCGGGCCACTATTTCCCGTTCTATGGAATATTTAATCAAATTCGTAAATTAGCAAAGGCTAACCCCTTTGCTGATTTGCCAATTTTTTTTAATAAAATTTTTTATGGAAATGTATGTTTATTTTAATGCAGTATTAATACTGATGACTACAGCTTTTGATTAAGGTATCATTCATCAAAATCGGGCCACTATTTCCCGTTCTATGGAATATTTAATCAAATTCGTAAATTAGCAAAGGCTAACCCCTTTGCTGATTTGCCAATTTTTTTTAATAAAATTTTTTATGGAAATGTATGTTTATTTTAATGCAGTATTAATACTGATGAATACAGCTTTTGATTAAGGTATCATTCATCAAAATTGGGCCATTATTTCCCGTTCTATGGAATATTTAATCAAATTCGTAAATTAGCAAAGGCTAACCCCTTTGCTGATTTGCCAATTTTTTTTAATAAAATTTTTTATGGAAATGTATGTTTATTTTAATGCAGTATTAATACTGATGACTACAGCTTTTGATTAAGGTATCATTCATCAAAATCGGACCACTATTTCCCATTCTATGGAATATTTAATAAAATTCGTAAATTAGCAAAGGCTAACCCCTTTGCTGATTTGCCAATTTTTTTTAATAAAATTTTTTATGGAAATGTATGTATATTTTAATGCAGTATTAATACTGATGACTACAGCTTTTGATTTAGGTATCATTCATCAAAATCGGGCCACTATTTCCCGTTCTATGGAATATTTAATCAAATTCGTAAATTAGCAAAGGCTAACCCCTTTGCTGATTTGCCAATTTTTTTTAATAAAATTTTTTATGGAAATGTATGTATATTTTAATGCAGTATTAATACTGATGACTACAGCTTTTGATTTAGGTATCATTCATCAAAATCGGGCCACTATTTCCCGTTCTATGGAATATTTAATCAAATTCGTAAATTAGCAAAGGCTAACCCCTTTGCTGATTTGCCAATTTTTTTTAATAAAATTTTTTATGGAAATGTATGTTTATTATAATGCAGTATTAATACTGATGACTACAGCTTTTGATTAAGGTATCATTCATCAAAATCGGGCCACTATTCCCCATTCTATGGAATATTTAATAAAATTCGTAAATTAGCAAAGGCTAACCCCTTTGCTGATTTGCCAATTTTTTTTAATAAAATTTTTTATGGAAATGTATGTATATTTTAATGCAGTATTAATACTGATGACTACAGCTTTTGGTTAAGGTATCATTCATCAAAATCGGGCCACTATTTCCCGTTCTATGGAATATTTAATCAAATTCGTAAATTAGCAAAGGCTAACCCCTTTGCTGATTTGCCAATTTTTTTTAATAAAATTTTTAATAAAATGGAAATGTATGTTTATTTTAATGCAGTATTAATACTGATGACTACAGCTTTTGATTTAGGTATCATTCATCAAAATCGGGCCACTATTTCCCGTTCTATGGAATATTTAATCAAATTCGTAAATTAGCAAAGGCTAACCCCTTTGCTGATTTGCCAATTTTTTTTAATAAATTTTTTTATGGAAATGTATGTATATTTTAATGCAGTATTAATACTGATGACTACAGCTTTTGATTAAGGTATCATTCATCAAAATCGGGCCACTATTTCCCGTTCTATGGAATATTTAATCAAATTCGTAAATTAGCAAAGGCTAACCCCTTTGCTGATTTGCCAATTTTTTTTAATAAAATTTTTTATGGAAATGTATGTTTATTTTAATGCAGTATTAATACTGATGACTACAGCTTTTGATTAAGGTATCATTCATCAAAATCGGGCCACTATTTCCCATTCTATGGAATATTTAATCAAATTCGTAAATTAGCAAAGGCTAACCCCTTTGCTGATTTGCCAATTTTTTTTAATAAATTTTTTTATGGAAATGTATGTTTGTTTTAATCAAAAGCTGTAGTCATCAGTATTAATACTGCATTAAAATATACATACATTTCAATAAATATTTTTATTAAAAAAATTGGCAAATCAGCAAAGGGGTTAGCCTTTGCTAATTTACGAATTTTATTAAATATTCCATAGAATGGGAAATAGTGGCCCGATTTTGATGAATGATACCTTAATCAAAAGCTGTATTCATCAGTATTAATACTGCATTAAAATATACATACATTTCAATAAATATTTTTATTAAAAAAAATTGGGAAATCGGCAAATGGAAATTTGTATAAGAAAGATCAGGTATAAGGGAACATCAATTTTCAGTACAAACTTTATCCGATATTTCACTCACAAGTCGCAAAGAAAAAAGAGCTTAACCAATAAAAACTGCAACTAGAATAGTACCGGCTATACAAAGTAGTCGTAAGCCATTATGATTATACCATTCTGCATTATCATAATGAAGATATAGAACACTACAAAATCGACTACCATTATAAATTGCGATGTGACCATAAGTTGTGGGACTCGAACTAACAATCTACCTAAACAGTAGGCTGTATCGGAGCTAAGAAATTTGGAAAAAGGAAACAAAACGTTTATTAAATCGTAACAGTAAGAAACACAAACATCTTCATTCAAACAGTTTAATCTCTTATCGCACAGTCTCACATTAATACTAGTTAAATCTTTTTACAATAGATGGCTTATCATTATGCTATTATATATGTGCAACGCTGCACGTAATAATAAATTGAGCTGCTATCGTCTTATTAAAACTGTTAATTTTTATCATTTTTTATTTAAATATATAAAATTTAAATAATTATATTATTTAAATTACACATTCAATTTATAGTACACCTATCAGATTAAGAAAATAAATCTGAATTGTAATGGTACACAATAATATTTTTTAATAAAATTACACCTAATAACTAAACCAGACTTTTTATAGTTCATCATGTTCCGCATCTATATCTTCAACATCATCATTCGTTGAATCATCTTCTTCAGTCTCTTCGATATTTGGATTTTCTGCTCCATCTTCAGGTGTATCCTCAAAGAAATCTTCCGATTCATCTTCATCGGTTACACCTAATGATTGTTTCATCATTTTTTCGATATTTTCGGCAAATGATGCAGTCTCCTTTAGCATAAATCCAGAACGAAGTGTTGCTGTTTGGAATAACATGTGGGCAATATCTTTGGCACCGGCATCATCACTATCGACTTCGACACGGCGGAGAAGCTCACGCATTAAGGGATGGAATGGATTAATTTCAAGTGTTTTACGCTGATTTAAATAGTACGATTTTTGTGGATCGTCAGCTTTTTGATGAGCATTCGAAAGTGCCAAACGTTCCATATTCCCAGTCCATCCAAACATACCAGCTACTAGAGCACAAGGTGATTTCTTTAATCGTTCCGATACTTTAGCACCACTGATTTGATCCTTAAGTCCAACATCGTTCAACCATTTGGTTAGGGGATCAAATTTAGATTTTACTTCTTCAAATTTAGCTTTATTTGCTTCTGAGTCATTCAATTGAAATCCTTCTTTTGCAACGTTTTGGAATTTCTTTCCATCAAATTCGGGTAATGCAGAAATTGCGTACTCATCGACAGCTTCTGTCAAGTATAAGACCTCATAACCTCGTGCTAAAAGACGTTCAACGAATGGAGATCGTGCAACTTCTTGACGATTAGCTCCAGCAATATAGTAAATGTGATCTTGTTTTGGTTTCATACGTTCTACGTAATCGGCAAGATTTGTCAATTTTTTACTGTTTGATGAGTGGAACATTAAGAGCTTTGCCAAACGTGATCTGTTGCTTGGATCTTCCATGATTCCCAATTTAATGCTATTAAAAATAAAACAATGTCATTATGTTATCAATCGTTCAACAAGTTAATAGATAACAAAATACTTACTTTGTGGAATATTCCTTCCAGAATTTTTCATAATTTTCATTATCCATTTTTTTTATCATATCTAAAGCTTTGCGCACTAATTTTTTCTTGATAACTTTAATCAATTTATGTTGTTGCAAAGTTTCACGCGATACATTAAGTGGCAAATCGTCGGAATCAACCACACCACGAATAAAGTTAAGATAATTTGGTATCATGTCATTGAATTCATCGGTAATAAATACACGTCGAACGTATAATTTTATATTATCGGATTTTGTTCCATAACGATTAAAAGATTCAGATGGTTGTACTTTGGGCACAAATAATAGCGATTTGAATGTAACTTCTCCTTCGGCGACAAAATGTGTGTGTGCCAATGGATCGGATGTGTCTTTAGTTAAACTTTTGTAAAATTCAACGTATTCATCTTCAGTTACATCAGCAGGTTTTTTAGTCCAAATTGGTTTGTTTTCGTTCATAATTTCCCAATCCCAAACAGTTTTAGTGACTTTCTTTGTTTTTGGTTTGTCTTCATCAGCTTCTTCCTCCACCTTTGCATCTTCATCAGTTTCATCATCATCATCGTTTGTTTCCTTTTCTGCAACAGGTTCATCATCAATTGGGATTTCTTCTTCAACATTCTTGGATGTCCACATGTAAATCGGGAAGTTAATGAATTGAGAATATTTTTTAATAAGTTGCTTGACTGTGTCTTCTTCTAAGAAATCTTGTGCTTCATCCTTTAAATACAATGAAACTTGTGAGCCCCGTTTTAATGTATCTCCACGTGGATCTTCGACAATATTAAAACTGGCTGCATCACTCTCCCAGATATATTGTTTATCAGCGTTATTTTTAGTGGTAACCACAACACGATCGGCCACTAAAAATGATGAATAGAAACCAACACCAAACTGCCCAATCATATCGTTAGCATCTTGTGTTTCACTCTTCTCATCTTGAATTTTGGACAAAAAGTCTGCCGTTCCCGATTTGGCAATTGTTCCTAAATTATTAATCAAATCATCCCGAGTCATACCAATACCCGAATCAATAATATGCAATACTTTATTGTCCTTATCGGCTTTGATTTTAATGTTTAAATTTTGATTTGTTGCCAACACATCAGAATCAGTAAGCGATAATAATCGAATTTTGTCTAAGGCATCGGAAGCGTTTGATATTAATTCACGCAAGAAAATTTCCTTATTACGGTACAGTGAATTAATAATCAACTTCATCATACGGTTAACTTCAGCCTGGAAAGTATATTTTTCTGCTTTATCGCGAAGTTGTTTAATTTGAGACACATTCAATTCATCAACATTAATGGCTTCTTCTTCACGTTTTATTACTTCATCGTCTACAAATATTAATAAAAACATAAACAACGTTTAATGATTTACTTATAATAGATGGGCGTATTAAAATTATTATCACAGTTTAGATCCCAAATTTCAATTTAAGGTTAAAAGACACGTCAATACTTTCTTACCTGTTCTGGAACCTTCCCTGCTCGCACCAAGATCTAAATCAATGGTTTCGATATCATCCTCATTTGCATCAGCCTTAATAATTGGACACAGACCTATTTAGAAAAAACATTAAAATCATTTTAATATAAAACAAAACGATTTTAATGAATTGTTGACATTTTCAAAAAAAAAAATTTTTACTCACCAATTATTACAATCAAACCTAATATTAGTAATTTATTTTTCATTGTGTTTACTTAAAAAAATAATTACTTAATATTTATATACACTAATTGTTTAGTATAACTGTAGCTTTAATTAATTTAAAAGCCCTTATTTTACTTTAAATACTAATTATGTTGTTTAACTCCCGGCATTACAATTGAAATGAATATGGTTTCGAATAGCTGAGTTAATTTTATACACAAAATATTTCTTAACAAATGGCTCATTTTGATTGGTCCAAATCATTAAGCAATATATTGTACAAGGTTGGGAAAAGTATTATAGGTTGTACAGGTATGCTGAGTATGTTGAATAAAATGAGCGAAATATCGTTTTGATCAATAATAAATATAATCAATTTATATAATATTAAATATGTAATACTATAAAAAATATGCTTTAAAAAAGAACCCTCAATTTGGATATTTAATAACAATTTAAATACCAACTTATCGAGTCTAAAAAAGAAGAAAATATCTCATCTCGTATATTTATTAAAAAATATCAGCACATTTGCATAGAATGGGACATATGGATAGATTTTCACGTTAAAATGTACTTACGCATGCAAATTTAAGCTTGGTTCATAGCATAACCCCGCACCCATTATGCTCAAAGTTAATTTTTTTACAACTTAAGTTTGAAAATAATGGGCGGAGTCTCATATGGTGTGTTTTGATTAGTTTGAGCTCAGGAGTTCGGAAGTTATTTCCGATGTTATAAACTAAGCTTTAAAGTTTAAATCATCTTAAAGGATTGAACACACCACAATTATCAGTTTAGTACTTACTATAGTGACGGCATTCAACATTCATTTTTAATTTTTTTTTAAAACTACATATAATTTTGCACAATTTTATAACTATGCTTTTTATTCGGTAAAATACCAATTTTATTTTGGTGGCTGTCGTCGACGCTGGTCTGTTTAGCGTATAAGACTATGCCTGGTTCAAAGCCGTCTCAAATCTATCTAGTCAAAAAATATGAAGCCGGCTTTGGCTCGGTTAAACCTACAATAAATGAACCTACAACAAAATTATAATGTACATACTTACGAAATGTCAAAAACACAACCTAGAATTTGCCGTAAAAGTTTTCAGAATATTTATTATTAATAGTTTAAAAAATAAAATGATATTTAAAAAAATATGGTATCATAAAAAGTATTTATTCTGTGGACTTTTTCCATTCAGCCTCGAAGATGCACATGACAAAGTGCTTCCACTTTCAAAAACTGCCCGTGCGGCTGATAGCCTTCCACCTGATGATGAAACAGGAAAAGAACGATTAAAAATGATGTTTACACCAGAGTAAATACATAAATTACATACTAATATATAACATGAACTAATTCTATAAAATGGTTAATTATATTTACAGTGAATTTGGATCGTTACCGTCCGAAATTATTTCAATATATCAAGCTGGGTTCATTGGTTGCCTTACGGGTGCTATCTACGGTGGTGTTATAAGTTCACGTATAGCATATGTTAATTTCATGGATTCAAATCAGGCAACAGCATTTAAATCTCATCTCGATGCCAAGAAAAAATTACAAGATTCAGTAACTTTGAATTTTGCCAAAGGTGCATTCAAATGGGGCTGGCGATTAGGATTATTTACCACATCGTATGTTGGTATTACAACAATAATTTCGGTTTATCGTGGAAAATCATCGATCGTCGAATATTTATCAGCTGGGGCACTTACGGGAGCCGTATACAAATGTAATTTAGGTTTAAGAGGTATAGCGGTTGGAGGTGGACTTGGTGGTATATTAGGTTGTATTGCCGGTGGAATTTCTCTTCTTGCGTTACGATTAAGTGGCACCACAGTAGAAGAAGTTCGATACTGGCAATATAAATGGAAAAAGGACAGAGATCGAATGATTAGTCAATCAATAAAAAAGCAACTTGGCGAGAAAGACGAGTTAATGGAGGGACACGATGAAACGATTGGTGAAATGAAATTGTCGTTAGAAAATATTAATGTTAACGTAGTGAAAAAAGAATAATTATTTTAATGTATATATTGGAAAATAATTAGTATAAATAAATTATATTGCGAAACAAAAGTTTTGATTTAAAAAAAGAATATGCAGTCATTTAGGCGATTTTTTTACTGAATTCTATGTAATTACTTCCCGCCATAACCTTCTAAAATCGCGCTAAAATTTATTCAGCAATTAAGCGTTAGCTATAACTGAATTCTTGAATTAGTATTAAATTAAAACACAATGGGTAAGCACACAAATTTTAATATTTAAAATAACAAAATGTTTTATTCATTTTAAATTTCTTTATAGACATCACAAACAACATTCTGGAAAAAACAATTTCATCGAATAATGCAATTAGTTTTAGTGAAACCAGTGAAAATACACCAAGTACAACTGAAAAAGATGACAATACAGTCGAGTTATATTATAGTAATGATGAATTCGAACCAGATGTAGAAGAATCGTTACCATACCAAATTTATAACTACGTTTATAACAAAAAACCGGATTTTGCATTAATGCATACACCGTTTTGGGAGGCATTCAAAGCGCACCATCCAATCATTTCATTGCCTCCCATCGAATTGAAAATATATTTTTTTGAAAACGTTTTGCCTAGATACCAGCAAGCTACGTATTTAACATTTTATCAAACGAAATATTTTGATACGTTGTCCAACTTATATAAAAATATTGACATCAACCAGTTACGAGTAAATGATCCTGTTTCCGGTGTACATTATCATCGTGCCGATGATAACGATACATTTTTGGATTTAATAAATCGATCCGATGTTAATATTATCGGGGTAACAGAAAATGTTAATTATGATATACACAGTGATGATAATAGGAAACATTTATTTCAAATGAGTGACCCGATGAAACTATGCTATTCGGCATTTTTACGAAATGCCGAAGAAATCGAAAATAAGGTTTTACTCGAACATCATGAAATATTGAAGAGATTACGAGTTTTTTTCGCTGAGGACAAAATATTGCCGACTATTAGTGAAATTAAAGAAATACTAAAAAAAACTGATGACCCCAGAGATATGTCAACATCGTCAGAATTAATGTCTTATCGAAAAACTTCATTACAATCGTCAACAGATATGTCTCATGCAAAAACTTCATCACAATTGATTTCACAATCACCAAATACTGCACGAGCAGCATTGGGACGATATTTTGATCAAATTTCGATGGTCAAGCCAACTAAAGTACGTAAACCAAAACGAGATACTAAAACGTTGCGTAAAATGCGAGATAGTTTACGAAATCCAAAATTGAAAGAGTTCGAAAGGAAAGCGAAAGCGGCCAAACAAAGATTTCGAAAATATTTAAATTAGATTACGTATTATTTTTAATAAATATGTGGCTTATTTAAATTTTAAATTTTTTGTTGATGCTTAAGATTTTTTCGTTTTGTAAACCAACAGATGTCTCCCTTTTAGAGATTGCTACGCCATCTGTTTAGGATCAGAACTTAAAATGTACCGAGCCGGCGCGTATTTCGTTAACGATTTCAAGACAGAAAACTTGGCAATTTCTGGCTTCTACGACGGAATTACTGTCATTTTAAATAAAGGCATATATATTTTAGGTATTCTCAGATATTTCAAACCAAACCATAGTCTCCAGATTGATCGTTATACCTTGTTATAAATCACGAAAAACCTGATGAACTTTACAAGATCATTTTCAGTGAACAAAATTGATAATTTCGTGGAAATAGAAGTAATTCTAAAAGTATAGTCCGATGACTCCTTTCAAGAAATCACGTAAACTATGTTTAATGCTCAGTGCTTGTACTCTTAGAACTTCAGCATTCCTCCTACTAGGTTTACCGTTTACTCTAAATCTAACTATGGCAATAAATAGGCCGTAAACGTCCTTTACTTCGTCTCTAAAGAGATATTTTTGAACCAATTGTTACAAGTTGTTTGTGACAATGCAAGTATCTCACCATCACTGTACGACCGGTGACTAGGTTTAGGTGACAAGTAAGGTTTTTACACCTCCCATAGAGGTTAACTAGCTAGATTGTGTAATAAATTTTTTATCTTTGTTTATCATACCTTCGTTTATCATACCTTCGTTTGGTATATTTGGTTGCAAATCCTGGCATGTAGAAATACTGCTTTTACAATCATTGGCCAACCCAAGACCGGCACATAAAAATTTACACATGATCAATTTGACTTCTGATTCAATTTGAATCTATTTATGATCTCTATATTTTGGGTTCTCTACTGGCAGTATTGGGTACTATACTGGCAGTTTTTCGGTCCTTAAGATATTGCTTTACAATGAGAAGTAATTCGAAATTTTGTTTTACAATGGTTCAAGTTTTACGATTGCACCATAAAATACAACTTATCAACGATCATATCGTACTGTTATCGTTTTAAACCATAAGAAAATAAAATGTACATTCTCCTATGTACTAAAATAAATTATATGTGTAACGTACGACACCAACAATTGCTCTACAATTAAACGTATTTATAGTTGAAGTGTCACTACAATTAAAATAGATAAAACCTAAATATAAAAAAAAAATAATTGCTAAAGCATAAAAATAACCCGAAACCGTCAACTGTGCTAAATCCATGATTTGGTATTTTACATTCGAGTAAAACTAAAAAAACTTTAGCTACGAATGGGTTAAATGCCAGTATGCCACAAAAAGAATTTCACAACTCGAACTAAAATAAAATAATTTCTTAATCAACAATTTAGTAGTAATCTTAACGTTTCGACAATAGTAAACGAAATTCGACTTAAATCCCATCCAGGTAGTAGTAAAAAAAAAAAAAGATATGAGCGACCCAATAAAAATTCGTGGTGCAAGTGAACATGATATGAAACGGATTCATGAATTTCTTTTCAAATCATTTTATCCCTATGAACCGATAACGATCGGTAGTAAAATTGGTACACCAACACAAGGTGAAGTTGATTATACGGTGGCATGTCTTGCCGAAAATATGAGTTTTATTGCGTACAAGCCTAGTGATGATTGTGATGAAAAAATTGTTGGTGTTATATTGTGTGGTACGGCCCAACCCGCCGATGTACAGCACATGCTAGATTTGGCAGAACAAGTGCGCGTCAATGACGAGGAATGGTCAAAAATGTTAAAATTTTATGCATGGATTGATATCAAGAACGATCATTATAATCGACTTAATCTTGATAAGGGTTATCACTGTCATGCATTGGCGGTCAGTGAGAATTATCGTGGTCAGAATATAGCTAAATCTTTGGTGATAAGATCGATTGAAAATGCACGAAAACTAAATTTTAAGTTATATACGATCGATTGTTCGAGCTACTTCACGATACGTATTGCTCAGTCACTTGGTATGACTACAAACAATTGGACACCGTTTAACAAAATTTTCGACGAAAATGGTGAGCAGTTGTTTGATCCTCCGCATCCACATACGAATTTTGCAACGTTCGAATTGCAATTGTAATGCGATTGACTGTGAAAGTGTTTTTATGTTTGATAATAAATAAATGGATTTGTTACTTATTTTTAACGATAATTTAACGAGTTTATTTTTAAGATAATAGTAACTTGAATGTTCTTTGCGTTAACGTTATTATAATATAGGATAAAACATAATTTAAATTTCGTAATTTTCTATTTATTCAATTAATTAAAAAAAAGTAACATAAAATATTTCTAAAAATTAAATATTTTGTCTGTGCTTGTGAACTTTAAATCTAAATTACCATTAATCGTGGCGCTATATTCATCGACATCAGTTCTTGGAATAATAATTTTGCTGCATAAGGGAGTCGTACTTGTGATATTTGCGTTTTATTTTTGCACCCTTTGCATTCAAACGTATTATTTCTAAGGTTTGCAATTGCAATCAGACCACAAAAATTACAAACATGTATTCTATACGGATCCGATACTTCGAATAATCTTTCACGTAAAAATTGGGCTGCACCGTGAGCAATTTGACAATCTCGTTCCATTTCACCAAAACGTAGACCACCGTCACGAGCACGACCCTCCATAGGTTGTCGCACTAAAATTTGTACAGGACCACGAGCCCGAGAATGAATTTTATCGTCTACCATATGTTTTAGACGTTGATAATATGTTGGCCCCAAAAATACTTGAGCATTAATTTTTCGTCCAGTATGTCCATTGTACATTACTTCATTGCCACGAAGATGATATCCATACTCTTGTAAGAATGTTGAAATTTTCTGTACGTTTACAGCATCGTTAAACGGTGTGGCATCACCAATTTCACCTTTATTAGAACCTAATTTACCTTGAAGGCATTCGATTAAATGGCCAATTGTCATACGAGATGGAATAGCGTGGGGATTAATAACAATATCTGGAGTTAGTCCTTCGCATGTGAAAGGCATATCTTCTTGTCGATACTGTATACCGCAAGTACCTTTTTGCCCGTGACGTGAAGCAAATTTATCTCCAATTTGCGGAATACGCACTGATCTGACCCTAATTTTACAAAACTTGTACCCTTCGCTATTTAAAGTTAACATTACCTGATCAACAATACCAGTTTCAGAATTACGCAAGAATGTTGAAGCATCTCGTTTTGTGTATCGTTTCGTGGTACCTTCTAACTCATCATCACTATCGGGAAGTGTAATTGTCTTACCAATAACCACATCGTCACCTGATACACGAATACCTGGTGCGATAATCCCATCATCATCTAATTTGTCATACAAAGCATTCCGCATACCTTGACAAGTTTGTCGATTTGGTTTTTCGAATTGTTCCTCCTGGTCACCAATACGTTTATTCTCTGAATCTTTATAGGAACGGTAGAACACAGATCTGAAGAAACCACGTTCAACAGCCGACGCATTTAAGATGACAGAATCTTCTTGATTATAACCGGTATAACATAAAATGGCAACGATTGAATTGATTCCGGCTGGTAATTCTCTGAACCGTAGATATTCCATAGATCTTGTGGTAACCAATGGTTTCATTGGATAGTATAATACGTGAGCAAGCGTGTCCATCCTAACATGAAAATTTGTAATATAGACACCCATAGCTTGTTTACCCATAGCACTTTGATATGTGTTCCTGGGACTTTGATTGTGATCGGGGAATGGAATAATCGACGCACAAACTCCTAATATCATTGCTGGATGAATTTCACAATGTGTGTAAGTCGTACAATATGCGTAATCCTTATCCTGTTTTAAATCATATGGTGTCATTGCAATCATAACCGTTTCTTCTTCCAACGTGTCAATATATTCGACGACACCACTAGCAACCAACACTTGCCATCCATAATTATTGTAATCGCGTTCTTTTAACATTTCGATGTGAGTTTTTTTAAGTAGTAAATTACCATTTTCAACAATTAAAAGTGGTCGACAAATACGACCGGCATCTGTACAAATTCGAATTTCTCGATCTCTGATATCCCGAATCATAGACACTTCGGAAACAATAATGTCCATCTGACGACGCAACTTACGTAAAGTTGCCATCAACTGTTCGGGATCTCGATGAATTCCTACCCAGCATCCATTTACGAAAATTTTTGTGGCATCTGCAATTGCTGATGGTGCAATTTCTTCTAAATTTTCCATAGACCATTCTTCCAAAAACTCAAGAATTGGTGATGGTTGCGAACCGACGGATATGTATGCCATTAAAGCTAGATTTTTTACAAGTCCGACAGCAGCACCTTCAGGTGTTTCGGCTGGACAAATCATACCCCACAATGTGTTGTGCAATTGACGTGGTTTTGCCAATTTACCGTCACGACCAATTGGCGAGTTGACACGTCTTAAATGTGATAATGTTGAGGCGAACGTAAGTCGATTCAATACCTGAGATACACCAGCTCTTGCCTGATGGGCTTTTTTCTGATCTCCCCAGTTTCCAGTAGCTAGAGAATATCTTAAGCCGTCGGTGATAATTTTTGTTTTAATTGCCAATTCTAAATTAAAATCTTTCCCACGATCGATAAATTTTTGTGCGTACATTCGTACTTCTTTCATAAGGTTTTTAAATAATCCACGGAACAAGAAGGCTAGCAGCGGTCCAGCGAGATCTAAACGTTTATTACCGTAATGATCCCGATCGTCTAATTCGCGACGACCTAATGAAGCCAATAGCAACCGATGCACCATATATCCAAGAAAATATGCCTTTTTAGTTTCGCAAAAATCGGATATACCGACGTGAGGTAACATTTCCTTTTGTAAAATTTCTTTAGCATATTTGATACGTTTATCTTTGGTTACACCAGGACGCGCACCACGGGCACCAATAAAATTTAAAGCAACATTTTGCTCCTGTACGACGAACGCTTCATCCAGTGACGGTTTAACCATTTCCATCATTTCCTGATCATCAAAATCGTAAATGATATGTTCAAGAATATCACGATCCGCTACGAAACCAAGAGCGCGGAACACAATCATAATCGGTATTTCCTGTTTGATATATGGCAAGACGGCAATAATTCTTTGACCAATAGCTGATTTTTTAATACTTTGTCCACCACGCGCCATCATATTGACCCAGAGTGTTGATGTTGGCCTACTACTGTGTTCCAAACATGATCGAATTTCTGATTTATATGCATATTTCGAATCTTTCATAATAAATACGTATACAGTGTTCGTTGCCATTTTTTCCTGAGCGATTAATACTTTTTCGGATCCGTTAATAATAAAATAACCGCCCGGATCCAATGGACATTCGTTCAATTCTGTTAAATCACGATCTGTCAATTGGGACAAGAGACAATACGTTGATCTCAACATAATTGGAATTTTACCAATAAATGTTTTCTGATGTTGTGTCTCAACCGGATCCTGTCCATCGACAATTTTAGTTTTTGTTATATCAACATACAGCGGCGCCGAATACGTTAGGTTTCGTAATCTAGCTTCATTCGGCATCATAGGCGATGGACTACCATCTTTTTCCCAATGTGTTGGTTTCGATAAATAGATTTGATCAAATTTTAATAAAAATCTTGGTGGATTTTCAACTTCGCCCGAAGTATGTTGTGCCTCGGCTTGCAATTCAATTGCCGGAGAATCTTCAACAATACGCTGTACTGACATTTGAATAAATTCATCGAAACTATCCAATTGTTGACGTACAAGACCCTTTTCATCAAAGTACGCATTGATTACAATCCAACAAGCTTCTTGCCACAATTCATGAGAAATTTCTTCGGCATCTTCTTCGTAATTATAGTTACTATCTATAATGTAGATGATACGAAAAAAAAAATTACAAATTGGATGATTGAAATTTTCAACATGGACACTTGTCCCAACAAGAGAAATAATCGTAATGGAAATTACGTTTACTGCACAATGGAAAACAATATATGAGTAACTTAGCTACATTTACCTTCATCTGGTTCATTCATTTTAATAAATTGATAGTATTAAATAGTGTTAAAAGTAGTTTAAAATTAAAATTCCAAATAACCAATGTTTTTTGCTGCACCATGAAAGAAAAGACGCAGCTTTTTCCACAATTGACAGTCTTGAAACAAGGTGGAAATAACAATATAGGTTATACCAACTTATTGAATGAAGTTTGGAACAGTCAAAACAGGGTTGAACAAAATATTTTAATTTTATCAAAGAGAATGTTTTAACATTTAACGTTTTAAAAAAATCGGTTTTAGTACATTTAATACCGAATTTTTGATTTATCATCACAATCTAAAAATTACCAACGCTAGGTGTCAATTCAAAGTATATTCCACTTGGGTCCCACACATTTTTCTTTAGTTCAATTTTGTTTTTGTAACAAAAAATGAGTTTGGTTTTTATATAAATAAATTAAATTATTTCGATAGTTTTACTAGCAAAAATATTTGAAAACTTAACAAATTGCATGAACATAAAAAACAAAAAATTAGCGCTTGTGGAACATACTTGTTCCATATGCACAAACCTTAAAAATAGTAGAATCCACCTTCCACTATATTATTTTCGATCAAACCTACAACAATCAAGCATCAACCTTGAAAAAACAATTGTCAAAATCAAAAACTATTTGACACTGACAGTTCATATTTTATTTTGAGCATAGACGTATAATAGATTTAGACAAGAATCAAGCAAACGTCAAGTGAGGAAATTTTCAAGGGTAAAAGAGAAAGACTATAATAATACCAGGGCCGCAATTAGAAATTTACTATTTGATTATAATGAAGTTGGTTGCTAAATAAAAAATAAATTTAATAATTTTTTTTTGTGATGGTATGGCAATTAGATATTTTAGTAGATATATGTATTTTAATATTAAAAAAAGTTTTAAGGTTACTTTTTAGGACTATAGTTTACTTGAGTGTACTCATTTCCACACTTCCCAAGAGGAAGAGTACTTAGCGCATTTTTTTTAGTGTGGTATCCCCAGTAGGTCTAATCCACTTAGATTGAAACTAGAAAAATAGGGGAATTTGAGATTTTAGCCTACATGCCATGGAAATGGAGTAATGAGACAAATTTGTTCCTTTTTGATAGCTTTGCAGATTTTTCGTTGCAAAAGAAATTTAACCGAATATCGTAATATTTTTCTATAATGGACTGAGATAGTAAATGTAAATGTTCTTGAGAATGGCTATATTGAAATTCTAAATTGTCGGTAAAAAAATTTTCATCAAGAAGATTATGATGAACATTATAACATATCTTTTTAAAGAATTTTAAGATTTCTAGTTCCGAGCAAACTATAACTCTAGTTCCGAGCAAACTATACTATAGCTACTTAAAGGTCCTGGTTGGTTAAGACTTAACATGTTTAACCACAGTTCTTTCGTTTTATTACATTTTGGTAACCTAAAAAGAAAGAAATATTATTTACATTATAGCTACAAATTTACAAAAAAATGAACAGTAGTCATTTCCTTAGACAAAAGCTCAACATATAAACGAAGTGCTAATGAGCTTCATGACCCTGTCCATTCAGGACATAAACACATCATGCATTTTATATTAATTTTATATGATTTTATATGACAAAACTCCGTATGTATTATATTTTGAAAATCATAAAATTAGTGGGTAATTTAACGGCGTTTTTCCGAACTAATTATACAATTCGGTCCTGGAATAGTACACTACATTCAAAAGAAGGGACTGTAAACAAAAAATGAAAGTGTACAGTATATTACGATTTTAGGGACCACAAAAATTACATTATTATTTTTTAAAATTTTTAATATTTTTGAATTAAAACTTAATTTTGTCTTTCACTAATCACTAGATTACAATCACAACATACATTATATTTAATCTAATTTAGTAATTAACTTACTTATGCAACGAAATTCCTTCTACTTTATTGAGTTTAGAATTCCGACAATTTTTCACCAAACACTTCATTTTTTCAAGTTTTTTTTTAATTTTGATACACGATAGTATAGAGTTTATGATTTTTTAACACAAATTTATTAATTTTAATAAGTTTTAATTAATTTTATCACTGTTTTTTCTAAAAAAAAGAACAAATCTAAGCCAAGCTTTGTTTTGAATTGGCGAAAAAAAAAATTTTTTTTTGTTTATTTTTCAAATTGTTGAATAAGACATACAATTTTTTAGATATCCGTCCCTCTCCAACCGATCACACGTGAAATAGAAGATTTACTATGGAAAAAATATTTGAAACCGGTCTATATCTCTTATACGTCTATGATTTTGAGAAAAAGTTGTACAGTTTTTACGTGGTCTCAGTTTTGCGTTTATAAAGTGTAAAATTACTCATATTTTATGGTGAATTTTATGTAAATGTGTTAAATTGGAAAATATTTATATAATTGTTAATATTGCTAAATTTTTGATAAAATAATTCCATGTGATAAGGAAAAAAATAGTGAAAATTACGTTTTGTATTGTACACACACACAGCATCTTCTAAATGGAATATAGATATATTAATATAATTTTATTATTTAAACAAAATATTTATAATAAAGTTTCATAGTTTGGATTATCCCTAAATCAGAAATAATAATATTTTGTAATATAAAATAAAGTGTAAATATATTTTCAATAGTTCGTAAACACAAAACAAAAAAGTAGCGAAATTACTTTCAAACATAATTAAAATACCTGAATGATTCAGCGATTGTTAAATTATCAGTTAAATTGTGGTATGTTTAAATAGATTTATCATTATTTATATAAATAATTTAACCATTGAATGAAATTAAAAACGAACGAAATTAAAACTCAAATAAAATAAAAAAATCGTAAAGATTATATCGAAACAAAAATTTTTTTTTGTCGTTTGTTGGTCGAGATAAGAAATTACAAATAAAAAAAATATATTATTGAATGATTCTGCAATAATTTTATCTAAACAAAATTGTGATTACGAACCTATTACGTTGGTATTATAGTAGTTAAAGTTATTTTATTCTGTTTAAACGTAATTTTAATTCGGCCAACAAAAATGTGTTTTTCTTATATAGATTCAAATTAAGTTTGTCTACATTGTTGTATTATCTAAAATAAAAATAAATAAAAGTGGCACTGTGTTAATTATTTCGTGAATTATAATACATTTCTTATGAATATGGTGTAAGATTATATTTATAGCTAATAAGTTTATATTTAAATCTTCAAATTACCTTATTACAATTATGATTTTATATAGTGTGAAGATTACAGAGTTTTCTACTTGGAAAACTGATCGTTTACAAAGTTATTAAGCTGTTACTTTATATTCTTTATATTACTACAACATATTACAACTAAACCGTTAGGGTCGAAATATTTAAATGCCAACAGGGTTCAAACAGTTTCTATATAAATTGGTGCTCCAAAAATTATCAAAAAACTGGAATTGTGATGCCAAAACTTTATATTCCCTGACCATTTGTTTGGATGTGACTTTTTTTTTTTTTTTTTTTTAAATAAATTTTATTTATTTTATAATAATCAATTTGGTTCTGTTTGTTCTAACATTAGACTCAAAGGGTTTATGAGCTTAATTACCTCAATTTCTACATAATGCTGGAATTATACATTGAGTCTCCTTGCATTATTCTGAATTTTAAGTGAGATCCAGTTTAAGACCTATATAAGTAGGTTGGTATTTCTGACGTACCTTTGTGAATCATCAATATCCCCTGTTCTAAAACCTTTTATGATCTTAACGTTACTCGGTTTGATACAATCCCAAAGTTTGATACCAAAGACCATAATGAAATCAACATTTACTTAAAAAGCAGCAGCTTGTTGTATATTGATAAAGAATACCTAGTTTCTGCCTGTCACCCAATACATTTGTCTATGTTTGAGTTCTTCACGCCAAACTTTGTCAAAAACTTGTGCATAGTGCTTTCTCAATTATATTGATTATTCTGTCTACTTGTTAATCGTATTGTTGAGGAAAAAAAATAAAAATCACAGAGAGTTAAAACTTAAGTGGCAACAGTAAATTCCCAGGTATTAGTATCATGATTTCCTCTCTAAATTCCTACAAAAAGGTTACACATTTGATTGCTTAACTAGAGCTTACTTTGTTAGTTCTTATAAATTTTCTAGTAACATAAGATCGTGATCAGGTGTTACGTTTATTACGTGGGCACCATAAGGATTGATCGTATCATGTGATTGGAATATTTTTCTATGTGCTCCGCAAATTTTAGAATAATTGATCTGAAATAATTGAAGTGATAAACAGTACTGCTGTTTTCTTAGAATGTCACTGATTCAATCATCTTTTACTTTTTGAATTTTTGAACTGTAGTGAACTTTTGTATAGGGGAGCTTTTCTTTGCTGACATATTGTTCTCGCTCTCCTTTTTTGACAAAAGTTCTCTTACTTCATTGTGGATATTTGATCTCGTTTTGAAAGAAACCATTATGTCAATTTTTCTCCTAACGATTGCCTAAATAATTTTTTTTTGTTTCTGAACCCTGCAATCTTTTCTGGGGCCGAAGCTCTCCCAACTCTTTCGCGGTTAATTTTTAACGTCCTACCTTACGACGTTACCAGCCAATCCGAGGACGCACGAATACAGGTTCGATTTTAAATCCATCAGCACATTGCATTGCTCCAGCCAGCCTCCAACAGGGGGTCATAGTTACCTAAATTATTTCCAGCTTAAATGTTTATTTGTTAGGCTTGTGTTTTTTTCTTTTTGAATAATATTTTTCCTTAATGGCAAAAGTTTGAAGAATGTTCCGAAGCTAGGTCCAGACTTTCGTCTAACATACTTTTATTAAATTTTTTGGTCTCTACTTCTACTTTGCCATATCACATTAGTAGATTAGAAATATAAGTAGAATTTGAAATTGAACCTATATAACCATGTGGGAAAGGATAATACATTTTGCGATCGCCCATGGTTTTAGTGGAGCTAGCCCATACATTTCTCAGAATCGTACGAATCTGATTCAAATCAAATATAATTCTTGTACGTTGGAGACTTATGCTTTAAATAATCCAATGGCAGACTAAAAAGAAAATATTCTTGGTAAAGCGAACTTATAAACGATGAAAGGGATCGAAAAGAACCACTCCTTTAAAAGATGGATTTCGTCCAAACCGGTCAAATTTTTAGCTTATATGGATTCATTTAAAAACATCTCGTGACGATCGTGGGGAATTCCCTATTTTTTTGCAAACATGTGGCTGCCTTTTGCAACCACGATTTGGTACGTAGGGTTGATGTGGTTACACAATTTAATTTTGACGATCGGGCAACACGGGTTAAGTTAAAAACGTACGTCGAAGGTGAGGTCGGATGAAACAATAAAAAGACGAAGAAAGGTAGGAAACAAAATGGCAGTCTCCCCGCGTCTTTTATAAAAGAAACATATTCACAAGCAATAAAGTTATTCAATTTATTTAATTTCTTGTTTAATCATGTAATTTCTAATAGTATAAAAATAAATCGTTGGAGTAAATTTTGTAAAACTGAAATAAATACATTATACGATATTAAGTTGTGGTGTTTGTAATTTGATATTTATGGAAGCAGATGTATAAGGCTAGTTTACCACGTGCGACACTGTAACCATATGATTGGAACTCAAAATACTTCAGAGAATATCTCAAAAATATCAGCGTCCATGCAAAATGACAGTAATATAGTCACAATTTAGAGTTAAGGTTTCTGGAGTACGACAAGACATCTCCTTCTTTTGGTCTCAGTCAAATAAGTTGGTTTATAATACAAAATTGCAGTAATGCCACATTTTGTTGAAAACAAGCGATTGGAAATTTCTGCTATTAGATTTGTTGCTCACAATGAGTAACAGATTTTTAATACCTCGGCGTGATACCGTGCATTGTATATCCTAAATCTAGTTGATCAGATCTGTTGACATATATTGGTGTGTAATTTTTGGCGTGTAATTTAAATTTATTAATAGTTGATTTGAAAATATTAAAATTTATTTATTCCAAATTATTCAAAAAATCATGGCTAAATGGTTAAATATTTAATTTGTCACTTACGACTTTACTCATGTAGTCATATAATGAAGTTATTTTTAGATTACTGTCATATAAATAAGAGTATGCAATAACGATAAGCTTCAAATTCTAAAATCAAGTGTTTATTTTACTAGCGAAAGCGTAAAATGTACGTCAAAAGTAAGGTACGAGAGAGTTATGAGAGCTTTGCCATAAAAAATCATAAAAAGTACCAACTCTTGAAGATTATTAAAATAATGCATTTTGAATATAGTCTGCTCACACATTCACAGTGCATGCAGTGCATTTAGTTACATTAAATCTAGAGAACCTCTGTATAATGCTCCTAAATTGGAAAATGCTAAAAGCTTATGCTGATTTAATTTAGATAATTGGCTAGATTTAAGTACTTTACAAAAAAAGTACATACATTATTTATTTTTAGAAATATAATCATAATAAAAATGAAGTGCTAACAAGATTTCTTATCACTTGGTATCTGACGGTGATGACGATGAACACAACTATGATTCCTTTTAAAAAAAACCGACACTTTATACATGTAGACTCTATTTTTGAAAAGATAAAGTTTTGGCGTGTCATTCGAATTAGCAATAATCTTATACATAAATAATTTTGCTATGATGACTTTGAACTGATAAGATATAAAGGGATCTGGGATAGTGAGAAACTACGATGCACGGTATTTTTAAAATTTATCTTGAACTGTCGTAAAACCGTAATGTTAAATACAAACTCAAATTAGACTCGACAAAATTCAAAATCAATGATCATTATTTTATTATATTACTCCTATAAAAAAGTTACGAGAACTGTGTTCATTGCTGAGCTGTTGTACTCTTAAGACTTCAGCCTTCCTCCATTCACTTTTTTATAGACTATATTCTGTTGCTCGACAGTAATACGACACTTCTCATCAAACTAATGATGTTTGGGTTTACTTTTTACCATACCAAGAGTCGCCCTGAACAGCACTGACACCCGAAGTTTTCAATACCATAGAGCGTTCCCATCATCAGGACGGTTCTTGGTTTCCACAATACTACTTTCTTACCTTCGTTTTTCAGACCTTCACAGTTAAAAGGTAAGTTTCGTTTTCCTGTGATCCCTAACTTGTACGAAAACTGCCATCTCAGCTTTGCAGTAACCAATTGATGGTCAGTGCCTGCAAATTCAGCCGACCGATAAGATTTCACTTCGTGAACGACCGAGAATCAATTTGACTTCGGGACGTCTTACGAGGATGTATCCATATTTCCAAGTGGATATTTTTTTGAGGAAAGAATGTGGTAGCCACTATGGCGACTTGTATGATCGCAAATAACGATCACATCATTCTTTTCCTATTATCGGTCGCCAGATCGTGTCAGTAATACGAACCTATGTTTTTACATAAGTTATTCTGATTTTTGTCAACTCTAGTATTAAAGTAAACAATCACTAATATGACGTCGTGCTCCGGTATGGATCCGATCCAAATTGTTGTAAAATGACTCTTATTCATTGGGTTGGCATCAGTGGGTGCATGAACACAAATGATTGACAGATTAAACAACGAGTTCCAAGCGTCACTCTTTCATGGCTGATATAGTTTCATCAAACGCCTCTGGTTTTCTTAGCGACTGCATTTTCCACGTACCAAGCCTACTGCGGGTCCGTTAACATAAGCGCGTGTCGGTTTAAATTATGGCGGAATCCATATTTTATTTTGTTGAACTTTATAGCAATCAATGCGGGCAGTTAGCGATCCAACCTTTGTTTAACCAAGGAGGCTCAATGGTGTTCTAAGAATAATATGGTCCATAAGAAATCTTTTACGAGGCGTGGGAGTTCCTCCAACCTCAGAGGTAAAGTAACAATTTTGTCATAAAAATGGTTTATAATTTATCAAACTTTTCTACTGAAAGAACATGGCGAGACAGAGACGTAATGATAGGTATGAAAGAGATAAAATTAAAAAGCCAAGAGTCATGAATCATTCTTCTTCAACCATGAATCATTAAAAAAAATCTGCATAGAAGAACAAACGAAAACAACCCTGAACTCGCCTTTAACGATTCTTCTTCTTTCAACGATTTGTTTTTATATAGAATTTTGGCAAAATTTGTTGTAATATGGCGCAACTAATTAACGTTACCTGAATTTCTTGACGTTTGATCTGATCCAGATCAGATCACGTATAAAGAAACGACATAAAACAACATACTAGGTTTAATTCGTCATGATCCAAAAACGAAATTGTATTGTGGTGTTATGTGCTATCATCGATAACGTTGTTTTTTCAGTGATACTGGACGCATTGTTACACTCAATGAGTTTCGGACAGTTCTGCAACGTGTATTGATAATTTTATTTACAGAGGATCTGGGGCACTTTCAACAAGTTACTGTGATTTGATATTTACAGATCATTGTTTAATTAATGTCATGATTTCTAAAGACCGTTAACATTAATCACTTATTTAAAATCACTTATCAATCAGGCTGCAGCATTACAATTGCCAATTCAACGTGTTCTTTGCGAGTGTCGGTATCAAAAATTCTACAATTATTCATATGGGTAAAGGGCCAATCAGCGTCACATTAACAAATTTAAGTTAGAATACGATAGGTCGAGTCGGCATTTTACTGACCAGAGAATTCTTTATGAACTGAACGAAAATGTTTTGTCTAAATGAAATGTCACTTAACAAAGTTAACAGAGCGAAAATTACGGAACAAGCTGTAGGAGATGTCAAATCATTTTACGCGCAACCTCAAACCAAGGCATCTTGTTAAATTTGCCATAAGAAATAACATTCGTTAAATTCCGCAATGTTTCTTACGGACTTGCTGGTGAGCATATAAAATTGAGAAAGGACGATGAGATCCAGAGATTGTTTTATTCGTATTAAAAAGGGCGTTCTAGTTAATATTAATGGGGATAATATTATTCGTACATAAAATAAATAAATTATGCACAAAATTTTCCCGTTAAAATAATTAAACGTTCGACGGTAAAATTATTTGTGCATAAAAAATAATAAATCTTGCACAAATATTTTTTAGTTCAACAAATATTTTTCGACTTATTGTGATTTTTTAAGCGTTAAATTGTTTGGGGGATTTTTTAAGCGTTTGATCTATAACAAAAAAAAAACTCTAAAATTGCAAAATTGTATGAAATTTTAAGATTATTTCATGTGAATATTGGCCACGGCTACGTATTAAGTGGTCTATGCGAGATGACAATTTTTCACAACATTTTCGAGCATTTCGGCTGGTATCTCACTAATGAAACATTTAATTTTGTTTGACAATTCTAAACTTGTTGTTGGTTTATTGGAATAGACTAGAGTCTTTACGTAGCCCCATATAAAAAATAGTCAAAGCCGTCAATCGCACGATCAAGGCCAAATTCATCGGACCGAAACGTGAGATATATTGCTCACTGAACTCATTTCTCAACAATTCCATGATCTCACGTGCTGTGTGGCATGTTGCACCATCTTGCTGAAACCCTATATCAACCAAATTTAGTGCATGCATTTTGGGTAAAAAAAATCTGAACTGATCGAACTATAGCGAGCGCCGTTGATGGTAACGTCAATTGCGGCCAATAAACCTCACCAAACAGTGTTTTTTTCTGGGTGCTTTGGCAATTCTGGCATCATTGCCTGTGGCTGCTCAACACACCAAATGCGGCAGTTTTGCTTATTAACGTATCCATTTAACCAAAAATGAGCTTCGTCTCTAAACGTAATTTTAAATAATTGTACACTAGGTTAGTACAATTGACTTTGACCGATGTCACGAATCACGCATGACGTGCCAAAAACATATCCACAACAACCCCAAAAGCAAAGAAATCATCCATTATTTTCGATGTGAGCTGAAACTAGTTATTTAATTTAAATAAGCCGCTTCTATGTGCGGATCATGTGCTCCAACATGTTTGTTGAACCCGGATTTTACGTCCCTTGGAGTGATTTATACTCCAAGGGACGTAACTTAAACCCTTCGAAGAGTTATTAAAGCACAGATTTGTGCAAGATTTATTATTTTTTATGCATAGAGCATTTTTTTTTCTTAACTAAAAACTCGTATATTTGTGCTCGTTTAATAATTATTTTGTGTCAAAATAGTAATTAAAAGAGTCAATAAATTACAATCTTTGGACGTTTTAATAGATACAAAGTTGAACTGGAAGCCTCAAGTTGAAGAGTTTATTGGTGGCAAGGACAATGTACGCCTTACGTTTTAAGAGTTTTAAAGCTATCCAATACGCTTCTATTTTAAGAGTTGGAATTATTACAATTACAACACTTATATGTCTTTGTGGCATTGAAGTTAGTTTTTATAACTAGTGAGATTGATTTAGTAAATTATGCCGATTAGAATCGATCAACCATTCAGTTCAAAAAAAATATACTCTCGTGAACTGGCTTAAATAAACCGAAAATAGTCGACTTATCCTCCCGTTAAAATTACTATTTACAATATAATAAAAGCTTGACGAGTTTTATTGATTGTATAAAATGCCAACACATTTTTGCAAATTTAAAAAGACCAAAAAAAAAATTGTAAAGTTTTATATAAATTTTTAGAATTTAGTTGACCTTGTGCTTTTCACTATCTGATTAGATAATAAGTAAATTGTCACATTCGTTGTATAAAAAATTATATACAGTACAACTTTACAAAAGCAAGTAGTCTAATTAGCAAATTGATTTATTTTAATTAACAAATTTAAATATTTGTAATAATTTTTAGCTGTCTTTGACCGCCAAAAAAATCACACACAATACTCATGATGGCATTTAAAATAAAAAACATCAAAAAAAAAATAGCTAAGTCATTCCAACATAACAAAAAAATAAATCATTTTAAAATAGATTTGTTAAGCTATAACATTTGCAGAAGTTTCTTCTGAATGATTATCTGGGAACTTAAAAACGACAAAAAAAGGAGTATAACAAGCCAAATTTAGTGTCATTCGAATACAGCTAACTAATTCATTAGTTTACTAAATATATTTAGATAGAAATCATTATCCAAAGATGGATTAAAGTACAGAGACAAGTTGTCAAACTATTAGGCGATTAGAGCACGTGATTTATTAGGTTTTTGTTTATAGTAAATAGCAGAATTGGATATATATATATATATATATATATATATATATATATATATATATATATTTTTTAAAATAATTTTGATCAATTCAACAGGAGTTATTTACATAGCAAAATAAAAAACTTTCTCCTATTTGCCTCGCGTCGTTGTCGTATGATATTGTCTTAACAACCGTATCTTTAAGTTTGTATATACTTATGTACATTTATACATACATTAAAGTTATATAATAACTAGAATTAATTCTATCTTTATATGTAAGTATGCACTCGGTATGATAACGAAAAATCACAAAAATTACCTCATCGAAAAATATCGCAAAAAATATATCATTTGCTGGATTATCTTCCTATTAGTTTTATTTGCGTATTGACATAAGTTGTGTTTGCAATACACATATGTGATCAGAACTGATAACTATATATATAGTCGATCTTATCCATACTTTCGTTTTTATGTTTACGAAAGACAAATAAATTATTTTCAGTGCAAAATTTATGTTATATGTAAAGGGTTATCCAATAAGAGTGTTCTAACTTTAAAATGTAATAAAACAAAAAGTGAATATGATATCTTTGAAAATTGTTTTGTTAAGCTTAATTCATGACACCTCGAACAAAACGCATTCTTTAATACCCAAATTTGACCCATTTTTTTTTTTAAAAATCTGCAGAATATTTTTGCGACATCATTGACTTATTTCGAGTGAGGATATTTGGACTCACTTGTTTATGCTAATACACCATATTTATATAGGTTTGGGTGTGTACTTCGTTTTATGTCAGATATCGATTTTTATCTGGTTTAACCTGTGTTGATGTGGTATGGATGGTAAAAATGGCTTATTTTAATTAGGGTGTATTTTCATTGCCATTACAGAGACTGGGTTTAGACCATGGGTATCTTCCAAGTCTGTAAGTGTACCTGGTTAAAAATTAATAAGGAATGATCGTATGTCACCACGAGAGGTGGTGTGGCTCTTTATATTTTCAAGATTTTCTAAAAGTGTATCGCTACTGGTTCTAGTTCTTACAAGAAAATTTTGATAAAATAAAAATACTAGTGCAGCTCGATGTGTCAATTTATTGCAATCGTTACTCGTGGTAACAGCTTAAATTTTCAAATTTCAATAAAGATCCTATAAAGGTATTAATTATGAGGCATGGTTCAGTGCAGTGATTGAAACTGCAATAATTGATAAGGAAATATGCTATAAACTTTGGAAGTATAACAAAACGAGTGAAAACCGTATATCTTTCTGTCATAGTAGACGGAAAGTTAAAAAACTTATAAAAAAATCCAAAACCATTTTATAAAATGATTGATCAAAATTTGTCACCTAGGGAGCTTTGGAACAACATTTGCAACCTTAGTCTTAGTAAAGATGTAACATATGAACTAATCCTAATTTCACAGCGAATCAAATTAAAACTTGGTTTGCTAAGACAACCTCAAATAGCAATCAAATTAAAACTTGCCATTTGTTAATACAACCCGAAATTTGGGATTCATAATGGACTCAACATTGACATGGGATTCTCATGTAAGACATATTTGTTCTAACATCTATGAAGGCTTAAAAAACTTTCAAAATTTTAGTCTACACCAATGAAAACAAAAAAAAAAAAACTTTAGCTCATTTTTTGCTTATATTTTACATATGCTGATTTAGTAATGGGTGTTTTAAGTTTTGAGCACAGAAGAACTCTTAATGTTCCAGATGTGATCACATTACGCCATTTGCGAAAAAAAATTCTAGATTGTACATTTGAATATTTTTGCTGAAATACCGACAATGTTCCTATTTAAAGTACGGTATGGGGAGTCGGTGGACTATTTAGTGGATAAAGTACAATTTAGCAAATCTGATATCTTCTAAAACAAAAAAATTTCGTAACCGAAATTAATACATTCCGTATAGGAAAGTACATTAGTGCTAAAATTGGCCTCATAGCCTCTTGTATGTGAGACTAAAAAAATTTTGAAAACTTAAACGGCAACACCTACTTTTTATTACTAATTCGGTTTCTACGGTTAAATGTGAGTAGTATTTGGCACATTTTTTTCGAATCTTGATAGATGGCCTTGTAATTCTCCTATTGGTCCTACTTATCATCAATATGCAAACGATTTTACAATACGTTTGAAATAAAAAGTATAACGTCTCATTGAAAAATAACACAAAATAAACGTAGAAAAGAAACAAATAGTGGTTTTCCACTCAACCTCCGCAAGTACTCATAAGTACTTAAAGGTGTGTGCACAGAAAAAATAATTTATACAGAAGTAAACCGACGAATAAAATTTTGTATAGTTTTTTTCTGGGGTTATGTTGTGCATATGGGGTTATAATGCAGTAAAAATTTTAGATTATTTTTTTTTTACTCTTGAGATCGTTCTTTCAAATTTTTGCATTTTATATAATTTTGTATGTATATGTGGTAATATAACTTAATATAACTCAAAACTGGTGTAATAAGCAACTGTGGAAGAGCGGAAACATTTTTAAATTCACATTTGATTGTTGTTTTTTTAAAATCACAAATTAAAAAAACAGAAAAATAGACTTCTGTCTATGTTAATTTTTTCTGTGGTGTGTGTCTTTACTAAATTAATTTATCTCCTCGTATCTGCTTTCGCTATTTGTTAACAGCATTACGCATAGCTTTATCGCTATGTGGATTAGTTCACCAGTGGTTGGTTTGTTCACTGATTTATGGAGAAGCTAGTCTTGTCAGACTTGATAATGTTATCATTCTATATGCTCAGAGTTCAGCCTAAAAAAACGTTGAGCAACAGTTACTTAAGAAAATAGTCATCATAAAATTATACGAGAAATAGCGTGGTGTGGAATAATTGGCAATAAACTAATCGGCCATTACAATATTATAGGCAACTTGAACGAGATTTATGTAAATTGGCACGCCAGATCACCGGATCTTACTTTACGAGATTGCTTTTTTTTGCTAACGGAATAATTAAATTTTCATAATAAAATTTTTTTCGTAGAGTGCTTATTTCTCGAGATGTTTGAAAGTTTCAGATTAACAAAACCACCCGGTATAAATATGTATATATATAAATAGATAGATTAACTTTTATTTGTATATGTAGTAGTATATTAGTATATATGTACATATATACTATTATAATATGCTTCTTCATACATCTAATACTTAATCTACCTACTTAATAGAATTAGTATTGTGTTTAGTTCTTAATCACTTAAATGAAACAGAAGTGCACAGTCATTACAATACAGTAAATAAAATGACGACAGCAGATTATCTATATGGCTTAACAAAGCATATTGTATTATAAAGGGTGTCCTAAAATTCACACAATCAGTGTTGAGATAGAAAACACAAGTTTTTTAATTCGGTTTGCAATAGATATCAGATAAATGGCATCCATAACTTCGCTGGCACATATACAATCTTTTTGTTTTAAATACTGCACACAATTTCCTCTTTACTTATGAAGATAAGAATGACCATCCAATTAAATTTATGGCTAGGGGCCTCCATCCCAATAAATTTAGAGAAAAATGGGTCTCAAGCGAGCACGATAAAAAATAGAAAAACATACTCAGAGATCGTACAACAACGCGATTAGGTGGGAAATAAATACGGTACCCCGATTCTTGAAAAGATTCTAAAATGCATAAAAGCCTTAAGCATTTGGTTTGTGGAACAAGCAAAAAGCGTAGAAACTCAAAATAGATGTTTAAATAATCAAGGGACAGTGAATTAAAACACTTCCATGATTTACTAAAATATGGGAATGACTCAAACACTTAAAATAGTCATCTGGAATGTAAATAGGCTAATGCAACATATTCCAGAACCAGAACTAATTTTAAATACAGAAAAAATAGATATATGCCTAGTATCTGAGAGCCGTTTTACTAAACTTGCAATGTTCAACTAAATGGTGGAAAATAATACAATGTTTCCTCAATCTATTGCCCTCCGCGGCGTAATCTAAATAAAAAGGACTTCAATCTAAATATAGAGAATTCTCATTATTGGCGCTGATTTTAAAGCCAAAAATACATTTTGGAGATCAAGACTAACAATGCACAAAGAAAAAGAGCTACTTACCGCAGCTCAAGCAACAAAATGAGTATTTTACTCTAGGGGTAAACCAACATACTGGCCTATGGATCCAAATAAAATACCAGTGGCCTATGGATCAAAATAAAATACCAGATCTCATAGAAGGGTTTCAAAAAACTACGTATTCATAGAATAATAATGCAGGACTATCATCAGATCACTCCTCTGTAATCATGGCCTTCGGTCCAACGATTGTTAAGAAAGATTCGTTGCCTAAATTAACAAACAATAATACAAATACGAAACTGTTCCCGAAACTAGTCAGTGACAATGTTAATCTTCAAGTGCCAGTTAAGTAATCGGCACAATTGGAGGATTAATTAGAACTACTCGTAGTTAACAATATTTTACAATAAGCAGCTTTGGATAGTACGCCTAATAGTCAAAAAGAAATTCCAACACATATTAACTTCTCTTTGGAAGTTAGATAATTGGATAGAGAAAAACATAAAGCTCGAAAAACATGGTTGAGAAATCGGACTTTCACAAAGCAAAATGATACTCAACTATCTTAGTAATAAATTAAAACTTTTAATCAAAGAAAATAAGAATGATCGATTCATAATTACCTTACTGGTCAAAAAGATACCGATCAACAAAACAACAAAAAGTCTAAAAAGACTTAAAACGCAAGTATCTGCAATTAAATGTGATGATGGAATTTGGACTAGAAGCGCAAAAAATACTGATTTGTTTTCATTATATCTTTGAGATACATCCAGAACTCTCCCAATGCAAACTGCAGATAAAAACGTAACACTAGTTAACAAAATCAACAGCTAAAGCATAAAACCGCTATCTTTAAAAGAAATGATCTAATTACAGTGAAAATGGTTAAAGCACTACCCGATAAAATATTACGAAAGCTACTTCAAATAATTAGTGCAGCGTTCAGAGTTAACTATGTTTCACACCAATAGAACGTAGCAGAAGTGATAATGATACCAAAATTAAGCAAACCACCTAACGACAAAAAATCGTGTAGGCCGATTTCTTTGCAACGATTTCTCAATTAAAGGACTCAAATTAATCATAGACAAAGAGATCTTATTCCTCCCCATCAATTCGGTTTCAGAGAAATACATTCTATAGGACTATAGAACTTGCAAAATGCAAAGAGCCACTAACACATTGAGTGAGTGAACAAAGAGATGGCGAACCCAGCTAAATGAAACCAACTCATTTCATGTTAGCTTCATCAACAAAAAAGTTAACTGGATATCAGTGGAAATCAACTCACAGCAAGTTCCACATGCAAATACAGCCAAATATCTATAGGCAAGACACTTGACGCTAAGCTTAAGTGGAAAGAGCATGTCAGAAATAAACATGAAGAGCTCAACATCAAATACAGAAAAATGTACTGGCGTATAGGTAAGAATTCCGAACTATCGCTACATAATAAACTGCTGTTATATAGGCAAATTCTAAAACCAATATGGACCTAAGGTATTCAACTTTGGGGATGCACCAAGAAGTCCAATGTGAAAATAATACAATCATTCCAAAACAAAGTTTTACGTGGTATTGTAAATGCACCATGGTACATAAGAAATCATAATCTCCATAGGGACTTAAAGGTGGAATCAGGAAGCATGCTAGGAAACACATACTTCGTCTTTATCAACATGAAAATGTCCAGATTCAAGTCAGGTGTAATAAAACTATAATAAAAATCTTCTATTAAAGCGTGGATGATTGTGGGCTTGTTGGCATAATCCTAAGACTACAAAAAACGCCAAAGAAAAAAGTCTAAGGCATTTAATTGCATGATCTAGGCGCCAAAACTCTCAAAACAGGCAATTACACGAAATAACTAATACAGTAATTGAAATGTCCCTCGGGCTGTATGGCATCAATATCTTGTAATTTAAGCAGAAAAAACTGTATTATATTTGATTAGCGAGCACCATTAATTGGTATTGTCTGACCAGTGATATTTTCGAAGATGAATGGTCCGATGATATCTGCAGTCAAGTAACATGTTGCGGTTGCATTTGTTTTGTTGATTTTCTTACTCCAAATGCAATTATTTTGTAAATTTTTGTCTCAACTGACTGTAGCTGCCAAACCTTCATTATTTTTAAGATTTTAGTAATTTTATACATTGAGTAGGCTGATTAAGTTGCTTTTACTCAACAAAATGTATTCACTCTAAAATTTGGATATTTATAAAAAATTTTAACGTTTTTCTCTGGTGTATTTTGCCAGAATGACGATAGAGAAAATTTTTTTGTACGTCTCAGATCAAACGACCTCTCATGTTAATAATCTGCAACAATCGATCTCAAGATCGATCTCGGATCATCATCTTATTGAGATATTGTTTAGAATTAATAAATTGTTGCAATCCAATAACGTGAAGCAAGGTCATAACAAGAGACTTAATTTTCTGAATACAGTTTCGATTATATTGGGGCAGTGTTACACTTACTATCCCGGATGAAAAACATCAAACTTCTACAACCATGGATTTCGTATGCATTTGCGAAGAAAACTAAGAAGCCATCCTAATAATTTGATTCTTCATGAAACCTGTAAACTTACTTGCAACCAAATTAATGCGGACATTAAAAAGGAAAAGGAATCGTATTATGTAAATAGTTTTATAGATAACTGCGGTGATGTAACAAAAAATTGGAACATAGGAAATGAAATTTTCCAAAAAACCTAATTTTATTTAATTGTCATTTTACAGGTATTACCAATGAGCTACGTACTAGTTTTTCTCGAATAACGTAGCAGCTAACTGCAACTTAACTTCTGATTATTGTTCGAAAACTTTCTTTTTGGAACCGAAAAATTCACTTGATAATGAAGGGCTTAGTAGCTGTATTCTGAAAGTTATTTCTAGGTTCACCAGTCAGGTCATAACTCATATATTCAATTTATCCTTTCCACAGAGACTTGTACATGCGAGGCTTAAATCGGCGACTTTTACGGCCTATTTTCAAAAAAGGCGATCGAAATATTAAAGAAAACTATTGCACTCCAGGCAGATATTTTAAAGTTTCTAGAAAAAATAGTTAAAAACAGAGCTACCAATTTTTTAAATAAATTTAATATACTTAGTCTTCATCAACATGGTTTTCGCCAACATTATTGTCTATTCTATCCAGCATTGACTATAGAGGTATAGCAAAAAAGTGGTTCGCTTCCTACTTAGAAAATAGAACTGATAGAGTTAGAGTTATTAATATTCTAAGTGATCCTAGATCCGCGGATGTTGGGATCCCACAGGGTTCAGTAAAAGAAATTAATTCCGATCTTGAGGTTCTAAATAATCGGTTTCACAAACATTACCTAATTTTAAGTGAAAAAACCAAGTTTATGATATTTAAAATTTCTGGAACCATAAATACACCAAATATAGCAATCAAGTTACATATCATAGCATTTCTAAATGTACTCCCACAAATTGTCATGTTGATTGTTTGAATATCGAATTGGTTAATTCATCCTAAATTGGAAGACTCCAATTTAATTTGAGCGGGCATTTTAGCTGGTTATGACTAAAATGGAATACGGTTTATCTTGTTGGGGAGGTTCTTATCCAACATTTTTAAAACCGTTGTATGTGCAACAGAAAATGATGTTGCGAACATTATTGCGGAAGAAAAGGGCCGAATCATCTTGGCCTTTATTCGGCCTTTAATGTTGCCGATGTAACATTTGAATGTTTATACGGTTTTGAGGATATTTTTTAAGCGTAGTGGACAGCATGAAATAAGATTTGATAGGTACAATTTTTGTGCAAAGCCTTGTTGCATCACCAACCTTTTTGAATAATTTACCAGATTTTATTAAAAGGCAAATTCACTCTAAATCTTTTTTGCCCAAAGTTTAAAGATTGGTTGTTTCAAATGCCGGACATCTTACATTTATTTTGCATCGTTACATGAAAATTTGATTTTGATATTATGAAAAGTATTTCGAATATAATATAATTATTATTTAATTTTTTTATTAACCTATTGTTACACATAAGCCCAACACGAATAAGCACATGATCAAGATGAACTTTGTAACATAAGTGAAATATACCACATGCGCAAAAATAAAAATCTTGCGTACATTTTGGAATACCCTTTAAATACAGTACTAACTAATTAAACTTGTCTAGTTAAATTATATTTTAATAGAAAAAACCTAAATTAGATCCTCGTGAACTGTGTTAAGGTATATTAGAATCAACACAAAAAAAAAGAACGCGTGTTTAATGTGCTATAAACTTCAAACTCGTCCAAAATCAACACTTGAGAATTTAAACAAAACGTAATACAAATACATTGTAATTTCTACGATCGTCTTCGTCACGAGCAAACTTTGATATAATATATTTACAATAAACTTTTAAAATAGTAAAAAAAAAGTACCTCGTCTTATCTGAATCGTAAATATATATATGTAAATATATTATATTTTTTTTTTGAATGTTATACATTTGGCTTAACAAATTTCACATATTTATAGTAGTAATATGCTTTCCATACATTAACATAATATTTTGTAAAATTGTTTGTTAGATTGGGGCAGGCAGACTAAACCAAAATATTTTCTTATCTAAATACATTAATAAAAGTAAATTTACATTTAGCTTTGAACTCAGCAAAGATAGCGAAATGATAATTTATTTTTTGTTCACAGACATCATTTCGCAGTAGTATATATAGTTATTTTACTTATAAAAAAAAAATTGCAGCTTGGATTAAACGATGTAGTTAAACAATCGATCAGTGCGATATTGTAACATTTTCATCAAATGTGTTGGAGGAAATATATGTACTGGTAGTTAAACTAATTGATCCTAAACTCAATATTGTGGCGGTGTATCGACCTCCAAATATAAATTTTTAACATTTATTGAAACAAAGGAATATTTTTATCGCTATAAAATCAAATACCCACAAAATAATTATATAGCATTACAGTACAAAAATTATGTGTCATTGGTAAATTTTAAAACTCTTGAGAAAAGAAAATCCTATTACAGTCGTTTGGATAAACCTAAAGAGCTTTGGAGTCACCTTAATTAAGTTATTTTTTAAAGACTCAATAATTATTTTATTAATGTAATTTCAGACACAACTGAAGATACATTTCTAACAATATATAATGTAGATCATGACTTTTCACAGCATCAAACAAATGAAGAAGTAGTAAATATTATATTTCACCTAAAATCTAACTCTGCTACTGGTTATGACGGGTGTGTTTCCAACAAATTTATAAAAAAAGTGCTGAAAAATTATCTAATAGCATTACTAATTTAATCAACCAAGCGCTGTTGGTTTCAAAATTCCCAGATAAATTGAAAAAGTCAAGAATAATTCCTGTGCCAAAAGTGCAAGGCTCTATAGATATTACAAACAATTGACCAATTTCAATTCCTACGACATTCACACAAATATTTAAAGCAATCATCAATATACGATTAAACGCGTGATATTTACGATTAAATACGATCAACAATTTTGGCTTTGGAGAAAGTAATATTCTCTTTTTTTACAACTTTGAATATCGTCAACAAATAGTGTATGTGGGCAATCATTATAGTAATGAGAAAAATGTCTATATGGTTACCCAATAATTAGTTTCATCTTGAATAGCCTTATATTTGGGCAGCCGTCAATTTTGAAGCTGTCATTTTTTGACATTTGACAAGTAAAAACTACGCCATTACTTAAAATGGTACGATACACGCTTCAACAACGCATTAAAATTGGTAAAATTCACTTCGAAAATGAGGCTGATGCAACTGTTAAAAGTGAATGGATTGCGCTACTGAGCTATGATTAATGCTTTTTTATGGCCGGAGTTGAAAAATATTGATGTGGACGATGTTTATTATCAGCAAGACGGCACTAAGTGCCACACAAGCAACGAAACAATCGCAATTTTGCAAGAAAAGTTTCCTGACCATGTTATTTCTCGAAGAGGTGATCACAACTGGCCACAGAAATCTTGTGATTTAACACCTTTAGATTTTTTTTGAGGCCACGTGAAAGATAAGGTCTATGTCAACGCTCCACAATCGATTCAAAACCTTAAAGATGGAATTCGTAACGTTTAAATACGATCGAATCTACCGTTTTATAGCAATAACACAAAGTTCTCGCAAGAAAATCATATTTATATTCACTTTAACACCGAAAGTATTACAAATAGAATTTTATTAAAATAATTAAACGTTTAAATTCGATCAAATCTACCGTTTTATAGCAATAGCACAAAGTACTCGAATGAAAATCCTATTTATATTCACTTTAACACCGGAAATATTACAATTAACATTTTATTAAAATAATAATTCGTCTAAATTCGATCAAATCTACCGTTTTATAGCAATAACACAAGGTACTAGCATGAAAATCCTATTTATATTCACTTTAACACCGAAAATATTACAATTAGAATGTTATTAAAATAATTAAACGTTTAAATTCGATCGAATTTACCGTTTTATAGCAATAACACAAGCTACAATGAATGACAAAATGTACTTAAAACGTTACCTCACAAGTCTCATGCTGCAATTTTTTTTTGTGAGTGTTAAAATGTTTCCGGTGGACATTAGTATGTAAACATGTATCCGGCTTGTGATAAAAAACTAAATCTGATCCAGTTTTCTACGAATATTTTCATTTTACACTAACCAGGAAAAACTTCGGGAAATGCGAAAAAATCACAAATTTCTACTCGGAATATTTCTCGAAAAACGATTACTTACAAAAACTGCATTTTTTAAAACTATAGCTAGCGAAGCATGATGTGCAAATGGTTTTAGTCGAATTGTTTTTAGGCAAATTATTTTTAGGTAAATGGTTTTAGATAAATTGTTTTAGGCGAAAAGTAGTTTTCTAAGTAGTATTAATGTATATCCATCTTTAGCACTGATGCACAGACTTTCAGTTGCTCAGCCGCTAGTGATGCTTGTTATTCCTTTATTTACAACATTTTATCATTTTCTAATCGTTCTATTTGTTTTTTTCAGTCAGTTCTTCCTAATAAACTCACAGCACAAAGTTTTACTTTTTATTGTCAATTGTTATTCGACTTGGTTCTTATACCTAGAACGGTTTAAACCTGTTCTTTTTTCCAAGATTTTACTGCCCAAGTAGTACTGTCGCTTTGCTTTCTCAAGAAAGCGGAGTCAGATTAATTTTCGCTGTTAAATATCTTTCTCAATGATTCACATTCTGCTATTTGGAAGATTTAATCGGAATTCTCTGGTGAATTTAAAATTCGTGAATTTATCCTCATGTCCTCTTCTTTTCTTAATAAGTAAAAGCTTAGTAAGATAATTACAACCCCAAATGTTAGTATTTCTTCGGAATTGTGTCACTACCGGCCAACAAGTATTTAAAGTTTTCTCTCTGAGAGCTTTGGAAATAAACGTTAAAAATTAAATTCAGAGGCATCTAAATAGTAAAAGCTTAATCAGTTTAGTTCTAGGTTTAAAAAGATTCCTAGTACTATCATTGCGTTAATAAATGTATGTAGTATGTGATGCCTGATGACATTAGGTATAATGTGAATGATAAGGATTCTCTATCAATTTGATTTTTCTCAACTGCCTTTCTAATTGTTTTTAGACCGTTTTTTTTTGGTAACCGTTCGTCTGATGTACTTGATCAGATAATCTTGATCAGATAGCCTTATATCGGCAAAAAATTACAGAATACGTCAGCTTTTAATGACAAATACTTTAAATTTGACGTAAGGATATTTATATAAATAATGATAGATCAGAATGCTTTCGAACTACTTGAAAATAGCATTAATTTGCCTTCCATAAAAAACGAGATAATTTTAGATGAAGTATCTCGAGAACCGGTACATTTATACTACCGTGGTATGGGAGGGAGATTTAGGAATATATCTTCGTGGATAATATATTTGTGGTAATGATCTGTAATGGTTATACCAACTTAATTTAATAATGTTGACAAAGAGCTTAAAGTTCCATTTAAATCATTAATAGAACTATTCACTGACTTTATCCCTCAGCACATCATAACTGACATTAGAACTAAAACTAAACTACGAAAGTTTTATTAAATAAATAAGGGCAATGGTGTGTATGTTCTAGGATTAAAAACACAGCTAAACATTCTTGAGAAAATTATTCGCGATAATATTTTAAATCTTAAAAACTAAAGAAAGAAAATTAAGTAAGTTTAAGCTAAACGATTGAGATTCCCATTCATCATCCACTTTTAAATATTTAAAAATTTCAAGAGATTCAAATTATTACAAATGAATCTGAAAAAGGTAATGTCAAAATTCCGATATAGGATAATGAACAGGGTAAATAATTCGCTAATGGACTCAGTATAGTGAAGAAATAAATGATAACACGGAATATTTTTCAGTCTCTTGGAAAACAGCCCATATTATTCCCATTCCAAAAACAGGAAAACCTCCGGATCAAACTAAAAGTCTAAGACAATGACGAAAAATCATCATTTTGAATTTAATTCAAAATGAACAATTTGGATTTAGATCTAGCCACAGCACTGTTCATTCCCTAACTAGGCTAGTCACTGAAATACGAAGAAGATTAAATAAAAAACTGGTGATGTCGATTAGACTTACGATTAGACAATTAGATTTATGCGCCGACTTTGGCTGATGACACACCAAATCAGACAAAACGTTTTTCTTGCCTTAAAAAGACTTGCGCCTAAGTTACTTACGATTATACAGCGTTATGCACACTGAGTAAAGCAAACCAGTTTTTAGTTTTGCTTTACTCAGTGTTCATAGAGCCTCAATTGCACTAAGTGAAGGTAAGATATTGTCCCGATTGAAACTCCTCTAAACATAATGCCGCCATATAGATGGCCGTCAGTTCAGCAGTGAATACTGTACTTGGTTCGTGCAGCTTGTTCTTCATGCTGATAGATAGGTCACTAAAGATGCCAGTTCCATAAAAATCGCTCTGTCGTGAACCATCTGTATAAATAAATTTTCTGCTTTCGTATCCTTCAATACTTGAAAGAAATGCTTGTTTAACCATTATCGCATCTATATCATTATTTTTCGGTATCATCTCTCTTTCTGACTATGATTTGTAGACCGTAGCAAAGAGACTCGAATTAGAAGTAAAAAATGTGCTCGTGCTCTACGTTTGTGGACGCTTCTCTTACAGTCTTGAACACCTTTAAGGCCTTTGTTGTGTTTGTAACTGTATTTAATCTCTGAAGCTTTGCATTAACACTTAATACTTAAATCGAAGACTGAGTAAAAATCTATAATTTAGTAGATTCCGCACCGCCTAAAGCATCATTAAGTGCCTAGGCTTTATTTTGGAAGGTTTTAAATTCTCTGCAACTTCCTTAATTTAGTTTTTCAAATGAATAATTGGAAAAGGTTGTTGAAAGTCTCAAAATGAGCAGTTTTTTTCTTAAATAGAACATTTTGTGATAAAAACACAAAATAAATTAAAATGAACCCCACCTGACCCGTCCAGGTCAGTATAGGCTGACATGGAGCAATGCATTGCGCAGGTGGATATTCAAAAATCGCGAACTTGTATTCGTGCGTCCTCGATTTGGCCCTCGTTGGTGTAAAGTAGGACGTTAAAATAACCGCGAAAGAGTTGGGTGAGGTCCTAGAAAAATTGTAGACATTAAAAAAAAAAAAAAAAACCTAACATCAAAAAGTAGACAAAATTGCGATAAAGATACAAATGGTTAAAAATTGGGTATTTTTTCGAAAATTTTTGGTGTTGCGTTTTTTTTTTGGCACAGTGTATTTTGCCCCAAACGCGACGATGTCCTATTCAACCAAGAGATAAAAATTTCTAATGTCGTTCAGGAAAAAAAGAACAGCAAGGACGGTGGCTGGGTTTGTGAGCCGATCCTAAACGGATGATGCTGCGATCTCTAAAAGGAGCGCCGTCAGTTGGTCGATGGGATGTCGCTGTCGGCAACGATGGCCCTCGGGGTAGAAAACGACTTTGCTTTTGATCAATACAATATTATGTATATAAAATCAAATTTAGTCTAAATATCTTGTTAGCAGTTTAATTAATGAACGGTGGAGCGATGTAAAGGGAGTTTTCGTCACTTGATTGCGATCGGTGGTACAACCCAAAAACGGTGTCCTTAGATTTCCAGCAAGCCTATGACTTAATCCATCGGGATAGCTTATAGATTATTTTGCGATGTCTAGGAATATCTGAATAACATGTGCGATTATGTAAAATGACAGTAATGCAGTTACAACGCTAGTGACAGTAATGCAGTCACAATTTTTGCGTCGCAAAAGTGAAACACCTCAAGACAACGTCTTGTATCGTCAGTCTAACACAAATTTGACGGAGTGACGAGATACCTCAGTTCTCTTATCACTCATAATAATTGTTTAAAAGGGACCATAAAGGCGTGTCTAATCGCGATCATGCTTTGTATAAATCTTTGTAAATCCCGCAAATCTGAAGTTGTACAAGGTGTTATTAGACCCGTCATGTATGGATGTGGAGGTTATCTCTGACAACTGATGGTATTCGAGAGAAACCTATGTCATTTAATAGGCGCAGATGATTCCTCGCGGTAGAGAACGACTTGCCTTTTTCTGGTTGTATATAAAATAATACGAAGAGCTGGAGTCAGGATCGAATCCGATGGATCCATATTTTTAATACGGTACTGGCCAACAATATTGGCACGTAAAAACCGTTTATTATTATTAATTCTTTAGATAACGTATCAGACTTTAAAACTTATTCACAATCAAATCATAATTAATCATGCTTAAATTTCGATGACGTATTCTAATTCGAAATTTAAAATTATTTTAAAATTAAATTTACTATAGCCAGTACGTGTTTTTCTGTAGTCTGGCCCTTGTTACCGGGGGAGTAGAAATAGAAATTGAGAACAATACAAATTTTGTTTTTAATTATCATTTATCATGTAGAAATAGCTCGAATGACTAACAATAAATTATGTTCATTTATGCTCGGCCACACTTTAACGTATTTACCATAAATAATTGCAGATTATATTCGCGTTGTTTGCTTTATATTATCATGCGCTCTTTGCATTGAAATCGAACAAAATGTTTATAACATTGTGATAAGGTTGAAATTTTAAGAAAATGACTTGCATATAGTTAAAATTTTATTTCGGTTAGTATACAAATGTGCACGAATTTTTACAATAAATATATTTTGACGAATATTTACTGTCAGCATGACAAACAGATACATTTTTACAGACAAAAACGGTCTTAGTATTGACTTATCGATCATTTCCGAATTATACTTGTTCTATTTATATATGGGTATACTTAAAGTAATGGTATATTGATATCGAACCACCAAAAAAAAAATTATAATAATATTCAGTTCATTACAATATGTATAAACATAGAAAATGTACAAAATAATACAAATAAATGCAAGTCATCATGACTGATAATAATTGTACGCGAGAATCACCGCACCACCATTCACACTTGGAAATTTTATATATGTACATACATATGTATACACAAATCGACACAAAAATTGAAATATTTAAATAAAATAAAATTTAAAAACCGCTCAAGCTTGTTACTGTAATAGTTTTGATGTGCCTAGAAAAGCAGAATTTGCCATTCATATTAAAAATTTAGTTACACCATTTCGATCACTATTATTATAAAAAAAAAACTCTAGTAAAAATCGATCATCCGAATCGTATACATGATCCAATGTATCCATTTGTTTTTTCATTTACACGACATCTTGATTTTATTAATGAAATGTTTAAGTGTGATCGCATGCTGCAGCCTTTTGAACGTGCACATGTTTAATTTAGTAATGTAACTGATTAAAGTCATAATTTAATAAACAATTTAAAAAATCAAGTACGATTATATTATGAGGTAATCATATCACATTATTGATTAGTATGACCAAGCATAAATGGTATTATTAGCATAATGCGTGCCCGCCCATATTTGATAAAAGTGATAACCAGTTTATCGTTTGTTTGAAAAAATGGTAACATCGAAAGTTTCGGTTGATATTTTGGATAGATTGAGATGTTTTACGATTTCAGCTTAATTTTTCGATAATGTTTCAGATCCAGCAATTTGGTATTTATCAATTTTCAGCAATTATCAACCTCCGTCAACTAGATGTGGTGTCATAGCTCTAGCGAAATTCGACGATAATCACTCGAAAAAATGGCTGATGAATAGCACCATTTTGATGAAATTTTCCCCTTTAAATACAATTTCTTCAGACAAGACAGATACTCGAAACTAGAAACCACTAGGGGGGGGGGAGTGGTTTTTACTTGGTGAACCCTAAAATGTGCTAGTATTGGTTTAATACTCGTTCAACAAGCGTGTCGTTTTTATTCCTAATTTCCTAAATTTCCTATAGTCGTAATCGATTCAAGTTCGTAATCGTAATTTTGAACGAGATCGCAGAACGACAAACTTCACCACAAATGAGTTGACCGTGCTGAGCTTATCGGTTGAAAACGGCACTGCATTGAACTGGTGGGAGTTAGCAATATGTTTATACCACAAGTGTTCCGTGCTATTTTACCGGTGTTGTAAATGGGAGGTAACTGTTTCAAATAAGCTTCGGTGACATTTGGAAGCAGCAGCAGCTTTCTATCGCCGTTAACTGATACTAAACATGTTAAATGTAGAGTGCGGCCAGAAATCTTTTTGCGACATCAATACGTGCACCAACCTTCACTGAATCCTTTTATTCATTGTAACAGTATCGGATATGGTCCTTGGTTGAGTTTATCGTGAAGTTCTTGCCAGTTTCTGCCGATGACAATTGAAAATTGTTCTCGTTCGGTCTAACATCGATTTCTCCTTATTTTTGTCGTCGGTAAAGGATCGGTTAGCTGCATGAAAGCGTTAGTCTGATTAGTTGCATTGTCCAGCAGTCGGTCTTAGTAATTCCTTAAGTTTACCGATATCTTCATACAGTCTGCCAATTAATTGTTCATTTTCATTTTGGAATGGTGAATATTGGACAAGAAAACTGTAGAAGTAGTTTTCGGGGTCACCGCAGCTACTCTAAAAAATGACACTCGAACGACGGCAAGATGGCTTCTAATTTTCATTTTTATTAACGGAAACTTTGAAGAGCGTTTATGCGTTGATCAAAGTTATACGCCGGTTGTAGATTAAATGGATGCTGCATATAGCGATCAGTTTTGTTCCTGCAAAATCCGGCTGAAGACCCATCGACGAAAAGATTGCTTCAGTGGGAAATAAACACACTCTTACACAGAAACGTGTCGCCTGCAAGCAGAATTTTCATGAAAACCTTTAAAAGCTTTGCTGAATTAGTGTAGACACCTACTCGAAGGCATCACTGTCGGCTCAATCTTTGAGCAGTACTTGGCAATGTGTATTGCGATTGACTCGTTAATATCGTACAGTTTAAAGATTTTCAAAATGCACCTTCGACCTCTATTTTTTATGAACTCATCTGAAGTGTTGGCGACAATGTGAGTCCGTTCGCTGGGAATAACTTCGTCGATTGGGGCAATATCTATCGTTGAATCGAAGTCTAGTGTATATCTTTGACAAACCAGCATGTGAAGATGAGGCTCGATTCGGGAATTCATTGCACCACCAATCATCATCAAACTTTACTCAAAGAATCCAATTGCCTGATTTTAGCAAAACCATCATTGAGTTGACTCGAATCAACGAGTCGTTTTCACGACCGGATGGATACTGTTCAACGAATTTCTGCGCATCGTATGTATCCTTAGTTTCGTATTTTTGTTGGCATCATCGTCGGCGATCAACATTACGTGATTAAGGTCTGAATGTAGAGCTTAACTATTTCACCATCTCGATGTTATGATGTTATAAGAAGATATTCGTACATTGAGAGTGCTTACAGAAGAGATAATTGTTTGCGCTTGAATCTCGTGTTTTTTGGGGTAACCCAGTGGTGACCAAGCTGCTTTATAACATTATTGTCATGCGGAAAGTGATGATTTCACACAAACTCCTGTATACCATATTTTAGATTTAGAATGTTCCGCCTTCCTCAGACAATGATGGTTCTAAACTCTCAGGTTGGTGTTGGGAATACTTAGCATGCACTTCTGGCTATAAATGCAAATATGGATTGCTATTCGGACCGTAACATACTTTATGTGTTATCGCGAAATATGAGAAATGGTTCATGTTTAAATCATCTTTTTTTATGAATGACAGAGATTTACGCGTCGATATTTCAACCTAGAAATGTACTTTGAAAAATTGTTGAAGTCTAGTGTAAAGATCCGTTTAAGTGCCTTGTCCCGTTCAAATACTCCTAAATCGCTGGTCCCATAATAAGTAGTTAAATTAATTTGGGCCATCTCTATTATCTAGTTCTATTACTGGCCTGTACTAAATCAAAGAGCTAAATCGTTCTCTAATCCGAGCAGAATGATGAGAATGATCAGAAAACGGAGTCTGTTGATATTTCGCAGTCCCATGATTTGATGAAACTCGTAAGACTTATTAATAAAAAGAATTTTCATGTTGGTTTTTCACCACCATCTTCAAGTATATTTTGCTCATTAGATTCAAGTAATATTTAGAGTCCTCTTCGACCACAGGTGTTAAAATAAAATACTGTTAATTAAAAAAAATTAAATTCAGCCCATTAGTGCCAATTTTAAAAACTTCAGAGAATATTTTAAATTATAATTGCTTCTAATTGGCTTTTAAGGCATCCGAATAGAGTTTGACTTTAAAATTGTTTACTCTAAATTTAATATCTTTAAAAATCAGAAAATATGTGACACATAAATATTTTAATCTTTGAATTACCTTGAACGTAAAGCCATGTTTTGCAAAACATCTTTTTGACAATTATGGCCAAAATTTGTCTAAGAAAAAGAATTTTTTTTTTGAAATTTCGATGACTTTTGCATCAAAGATTTGACGTCAACGAATACGTGCGTATGGGTATAGTATTCATATATATTTTTATACCCTAATTTTTATTGATTATCTAATAGAAAATCTAATTAAAAGTATTGTGCTAGACAAATTAGTGGATATTGATAATACTTAGATTAACGCGTCAATACCTAATAATAACAATTTTAGATAGCCGGTATGAAGACGCTAATGTACCTTCTGTCGCTAAAAGATTTGTAATTTTCTAAACATTTTATTGAATTGTCGTTATTATTTTCACTGTCCATTTTTGAGATTTTCATACGTTACAAATTACGTATTTGTGAAAATTACGTCATATCAAAACATCAAAAAGAAAACCGAAAATTTTAGCAAAGACAAAAACCTAAAAAATCTATTCAAATGTAGACAAATATCTGTAGTCTACGTAAATCAAGTAGACTCTACATATTTTTTACTGAGATACTTTGCATTCAGCGCAAGTAGATATGTAGAGTCTACGAAATGTTGGTAGACTCTACGCGCGTCTTCAATATTAAAAAAAAACGCATAGTTTAAAAAAAAAGAGTTGTCTTCAATACAGGTGAATAAATATTCTATCTCATGGGCCGAACCATCGTCCATGCCAGTACAGGCTGGCTGGAGCAATGCAATGTGCAGATGGATATTTGAAAACGCGAACCTGTATTCGCTCGTCCTCGATTTGGCTAGTAATGGCGTAAAGTAGGACGTTAATTAACCGCGAAAGAGTTGGGTGAGCTTCGGCCCCAAAACAGATTGCATAGAAATAAACAAACAAACAAACAAACAAACAATATTCTATCTAACTATGATTTCCTTAATAGAGACAATCAGCGCCGGCTCCGGTTCTTTGAGCGCCCTGTGCTATAATTTTTAATTTATTTTTTAAGAAACACTATTCTACAGTTGTTATAACTTAATGAATAGATAGAGACATAACAATATTAAATGATACAAAATATACATACATTAGTTCCATAGATCCATAGTTAGTTCTATGAAACATAATAAACAGGAAATCTCTCGGACGTAAACTCTTCGTAGGTACATAAATGTTCCAGGCTGACTTAAGACACTTAGGCAAAGATTTAAGACACTTAATACGGCTATTCAAAGAATCGCCAACAAACATGGCTGATGCAATTTTTCGACGTTTCAATAGAGTATCAATGTGTAGATTATGACCTCGTATTTCATACGATGGTAGACGAAGTACTTGCTGCCACATTGGTACATTGCGATCTGATAGGTGACGAAGTTTTCTATAAATATAAATGGTAAAGCGTTTTTGAACAGATTCTAATCTTGCAGTATGTACATCATGATGAGGCTACCAAACCACTGCTGCATATTCAAGGTGAAATCTAACCAAAAAAGTAAATAACCTTACACAGGAAAATATAACAACAAAGTCCTTTGTCATTCTAATAATGAAACCCAACATAGAGTTAGCTTTTAATATTATTTTATTTATGTGCAAACCAAAAGTTAATTTATTATCAAATATTACTCCTAAATCCGTAATTGAGGTAGTCCTACAAAGTTGATTCTCATCAAAATAATAATTAAAAACCCTCGAATTCAGTGTTCTGAAAAATAAGACTACCTTACACTTACTTGTATTGATAAACAATTTGTTCCTAGAACACCAACTAGATAATGAATCAATTTCCGACTGCAACATAACTACATCACATAAAGATTGAATCCTCATGAAAATCGTTAAATCATTGGCAAATAATAAACATTCACAAACTTTAAATATGTTTGGAATGTTATTTTCAAATAAAAGAAATATAATTGGACCTAAATGAGATCCTTGAGGAACACCTGAATGACAATATATATATATATATATATATATATATATATATATATATATATATATATATATATATATATATATATATATATATATATATATATATATATATATATATATATATATATATATAGTCAGATTTAATATAATTCAACAACACATACTGTTTCCTACCCGTTAAATATGAAGAAATCCATCTTAAAAAATTTGGATCTAAACCAATAACAGCAAGTTTATTTAAAATATTTGAATCGAACGCTTTAGCAAAATCGAAATAAATTGTATCGACTTGCACATCCTAGTTTCAAGAGATTCAATGGCAAATTTAGTAAATTGCAAAAGATTTGTAGTTGTAGATTTACCACTAATAAAACCGTGCTAAGAACACGAGATTATCTCTTTGGTATGGAATGACAAATGCTTCGACACAATAAATTCGAACAGTTTAGGTATAGAGGAAAGAATTGAGATACCACGATAATTGGAAATGTCAGAACGGTTACCCTTTTTATAAATTGGAACAATATGTGATATTTTCAATGCTGTAGGAAACTGTCCAGAAACTAAGGATTGATTAAAAATAAAACATAATGGAATAGCAATATCCACGGCAAAACACTTAAGAATTGAAGACGGTATATTCCATCAGGTCCATGTCCATCATTAAAGTTAAGTAGATAATCACATATATCGTCTTCTGAAATAGATAAATATAAGGAATATCGAATTGGTAATTACTAACACGTGGAATATCATCAACGGTACCATCATTAACTTTATAGACAGAAACTAGCAAAACCTGTGCATATTTCTATACCATTATAATTCATGATTGATGGAAAGCCCTTTGTATTACGACTTTCATTAACAAATTTCCAAAATGATTTTGGATTTTCTTTGATATTAACTTAATATACCGAAGGTATTTAAAATGAAATTCAGAGTTAAATTGTTGGCGAAGATTTACAAATTTAGATTTACTAAATGCACATTGACTGCTCCTAAATTTATAGTACGCTCTATTCTTTCGGTTCCGTAAGTTGATCAAATCGTTATCAAACCAATGTGGGTAGCTATGGTTACGTTTTTTCCTGATTGGAACGAATCGGTCAAAAGCCACAAAAAGTAAAACTTTCCACATTTGCATCAATATCCTTGTTTCTAAATAAATCATACCAGGGTAAACAACGGAGGTACTCAGACAGGCCGCCAATATCACAGAAAATACCCGGCATTTTTCTTTAAGATTTTTAATATCAAATAGAATATCCAATGAATTATGATGTAAATCAGTATCCTTAAAATTTGTCAAAGATTCCTGAACAGTTAGAAATTCTGTATTATTAACAAAAATTAAATCTAAAAATGTATTATTAATATTCGAAAATAAATTAATTTGTTTAAGATTGAAACTGAATAACGCATCTAATACCGCTGACTCATTTAATGATAGACTATCTGACGGTAATAGTTCCAATGATTCAGAATCAATTGACCATTGAATGTTACTTAAATTAAAATCACCCAGAACTACTATATTATCATTACAATTACTCAAATTAACAATTTCATTAATTGTTCAAGCGCCCTGTTATTTTTTCTTAAATTGGTTAAAAGAAATTCTTAAGGTTTTCTTAAGAAGTAAGAAAGTTTTCTTAATATATAAATTATAAAATTGGTTTGATAATAAACAAAGACATTAAATACAGAGCAAGTTGAAATCCAATATTTTATTGGAACTATATGTTGTATTTTTAAAACTGCATAGACTAAAAGAAGGTGAACCTTGTGAGGTACATAAATTAACTTATGGAAGGATTCTTCCATGTTTTTAATTTATTCCTTATTGTATGGTTATATCACGATTCACGATATAAACTCAAATTATGATTTGTAGTAACTTTAAATTCAGCCCGCATAATTATTAATTATATTACACTTTTCTAGTAAAATTGATTATTTGCTTTTTTTAGGAAGATACATTTCTCTTGTTTTTAAGCCAAGTGTACACTATAGAGTTTTTTCGGTAGAGCCTAGAGTCTCTACAAGCAGTGTGTACACTATATAGACCGTTTCTACGACGCCACCTCTTTTCGTAGAGTAGTCGTAGAGAAATTTTAAGTAGAGCTCTACCATGCGCTCAACAGACTGTATTCACTGTAGATCTATTTATCTCTACGGTAGAGCGCTCGGCTACTACTATATTTTATTTTCAGACATTTTATTTTCAGTTTTTCGTTCGTGCGTACACACTACACAAGTTGCATAAAAAAAATTAAAATGAGTTTTCGCCAAAAACAAGCTGTTAGTGCCGGTTTTTTTACTTGAAGAAGAAAACAAGAAAAAAAAGAAAATGTTGGGAGCGCGAGTGGATCGCGAAAAGGAAGCAAAACGCCGGATTTTATCGTGGACCAATGAATAAAATTCATCAAGGGAAACGTTACAAACGCAAAATTTTCTACGTATGTCATATAGTAATTTCAATATGCAACTGCAACCGGCAGCTACAACTGGTTACTCCGATCATTCAAAAGAAAAATACGCACTTAAAAATACGCACTTACGAAAATCTATTCCAGCCGAAGAATCATAGGTATAGGTATATAAGGTATAGGTGTGTTTTGAAAATATTCAATTGGTGCCGAACCACAATATTTTAAACATTTCAACAATATTGAAAGCGAATGACCATCGAAATGCAAATAGAAATGTCATTAAATATTTATTTGTCAATGCACACATGCGTTCGAAAGAAATGACCAATTCAATTTTTTATTACGTGGACCTATACATTTATTTTCTCTACTGTAGAGCAAAAAACTTTATCAAACATGCTAGATAGAGTGTAGAGCTAATGTAGAGCTCTACAAAACCTAAAACAATAGCGTGTACACTGTAGAGTTTTTTACGCAATAGAAATCTCACGTAGAATGCGAGTAGAGCTCTATTGTAGACGCGGTTCTACGCGGCTTTAGACCGTCGGCCGTTGTTTTTATATGTTGTCAATCTATGTGTCCTTTTTTAGTAGTTCTTTTTAAATTAGGTTCTAGCTAGACATCTCTAATTGATAAAGGAGTCGCCTACGAATCGAATTTTCTATTGCAGATGTATTTTGTATAATTGCAGGTCAGGGTACTGTTCCTAATTCAATTCAAAATTCCTGAATATTATTGCATCACTAATTTCACTTGAGCACTTGATATTCGAAGGGGATACTTTGTAGAATTATCTTTTCGATTAGTTTGGCAAAGCAATATTTTGTCTGAAGATTTTCGTAAGTGCGTATTTTATTTTGAATGATCGGAATAACCAGCTGCAGTAACATATTGAAATTACTATATGACATACGTAGAAAATTATCATAGGCGTTTGTAACGTTTTCCTTCCGGCGTTTTGCTTCCTTTTCGCAATCACGCTCCCAACACTTTCATTTTTTCAAGTAAAAAAATAACGGCACTAGCAGTTTGTTTTTGGCGGAAACTCTTTAATTATATTTTTTATTTTATTTTGACGAACGAAAAATTGAAAATAAAATAGAGATAAATAAATTTACAGTGTATACAGTCTCTAGAGCGTATGGTAGAGCTCGACTTAAAATTTCTTTACGGCTACTCTACGGAAAGCGGTAAAGTCGTAAAGATGCTCTATAGTGTACACACTGCTTGTAGAGACTCTACATTCTACACTCTACGCTCTACCGAAAAAACTCTATAGTGGACACTTGGCTTTGAAGCTGCGGTGTTTGGTACGAGAGGTGCCGAGTTCGAATCCGAAGGTGGAAGAGTTGCAAAAGAGATTTTTCATTATTTAATTTCGTTCGGTGATGACTATGAACACGACTATGACCTCATGTTGGAGTGCAGAATCCATGGGTCGAACAATAGTCCATGTCAGTACAGACTGGTATGATATGACATAAACTTCTTTTGTTATAAATTCAGCTTAACTATTAACACTCTAAAGCAAAAGAGAACACACCTATGATCCTCTGCAGGATGTTCAATTAAAAGTGATGATGTTCAATTATATTTAACAACAAAAGAGTTTTAGTCGACTGTTCCAACTACTAAACTCATGAAATGCATTAATCATATCTGGCTTAGAGCGCCCTTATTGAAACCCCTTTAATACATATTCTTAATTTGTTAAATATGGCATACTATATGGTGAACTTTAGATATTTTGTACTCAAAGATACCAAATTAAAAAAATAAAAATAAAAATAAGTTAAAGAAGTTCCAAGTGTTGACGTCATTACCCAAGTTCAAGTTTATTTATTAAATTTAATTATAAAACACGGATTTTAATTTTGACTTATCAATATATAGATATTCATTACACCATTCATCATTATCTTATCAAAGTAGATATACATATTTTATACATTTATATGTTTAAATAATGCAAAAGGTTTGATCAACCATATTTAATTTATAAAATAAAAGTGAAGTGTAATCCAATGTAATCGGTTAAGCAACTAGAATAAAGGGCACACGTATATACTCGAGTGTCATAGTTTACAACTAAAATGACGAAGGAGACAAAGTACACGAATTTCCAACCGTTTCTATATATGATAAATGCGAATCGATCAAAAAGCCCACGTTTGGCGATCAATCAATCACGATAAGATATGAGTAGTTTGTTAAAATTATTTTTTAGAAATGTTAACATGTACCAACTATTTGTAATTAGTGTTGATTGTTAATCTAAAACTACTTATGTATAAGACTATATAAACACCAATGATGATAACATACGACTTTAAGTTTTAAACACAAATAGACGTCTAATAACATAATTGAGTTGATTGATAATAAAAGTATTTTTCAGATATAATGAATATGGTTTTTATCGAACATATCTAATTACACGTTAGCACTTAGCACTTACAAATGTAAGTCAATTAACTTTATTAATTTATATTATTATGGGCAACAACTAGTTTTACCTCATCTGCGAGCGATAAAACCATTAAGCTATTATCAATATTATCACACGATTAATTTAAATTTAGCAAATTGAAAATTAACCATAATTATGAAAATTTATCAATGCTACTATCTAGCTATCTATCATCCGATCAAACAATTTTATCAACAAAATTTTTTATTATTAAATTTAAAAACGCAATTTTTTTGCGTTTCATGCAACGATAAAATTGATAACAAAATGTTAAATATGTATTTAATATTGCGGTTAATCTATTTCGACGATTTGAACATTTTTGGCTATATATAGTTACCTTTAAGTTCTCGTGAACTAATTGAATCATAATTAATGAACGCAACATAAGTTCATGAACGTTAAAGGTATTTTGCATTGCATTCTATTAGTGTGTGTTACAGAACTACGATTCAGTTAAATGATTACTTCTTTCAAAAATGTGCACAACATTGATCGTGACGAAATGTCTTAATTTATAATTTATTTGAAATCAAAATTCAACGACACAATCAACCTTGTTATTAGATTATTTCCTGTATTAATATTATGACGTATGAATATTATGACAAGATAAATATTTATATCTATGATCAAACAACAAGGTGGAATTTAGAACAAACCTTAATGCATAAAAGCAATTGTTTATAACTGACCAACTTACACAACGATACTATAATTGACGTTCATGAAGTCTGATCGTGACACTGTCATTTAAACGAATATTTTCCCTTTTTTTGCACAATATTGCACGTTAATTACATTTCGATATTTCAGTTGTGTTATTACATTTAAATTAATTTTTTTTAGTGAGTTAATTAATACGGTCTTTTAAAATAAAAATATAAAAATTAAATATATACATTAAGACTGTGTCCGAAACCCATGATAAATATTTGTAAATAAAATTTTTGGAAAAATATTCCCCTACATTCCTAATTTTGTATTACGCTGTCTGAAAAATATAATAATTGATTGAAATATTTCCCCACCTTATATGTTTTTAAGGGTTCGTTCGATTTCTGTTAACATTTTTTTTCCTGTAATAATTTTGACAACGTGCTGCATGCTACCAAATTATCACAGCAGCTACATAAAATAATTTTGACATTTCCGAAATAATTTATAGTAAACTTTACGCCGCGTACATAAAATGTATTTATGATACTTCATGATTATTAGAGAATAATTATTTATACGAGGATAATTGCAGTGATAATTAAAAATATAAGGACATATCATTGCTTGGCCATGTTGTCACTTGTGTCATGATCATCTCTATACCGCAAAAACAAATAATTTGTGAATGATGTCACATAAAGTGGTTCCAAAAATGTTTGTTGATGCCCCTACTAAACCCTATAACTTATGTCACTGGTCAACTACAGCAAAACTATTAATAGTTTTGGATAATAAACTAGGTTATTAATAATAAGATTTTTTGGCGAGAACTACCAATTTCATGCAATGATTGAAATTCTTAGATGCATTCTGATCATCGTCAAAATAGTCGCCTCAACGCAATCAATATAAATCCATAACATTACAGATCCAGTTTAACACACAGTACATTTTTGTACAAGTACGAGGTGAAATACCTATTTTGCCACCCGATGTACATTTCGCACCTGTTTCTGATTAACGTGTGTTATCCACATTCAATTCATATATCTAGAAGTGATCATAAACAAAGCCATATTTGAATTAAATCATAGTTTTAATTAATTTAAAATTTTTAGCTATATTTATTTTGAAACGTCACGATTACAACAGACAAAATTATTACAGAATTCGAACAGCAAACGAGCTCATTACAAAATATGGAAGAGACAATTATTTCACTCATGTCAAAATTATTACAAAGATCATAATTATTATGGAAATGGGACGGAGCCTAAATTAAATTTTTGCGAGGCGTAAAAACTATAAAGAAAAATTACAAAACCCTTTTGCGGACATAGGTCGGCATGTAAATAGGAATTGAGTTTTAACTTTCAAAAATATAATCATCCAATTACGATCCCATAACATTATTCAGGCTTCATGTAACTTGTCTAGATGCGAAATTATAGCATGTGTCATTATATGAATGATGTGTCCGCGAAAGGGTTAATTGTTTATTGAAATTGGCATAGCAACAAAAAAGTTCAAATTTTTTTTTAAATTATTTTTGAACGGTACTATTACAAAACCAAGTAGTGAATTTTATATAATTTTTTTTTTATATCCCAGTGTGCTACGCGATGAGTTTGGCTTTTATTATACAAAGTTATGGTATTTGTCAAAAACTATCATAGCAACTGACCTTAATCATTTAATGGTCTTCGATTTTATCAAGTAAATGTCAAAAATTTATATTCACAAATATTTATCATCGGTTTAGGACACAGTTATTTGAAAGTTACCAAATGCAGAAAGCGGAGATGTGCATAGAAGACCCATCGTACGAGGTATTGCTACCCATCGTACGAGGTATTCGAGTTCCAAGCTCTTGATATTCGGAGAAGATACTTTGTTGAACTATCTTTTTTGTCTTATTCGATTAGTATTTTTTTTATATTACAACTGCCTATGGCTTTGTGCTTGAATCTTTCTAAAAAGAAACTAACAAGATGTATGCGAATCTTACAAACTAACCTTTCTGCTATTTTTATAAGTCTTAACCAATGTTAATACTTATTATTAATGTGCACCATTTGTTTAATTTATAAATTCAATAGTCCAAGTGGATGAGCTCTTCTCATTCGTCTGTATCTCGGTTGTTTTAGAATGTATCGGGCCAAAGCATTGGGATGTGTCTCTAGTTTTGAACAATATCTCGAACTGTAGGTTCTAATTGTATCTGTAATGGTTAAAATACCGAGGTCATGATGTATGTTGGTGTTTCAAATATACCAGGGAGCATTCGCGATCCTACGAAGTATTTTTGATTGTGTACGTTGCAAAAATTCTCTATTTGATGCGCTGGTGGATCCCCATAACTTAATACCGTATGTCCATATGGGCATAAGTATCGCTTTATATAGTAAAACTTTATTGTCGAGTGATAATCTTGATTTTCTTCCTATTAGCCAATACATCTTAGCAAATTTTATTTTTATTTGATTACGCTTTGCTTCTATATGCTTTTTCCATGTTAACCTTCTATCCAGATGTTACCATAATTATTTGACACTAGATTGCTGCGGAACAGTTACACCGTTCAATTTAACTTGTGGGCACGTGAGTTTGTTAAGTGTGAATGTAACATGTGTTGATTTATTTTCATTGACTTTCATTCGCCAAGTCTTTAGCCAGTTTTCAATTTTATTCAGATGATTATGCAATTGAGTTGAGGCAGTTTGAGGATTTGTACAAGACACTATTATGGCTGTATCATCAGCAAATGTTGATATTATAGCTTCATTGCAAATGGGCAAATTGGCTGTATACAACAAGTATAAAATTGGTCCCAAGACACTTCCTTGTGGAACACCTGCGCTAATATTTAATCCAGTGGTTTAAATATTTTTTTTCTTCGAAGGTGAGTTTGATTGCGTTGACAATCTTGTGAACTTGCTCTATAGTGCTGTGCTGATTTCGGAAACCAAATTGGTGATCAGGTATATTATGCCGTTCTTCTAGTACTGGTTTCAGTTTCCTTAGTAACAATTTTTTTAAATAGCTTTGATATCGTGGAAAGCATCCTTATTGGACGATATGAAGAGATTTGTGTCTTTTTTTTTCCAGGCTTATGTATCATTGTAATTTGCGATATCTTCCACTTTTGAGGAATGTATCCAATTCGCATGATTGCGTTGAGGAAGTACGTTATTAGTTTAATGTATTTGTCTGGTAATTCTTTAACCATTTTCCCGGTAATAACATCATGTCCTGGTGCTTTTTTCGGACTTATGCAGTTTTTTATTGTGCTCTTAACTTCCCTCTACTTGAACTTTATAGGTTTAAAATTTGGATCATTCACCGTTTGGTTTGGTAGCATGTAGTTGTTAACTTGTTCATGTGGTGAGAATACGCTTTTTAGATGAACAGCGAAAGCATTGGCTTTTTCTTCATCACTTCTTGCCCAGTTGCCACTTGGCAGTCTAATGGACGAACACGAGTTTGCCGGCCTCTTAAAACTTTTAGTAGCTTTCCTTAAGGAATAGTCTATACTCTCTGTTGCCGAGAGTTTACTTAAATAGTTTTGGATACCTTCATTTTCTTCTTCCCTCAGAGCTACTTTCAGGGATTTAATTGCTCGATTTGATTTCCATTTTAATATCGGCGATCTTTGCTGCTGCCACTGCCGTCGAATTTTTCGCTTTTCTTGTATTAATTCTTGGATGTTTTTAGGAAGTTTATTAACTTTTTCAAAAACACTGGTGTTGCTTTTTTTGCTGCTTCTTCCAGTAGATCTCTGAGGTAGGCTTCTGCTGCATTAATATTCGCTGGTGTGCTATGAGGAATATCCAGTAGGCAATTCTCTTCAATTTGTTTACTGTATTGATCCCATTTAGTTTTTTTTATTTGTCAGGCGTTTCAGTGCTTCAACACTGAAAGAATTTTCTTTTTATCCAGGCCAATATGTTGGATGCCCCGCTGATAGATAATCCAAACAAAGTTCATCCATTGCTTTATACAGTTGCTTTCCTTTCGGAGTCGTCAATCTTGAACCCTTTTGAGTTGGTTTGGCATTATAATCACCTCCTGCAATGAATTTATTGCCTAAATGGTTAAAATAATCTAAGAATTGCTTCTTTTTTATTGCATGTTTCGATGGGCAATAGACTGATAATATTACACAGTTTCCAGACCACTCCTCCAGGCAGATATTTGTTGCTTGGATATGATCTTTGTCAAATTTCTCAAGTTCAAAGTGTTTTAGTCTTCTTTTAATCAACACCGCTGTACCACCATGTGCTTTACCATCACGATGTTTAGTGTCGTATACTGGTATTAACATTATGTCAATATTGTGCTCGATAAGGAATGCTTGCACCTCTGTTTTGTGTTGGGCATTCCTTTTGAATTCCATATGGCTATTTTGAGGACAGTCATTTTTGGTTTTTCACTACTAACTGCATCAATGTGTTTATATTTTGCATCATTAGATCCATGGTTCTCTCCATCATTGACATAAAGCTTTGCATCATATCTGTAAGCTTGTTTAACGCAGTTGAGATGTTTCCTTCTTCATTAGTTTGATCTTTTGGAGATATGCCTTTAAGTATACTTGCATATGAAAAGTTTGGATGCACAGAACTATTGACGGTCGGCTTATGGTTTCTATTAGTATAAACTTCTTCTGGTTGCACTTCAATATTAGTTTGCTGTAGCTTAAACATGCGTTGTTCAGCCCTTTGCTTAGGATTGATTCTTCTTTTCAGGTCTATATATACTGGGCACCCTCTATAGTTTGCCGTATGATTTCCAGCGCAGTTACTGCATCTTTTTGCAGACTCATCAGTTTTAGTTTTAATACATTGTTTGGAACTATGAAGTTTACCACAAATAACACACACATCATTTAGCGTGCAGTCAGCTCTAGTGTGCCCGTATTCTTGACACTTTATTACTCACTGTACTGGACCGGTTCTTTTTTTAGGTTCTTCGACAGTGATGCGACGATGCAGTAAATATCTTAAGTTATATATTCTATGCTTCCCTTTAACTGGTTTGTTATCAAAGAAACCTTCAGCAGCGAGCGCAGCATGAATATCGTTAGTGTCCACTTAACTATCGATTCCTTTTATTATAACAACTAAACCTTTTTGGCTTTTTAGTTGATATGTATAGAATCGCATACCAGCCTTATCAAAATGGTTGATTAGCGTTCTGTTAGCATCAATGTTTAGTGGTTTCCTCTTTTAATCGAAGAAACATAAAAGTTACCCTCCGTAAGCACTTCAATTTGTTTTATTAAGCCTCTATTTGATTCTCTTCTCAAATATATTTGTTTTTCAGTTTTCACCTTATTTTCTGTAGGTGGATCTTCTAAAGTCTCGTTAATTTGCAAGACAGAAAAACGGTTAACATGTAGTAACTCAACACTGGCCATTCTACTAAATTTGTTTACACTAGCACTTGCCTCTGATCTTGGGCTTCTTTCTTTTATTTTGAACAGTTATATATCTGTCCATACATGTTTGCACGAGTTTTTGTTCGCATTGACCTACATCACTTTTTGTATTATTGTTTTTTGTCAACGATGCACTATCAATTACATTTATGTTCGTTGCACTTTGTTCAATTCTATTAACTTTGTTTTCACTTTGTAAAGAAGAATTTGCTGTTGAAGCAATTTTTTGTTCGAGTACTTTTTGTTGTGTTATTGGGCGATACGATATTTGACCGATTTTTTCTACATCTAACGATCACGTAGTGATATTTATTAAATCACCAGTGGACATAGCCCGCTGTTGTACTGGTGGTGATGGCGCGATATGTTTTTTTGGTCGAGTTCTGATCACCATTTTTACATATTTTAATTTAATTTAAAATAAAAACACACAGAACTATTTTATTTAATCAATTTTAATTATATTTTTTAATGTTTACTTGACGGTAGTCAAACTGCGAATGAATATTCGATTAGTATGGCAAAGCGAAATTATGCCTGATGGATGGAAGGTGGCTGCATTGTGCCCTATCTTTAATAAAAGAGATTACTCAAAATGTTAAAACTTCCAAGGTATAGCTCTCTTTTGCACAGCATACAAATTACTGTCTTATATAGGAGAGAATCATGGAGAAAATTGTAGGTGACTACCAAGGAGGGTTTCGCCCGAATTGGTCAGTCACTGATCAAGTTTTTTCGTTGAGGCTGATTCTATCTAAATATTACGAGACATCTCGTGACGTACATCAGGTGTTCTTGGATTTCCATCAAGACTATGACTCAATCTATCGGGATAGCTTATTCGTAAAAGTGACACACCTCTGAACAACATTTTGTACCGTCAGTCCAACTAGGGTCTGGCGTATGCAGGTGATATCTGTGTAATAGATTGAATAGCAATGGTCTCAAATAATTAATGGATCCACTTGTATACTTCTCAGCTTTCGTTGGTCTTAAAACCAATGAGTCCAAAACAAAATATATGGTCACTGGTTTTAGAGACCAAGACGCAATGGATTTTAGTAGTGGTGACCTCACATTTGAAGAAGTCACAAATTTTCGATGCTTTTGGTTCCTTGTGACTCATAATAACTGTGTGGGAGGGGATATTAAATCGCGCATTCAGACGGATGGTTCAGCGATCTATGAGACCCCTATTTAGCAGGCGCAGAGGTTACTGTTGGCGACGATGGCTCCTCGGAGTAGAGATCGACTTTTCTTCTTCGGGTTGTCTAAAACAATACGAAAACCTCGCTCGGAGGTTACTTCTCGGAGGATAATGTTGATGCGTTACGGGCCAGCTATGGGTTGTAAACCCCTTATTATTATTATTATTATATGAAGATTATATCTTTTTTAACTATCCATTAAATGTACTTCATGTTTACTTTGTAAACGCATTAAAAGCCTATCGTACTTTTACTGCTAATTTTAAATACGATAAATTTTCTACAGTCATCAGTTATGAAACATAACTTCAGCATATTTACCACATCATCCGGAATTCCAATATCCACATAAGATCCAGTATTTTATATTAATTCGTAGTATTTTATATTATTATATACGGCTTTATTTATTTATTTTATTTATTAAAACAAAACATACAAGGTGCGTTTTATGTTCCAGGTCGATTTTGTTTAAGATGAAATTTATCAGTTCGCTTCGCAACCAACGTGTTGTAATAAACAAAAGTACCGATTAAGTCAACCATTTTGAAAATTATTTCATCGAATGACGTAAATACACTGGGATGTAAAGTTACATCCCGACAATTAAGCCAACGTACACTAGAAAATATTGATGCAATGCAGCAAATTGTTTACTGTTACTACTAATATCTCTATCAGGATATGTTGGAAAAAGACACAAATATGTGGGGACATCGACCTAGAACATAAAATGCACCCTGTATATACAATTGTATAGGTTTTATTAACCAAAAACAAAATAAAATAAACACTTAAAGCGTTCACTTTCAAATCTTGTTAAGAACTTTGGAATGACCCCCAAGGCCGTCGTCGTTTAAAAAATAATTTACATCTCTCTAATTAAAAACGCATGTTAGTCAAAATATTAACTAATATCGGTGACCAGTTAAAATGTTTTATAAAATTCGATTAGAAAACTAACGACCCCAAGTTCTATATAGGAATTAACGATTTACATAAAATTTAGATTGATACCGCTGATATACTTAATATCTTCTAGTATGATGTATATTCAAGCTAATTAAAAATTAAAATTTTATGTGAAAAAAAAAGAAAAAGAAAAGTTTATAATTTATTGTATTTGTGTTTTATTAAGCAAAAACCGAAATTGAAATATTCAAATAAGAATGATACAGCAAAAATATTTTTTATGTTGTGTTCGAGCACACATATATTTGGGTACGGTTGTAAAGTTTTGTGTTGTTTCAAAAAATTGTGTACATTTCTTAACGTATGATCACATTAATAATAATAATAATAATAATATTATAAGAATTATAATCTAGTGTAGTAACGTCATTAAATAAATTTAATTTAATTACCGGATTAAGTATTCTTATATCGAAAATGTTATAATCGTGCGGTGTTGTCTTCTAGGTCAGTGTGTGATAATATTTTTTTGTTGTTTTTTTGTTTATACGACCTCATGAGCATGACTGAGTAGTTAGTAGTACAATGTACGCATTAACGCAAATATTTGGAATAACTCGGGTTAATAGTTTTTAGGAAAATATATTTTAAATTTTTGGAAAATATTTAAGAACGAGATAAATCGAATATAATTTTTTTTTCTGAACTCTGCAATCTGTTCTGGGGCCGAAGCTCTCCCAACTCTTTCGCAGTTAATTTTTAACGTCCTACTTTACGCCGTCACCAAATTGAGGACGCACGAATACAGGTTCGATTTTAAATCCATGTGCACATTGCATTGCTCCAGCCAGCCTGCACTGACATGGACGATGGTTCGGCCCATGGATTCTGCACTCCAACAGGGGGTCATAGTTGTGTTCATCGTCATCACCGATCGAAATCAGGTGATGACAAATCCCTTTTGCAACCCTCCCCCGTTGGGATTCGAACCCGGTACCTCCCGTCCCAAACACTTGCTCGGTTCGAATATCATCAAAACTAAATAATGATAAAAAAGGCGAAATGTATTTTAAACAGTACAGATCAAATGTTCAAATGTTCAAATGATCGCCTGTTACTTATACAAGCATTATTACTAGCAAAGCATTCACAAAGCGTATCACAAAATTTAACAATATAACAAAAATCAAAATTGATTAATTATTTGGGAAGAAACCATCATCACAATCTGCACCTCAACTGTGTACATCTACATAGTTGAGAGGAGACAACGAATAAGCGGTCACATCTAAAGGGTGAAATAAAATTCCGCTGAAGGGCTAAATTGCATAGCAGATAATTTGTAAATAGTAGATAGAAGTAGTCATACGACCAAGTAATCAAGTCACAGAACCAAGTAATAGCCAAACGGAAACCATGCATAAAGGGCAAGCAGACAATCAGTAAATAATGTCAGTCACTTAAATGATGCAATTAAAGCTCTTGAGGCTGAGATCAAATCAATACTAAATATAAGCATTGCTGAGCGAAACAGGCTCTATGGAAATCTCAGTTCCATGAAGGATGTTGAACTTGCGATGAGCCTCGAAATATTTGGTCTTAAAGGTTGACTACAAGAACGGATGGAAAGAGTACAAACACATAAACCAAAAGAGCAGCCAAAAAATGATAAGGTGTCTTATGCACAAACACTGAAAAATGCCGTGGTACTTGAGCCAGGCGTTCCTAAAAAGAACAGAAAACAAATAAAACTCAATGGAAACCAACTAAGGTTGTCAGAGTACAGCCGATAGTTGGCAAAGAACGAAGCTTCGCTAATAGTGAAGCAATTAATGCCAAAATAAGGGCTTTAATAAATCCTGCGGCATCCGGATTAGCAATTAATAAGGTCAGAAATGTTAGTAATGGAATTATAATCGAGACCTCAAAAGCCCAAGATATAGAGTTTTTCCTAACGAACAAGAAATTGCAAAAGGCTGGGCTAGTAGCTACGCTACCTGAACAGAGATTACCCAAAATCATTATCTAAGATGTGGACCACATAGAAAAGTTAGAGGACATAAAAACTGCAATAATTAATCAAAATAACGAAAGAAAACCTTAAGTTTGGGTTCTAAACTGGGCCCAGAGACAGCGTCGTCCAGTAGGTTATAGAGGTGCCGCCAAAATATCGGAATACTCTACTAAATAAACGCAAAGTATACATTGGGTGGTCTTCCTGTAGAGTTTCCGACTATGTCAGAATCTCAAGGTACTTTAAGTGCCATGTATTTGGACATACTGCCAAGTTCTGCAAAGTACAAGATCAAAAAAAGCGGAAGGGGCTAAGTGTGTGAGCTGTAAAAGATCCAGCAAAGCCTACGACCATACCTCGAAAAGCAGAATATGCTCAGCATACAAGGCTCAGGGCTTAGTCATCCGGAAAACTGATTATAACTACTAAAGCCCAAATAAACCGTCAATTTAGGATTGTCCAACTCAATATGCAAAATCCTTAGACATGAAATTAGACAATGCGCACATGATAAGAAGATTAATATGCAAGAACCCTATATGGCTAAAGAAAGACTGGGTGGTTTGGCAACATCAACAAAAGTTGGCACAGTTGTTGGTGACAGCATAAAGGTGGCTATAGGCATTTTTAGTAATGACCTAGAGGTACTGAAGGTCTCACAATTCTATGTGTCATATTGTGTATGTGTTGAAGTAAGATCTGCTCATCGGTAATTTTTATCTAATCAGTATCTACTTTCAGTACTCTGATGAACCAGTAGATTATATCAATAGGCTCGGTAAAATTATGAAAGGCCTCAAAAACCTTCCAATTATCATTACTAGCGACTTCAATGCTAAGTCCAAACTATTGCATAATACGGACACAAACGATCGAGGAATTTTAGTTGAAGAGTTTATTGCAAGAAGAGACCTCTTTATTATAAATAAAAAAGGTCACCCAAGCACCTATTGCCACAATGGTGAATCAAACATCGATCTAACACTTGTGAGTGATGGGTTATTAAAGAAAGTTACCGACTGGAGAGTAAAAGAAGCTGGACTTCTAGTGATCATAGAGCTATTGTCCTAACTTTAAATCCTATAAGCGCTCATACTAGCAATGGGTCCCCAGGCAGCATCAAAAAAGGGTGTTGATGTAATAGAAACAAAAATCACGAGCTCATAATCAGTGTCTGGGACAAAAGTATACCACGCAAACAAAATTACCTTGGTGGAATAACATGCTAACCATTAAAAAGCAACAGTTGCGAAATTGCGAAAGGCTATCAAAAAGAGAAGTATTCCGCAATAAGGCTGCTAAAGAAAGGCCGTTACAAAGCATGCCGTAATGAATACATGAGTGATGTGACTAAGACAAGCCAACTTAAAAATGTTTTTGGAATATTCCTTGATGTATTTGGACCCTTTGGAAATCTGTGGCGGCCTAGTATTATGATTGAGTTAAAAAAAATGTCTGTCCAGCAAAGCTGATCCAGGTTTAAGGGTCACTCGTTATCAGAAGACCACCTTTGGTGTCTGTGAACAGAGCGAGGATCAAGATGGTCAAAACTGTAAAATGGCTTGGTGTAGATTTTGACGAAAGTCATGGAATTTCGTCGCATGTCAAAAGGATTGCAGAAAGCAGTAAAAACGTGTTCTATGCACTAAGAAGAGTACCCATAGAAACTTGGGGTCTTAAACATAAGACGCTCAAGATTATATACGAAAGCCTAGTCATTGCACTACTTACTATAGATGTGCTGGGTGAGCTGACCGAATGAATTGTCAGCACCGAAGAACATCAATTAGTGCACAAGAGGTAATCCTTATTGGTATTACTAAGGCTTGCAGAACTGTATCAACCGATGCAATCCCTGTTCTAGCTGGTGTAATATCAATTGATATACTACTACAAGAAAGAGTTGCAAAGTAAAAACTTAGAAAAAGGATAGATCGTTGAATGGAAGGACCACTTTTAGTTTCCTTCCATACATGGAAGAAAGGTTAGGCAAAAGGCTTAAACTAAGTACACCATTTACACAGATGTTTACTGGGCATGGAAAATTAGCATCCTACCTTAAAACATTAGCAAAACCAACAGTTGTGAGTGTAGCCATGAAATCATGGAACACCTGCTTTACAGCTGCAATATTGTCGAAAGGGAAATATCCCAACTAATGATGGAGCTGAAAAACCGAGAGGCCAGCTAGTAGACTGACATTGATGATGCCCAGAAACATCACGGCTTTTCAAAGGTTCTGTGACACTGTTTTAAGTAATAGATCGTGTCTAGTTCCCGCAAAAAGAACACTAGACTGTGCATTAAACATACACATGTCTACGAACAAATATAGACAACGGGGCTAGATAGTATGATGTATGCGCCTCCACGTGACAGGGATGGAAACAGGTTATAGAACCTGGCTAAGCATACAAAGAACAGTTAGAAAGATATATAATTAAGATACATATTTTTGAAAAATGCAGTTTTGAAATATGCAGTTTTGAATGAGACCTCTCTGTAGTATAAATACTCTTTGAGCTAATTTCACTTCTTTCATAAAACTGGAGGCTCTGCCTCTCTAAAATGAAATAAACGTTAGTGTATATAAGGGATCTAACAACTCGGCGACTGAGGATGGCTTAACGCATGAATTAGAATTAGTTAGGTTGTAACAGGTACCCATCCCATCCAATTTATTATTCAATTTTAATTATTTTTTAATCAAATTACGTAATATTTTCTTTTTAGCTGTTAATTAAAACAGAGCTTGTAGGCTTATACAAAACAATACAAGTACTACTTGGTATCTTTTTGAATTTTTGCATATTTCAATAGCCCCAGTTGTACTCTACCGAAGAAAAAATAACATTTCGATTCTTTATTTATATTCTTATAAGCCTTTAAACAACTAATCAAGCTTATAAGTTTCCATTCAAAACACTCAGAATGACTTCCAAACAAACTGTTTTAATCGGAATTTTACTTGCAAAAGTCTCACAAAGGGGTCGTCCGAATTCCTTAGTTGTGTAGTAATTATGACAGTGTCATTTTTTTTCTCTTCTTTATTTTTAATTAATTCAATTGCTGTCGGAATTCTGAAAACATTTTAATGTTGTAATCACAGCTACTACACATTCCAAAATACAATTTAAGGTACTACAAATTTCATTCATTTTATCAACCACCAATGCAGCAATTAGAATGAATTTGACATGTTAAAGTATGATTAGGCGCTACCATACGGTAACTCATAACTTATTCACATAATGCTGAATTTTACAATTTAATATTACGATAACAACGTATAATAACACATTTTAACATCGCCTAATCATAATAAACTATTGTCGTATACTGGTTGTAAACTACGACGGGCTAGAACAATAATTCTGCACGCGCCACAGTCATAACCTAAAAATGAAAGGTAGAGCAGTGATACTTTTGCTGTTCGGAAATACCTCAATGATCTTAAACAAATAATTGAAGAGCGGGATTACGTTCCATAATAAGTGTTTATCGAAAATGAGTCTGGTCTCTACTGGTAATGTATGCCGTACATAAGTTTTATTTCTAGAGCAGAAAACTCGATAACGGGTTTTAAATTGGCTACGTAACGTTTAACGCTTCTTCTTGAAAGTAATGATTTGGGGAATTACAAATTGAATCCACTTTTTATATACCTATCCTAAAATCCTAGAGTTTTAAAAGGTTATGATAAATCTTTTTTGCTGGTCATTTGGAGATTCAACAAGAAAGCGTTGGGGACATTAGTATTTTCGAAAAAACTCTAGATTACAAGACGTTGTTATTGCTGTACAATGCTCCCGTTGATCCTGTCAACTTATGCGATTTATCTGGAAATGTAAGAGTGGATTATTTACCAAAGAATACTACAAAATTGACCCAGCCACTGGAATCATAAAAAAAAATGACCCTGTAAAGAAACTCAACCAACGCTGGACTTATTTTTCTCACCGATTGCTTCACTCAAGTTACTATACTAAAAATTAAGGTCATAAAGATTTGAAATCTGGGCACGATTATGTAAGCATTTCGAGTTCGACTTTCGATATGTCAAACATTAAAGGATCGGACAGCAGATGCATTGGAATTTCAATGTAATCTTATACTGAGGGAAAATTTGGTTATCAGCGTTACCAATAGATTTAAGGAATTAAACAAATTTAGTTTCTTAAAATAGAGTTCTCATGTTTTGTGCTAAAGTAATACGGTAAAAAATTCAAAATTTAAACCTAGATGCAGTACAATTCTTAAATTAGGGTAACACAACAGGATTGGCTTGCCTTCAAATAATTTGTCTCTACTTTCATTCAATCTCAAATCTCTCAATAAACTATCAATCGAGAAGCTGATTTAATATATCGACTTTGAGCACTGTTAGCAGTACTGCTTGATACTGAAAATATTATGCTATATCAAAAAAATGCAAGCTACTCAAAGCATTTGTTTGCATATAGTATTTGTATCGAATATATTTATGAATGATTGCTTCCTAGACATAACTGTTTTCACAACCTGCATGAGCATCTGTCAAACAAAATATATTGCTACCAGTATAGGGCCTAATAATTCATGAAAACCCAAATTTATAACATTTGCGTTATTCTATTATAATTTATATGACAAATCTTCATTATAATCCTTAAGAAAATCATCACTCATACATATTTTAAGCTCTTCACATAGAGATAAAAATTCAAACTTCAGATAAACCTTTTTTAACACTGAATAGAGCCTTCCTTAGTAGTGATTTTAAAATTTCTGCAGTGTAAGATCATAACCAAGAGACTATTTCGAATTCATATTAAATTTTATCTCACGAGTGACTTCTTTTGGTGAAGTCAAAAGGATTTCTTCACTTTCTTTTTCAGATTTCACCGTTACTATTTGAGATTCTAAAGTTTGATCATCTTGTGATTGAAATATTTCTTCGAGGGCTCCGCGAATCTTTGATCTTTATCTTCGTTATTTCGTGCCCATTTTTCGATTATAAAGAAATCAATTAAGTCTGGTATTTTGTTTTAATCTGTAGGCCAGTAGGTTGGTTTTCCAGGTGAAAAGGTTTCAATACCACATTTTCTGACAGCTTTAAGCAGTTCTTTACTTTTATTCGTTGTTGGCCTAGAATCCCAACTGACATTTTTTGCATTTAAATCTTCTCCAACTATGTATCTTTTTCCTAGTTTACTGAAGAATTCGAGATAATCTTTTTTTTATTGCGTGTTTCGGAGAGCAGTACTAACAACACTGACATAATTATTTTTCGTTTTGTCGTTTATATTACTCCTCAATACTTGATCGTAAGTCAAATTGCTCATTTCCTCATAAGGAGTTTCTGATACTTTTTGTTGCATTACTTTGGGCTTGTTTTCCGAATTTTTTCATTCATTCTTTTAAACTTGATGCTTTTCAATTTAATAGCAACACTGCATCCTCTATTGTAAGCGGAATGATTTTCTTCACAGGGAACACATTTGACCTGCACATTTTTTGGTAGTGCGCAATCTGTTGTATTATTTTTTCTGGTACATTTGACTCATCTTGATTCCTTGTTGCAGTACTTTTGTTCTTAGTATGTCCATAGGCTTGGCATTGAGGACATCGTGGTATAAGCTTAGACCATCTTAAAGGCTGTATAATCATTCTGCATCCTAAGATGTACTTAATTTGATATAAACTTTTTCGATTATTTCATCGACATCGAAGGTCAACAAGACGTGTTTTACTTTGTTTATTTAGTTTAATTGATGCATCAACAGCTTAATCCCTGCACTTTTAAGTCATTAATTATTTTTTCTATTTTACCCGTGAAATGAAGGTTTTTTAGTTATCACTTTGTTTGGTCAAGTTTGTTTGTTTTCAAACGTGTGCCAAGAGTGCTGTTGTTAATTTAGGATTTTTGTTATTTGTCTGTAACTTTCACTAGCTTTCAAGTTTATTTTGATGTTGTTTCCATTCATCATTTTTGCATTAAACTGACTGCTGTTGCAGTTATTGTTTTTATTTTTTCATACAATAAATCATAATCTTTTATTTCATTTATTACTATTGGTGGTGATTGAGGTACACATTAAAAACAAAATTTATGACAATAACATTTAGAAACCTTACTGTTAACATAGAACATACTGTTTAATGTTTGAAGTGTTGGATTGTTTTATGTAAACCTGCCAGCTCATATACTTTAATGCAATATATCTATTATTTACAACTGTTAAACGAAAGATGTCTGGTTATTTAAAGAGATTTTCGACGAATAAAATGTTCTTCTAAAACTTTATTAAGAAAAAAAAGGGATTTAATTTGTACAAAAGCAAATTGAAAAGTAAGATTAGAAACAAACGCTAATTGTAACTTAAGCGATTAACAGTTGAACAAATTTAAAACAATGTAATTAATTTTGAATTCTAAATGAGTGCAAGGTCGATTTTAAATGTATGTTTGATACTTTAAAAAAAATTATTTTCGAATGAGTTTCCAGATAAACTTGTTTACTTTAGTTTTATGTTAACGTCGATTAAAGTCTATCTCTTCTAGTTTGATTCGCCATGTTTTAGAGACAAAGATTCTAGATTACTAAGTATTATTATTAAAGATGATCTAGATTTGTGATGATAAGCCACATTTTACACGTATCATATGTACATATTATGTAGATTTAAAAGAATATAAAATTTTACAACCATACCATATGACTCGGTTCGTTAAAACCACAAAATAAAGTTATTTTACATTATATAGCTATCTTGATTAATAGACAAACGATTACAATTCACTTTCTTATCTAAAAATCCATAATACATATATATATATAACACTTAGATATTAATATCGTACATACTGCAACAAGGGAATTCTTCTATAATGAATTCATGTTACAAAAAAAAAAAAATCATATTTGAAATTGTATACGTGACGGATGGCTTAGGTCACGTAAACATGACTTGAGTTTTTAACATTTGAATCATATAACAACAAAATGAATATTCAATATGGCCAAAGATTAAGTTGTTTATGTTTATTAATAATTTTATCTAACAAGAATTAATAGAAACGTAATTCACAGATTAATTGAAAATATATAAACTCGAAATAAAGCCCAAATGCACAAACATAAAATTTTGAATGGTCATCCCTTTTCAAACCTTTCAAACTCTTTTCAAACCTTTCAAACCATTTGAATCCAAACTTAGGCCCTCGAAGTGGCAATCGTGTATCACAACTATAGCAATACACAGTTATTTTGCGGTTTCCTTAGTAACAACCGGATCATTTAACAATAAATCCACATTTTTCCATTTAAAAAATTTAATTAATTCCTAATTAATGATTTTTACGTTTATATTTTTATTGATACATTTTTGCTTGCCCGTAGTGCCATCTATAAATCAATAGTTAAAAAAAATATTGAGCTAACAATTTTTTTTTTTCATTAGTTACAGAAATATGGAAGCAGAATCGCGGCACACGAGGAGTGATAATGGTACAAATACAAAATCCATGTGCCAAAATTATATGGCAACCGATGAACTAAAAGAAGATTTAGGTGATATGACATTTTACATGTCACAATATTCCAAAGAAGCGCTTAAAATGATATTCATGATGCGTTCCCATCACATGCTCACCGATGTAATACTAGAAGTAGGAACTGAATTATTTCATGCACACAAACTAATTTTGTCCGCCGCTAGTCCCTATTTTAAAGCAATGTTTACGGGCGGACTAAAAGAGTCTGAAATGTCTCGCATTAAATTGCAGGGTATATGTCCAACAGCCATGGCTAGAATAATATATTTTATGTATACGGGTGATATTCGAGTGACTGAAGTAACCGTGTGTCAGCTCTTACCCGCCGCTACAATGTTTCAAGTGTCTCATATTATTGAAGCATGTTGTGCATTTTTGGAACGTCAATTGGATGCATCAAATGCGATTGGTATTGCCAGTTTTGCGGAGCAACATGGATGCGGACTTCTAAAACAGAAAGCCAATCAATTTATTGAACGACATTTTGTTCAGGTGTGTCAAGAAGAAGAATTCCTACAATTGTCCGCTATACAATTAATAAATTTAATTGGTAAGGACGAATTAAATGTGCCAGAGGAACGGGAAGTGTACGATTCTGTGTTAAAATGGGTAAAATATGATGAGGATAATCGATATCCACGTATGGAGAATATTTTGTATGCGGTGCGTTGTCAATTTTTACCACCGAAATTTCTCAAAGAGCAAATGAGAAACTGTGATGTAATTAAAAAGGTACCTGCGTGTAGGGAATATTTAGCTAGAATATTTAAAGATTTAACGTTGCATAAGCGGCCGGCAGTGAAAGAGCGTAAACCAAATACAACACGAATGATATTTATAGCGGGTGGTTACTTTAAACATTCATTGGATACACTAGAAGGTTATAATATAGATGATAAGACATGGACGACTTTTCCACGGCTACGAATACCAAGGTCTGGTTTAGGGGCAGCATTTTTAAAGGGGGTCTTTTATGCGGTTGGCGGACGAAATAATTCACCAGGTGCATCGTACGACTCAGATTGGGTGGATAAATATGATCCTGTGACGGAACAATGGCGACCCTGTGCTCCGATGTCAATACCAAGAAATCGACTGGGCGTCACAGTTATGGATGAGTTATTATATGCGGTTGGTGGATCAGCGGGATCAGAGTATCACGATAGTGTAGAAGTGTAAGTTTTTCATTGTATTATGTTTTATTCGATTGAATTATATGAATCCTGTGTTTTCTTAATTTAGGTACGATCCAATGGAAGATCGGTGGACACTAACAAAATCTATGGAATACAAGCGACTGGGAGTAGGTGTTGCAGTTGTAAATCGACTGCTCTATGCCATAGGAGGATTTGATGGAACAGATAGACTAAAAACAGTAGAATGTTATCACCCTGAAAATAATGAATGGACACCAGTTAAACCAATGTCGATAGGTCGAAGTGGAGCAGGTAAGATTTTAATTATTACATAAAGATATATATATTTATAAAAGAATTTTTGTATTTTAAGGTATTGCCGCGCACAAACAATACATTTATGTGGTGGGCGGTTTTGATGGTACAATACAACTAGCATCGGTCGAACGATACGATACCGAACAACAAGTATGGGATCAAGTTGCGCCAATCTCAATACCACGCAGCGCTCTATCTCTAACCCTACTAGATGGTAAACTATACGCAATCGGTGGTTTTGATGGCCACGAATTTCTAACAGTTGTTGAAGTTTACGACCCCATAAAAAATGTATGGGAACTAGGAACTGAATTACTATCGGGCCGTTCAGGTCACGCTTCCGCTGTTATCTACCAGCCATCGTCTGTCTCTAGTACTAATGAATGTTATTTATTTTGTAGTGATCGTGGTAAAGTACAGGCGAACAGTTCAAATAGTATACCTTAACTTCAGTTTTCGTAAATTATGTTATAAACAATAAAATCCAATTTTTTACTTTAATTAAGTCATAATTTAATTATATAATTTTAAAAACATTTATAGAAAAATTATAAAAAATACGTATTTTGTTCTAAAAATATTTTATAATTTTATACTTTGCCACCAAATCTAGTAGAAGCAAATAATAAGTGAAAAACATTTTTTTCCGCTTAACAGAAAAACAAATTATATGTGAAACTAGATTATCAAATCAAGATTAATAAATTTATATAGTTTTTAAAATATTTATGAAGCGTGGTTTTATTAATGCGAGTTTGATAAGGATTGAGATTTTTCAGACGGGCTATATTTAACATCAAAAGTTGATTACTTCAACTCAATCTGAATCATCACTGAACAATCATCTCTATACCTGCTCTACACGATTAAATAGCAACGCCATGTGGCAAATATTTTGCAAAATGAGCAATCCAAAGAAATAAATTGAACTCATACAAGAAATGTATCGGGATGCTGGAAATCAAATTCAATACAAGTAAAAGCAAAGGGAAGTTAGTAGTTAGTTAGTTTAAGGTGGCCGCTCAAAAAAAGGACGAGACATAGACACATATGGTCCGTAGTCTTACCACAGAAATTGCTTGAACTTCTCACGAAGCAGTAGATATCTCTAACGCTCAATTTACTGAGATCCGTTAGATCGCACAGGAGTTGAGCTCCCAAAAACTTGAGTCTGTTTTGAGACAGACTAGGACAGGTGCATAACAAATGAAGTATTGTTTCCTCCTCTTCTTCGTCGTTACAACTTCGACAATAATCATGAAAGAAAACACCAAGTCTACTGGCATGCTTTCCAATAAGACAGTGTCCAGTAATGACACCCACAACCGTGCTAATATTATGCCATTGCATAGATATTAGCTGATTAGACCTTTTTAAGTCCAAATTAGGCCAAATATGCCCAGTGATTTCACATGTGCAATTTGTCCATCTATTGTTTGTAATTTTACGAGCTTCTTCTTTAAGGAGTAATTTGCATGTAGCAAGTGGTACTTCAATGACCACCTTGCACGGTAAGATGAAGCAGATAATACCTTGTCGCGCGAGTTCATCGGCTTTCATATTCCCCATAATATTGAAATGCCCTGGCACCAATATAAGATGGTATGAACTGATCAGCCATCTCGCTAAGAGATGAAAGACAATTCCGGGCTACTTTCGACGTGATAAGGCCTGATTGTAAAACTTTAATAGCAGCCTGACTGTCCATAAAAATGCCAATATCTCTTACAGATATTACATGATACTTCATCCAGTCTATGGCTTCCTTGATTGGAGATTTACATTTAGTTCTCCGCCGACCTTTCCATCAATTTTCGGGCCACCTGTAAAAAAGTTAATAAAGTCTACCTTAAAACTATTCTATTCACCCAGTCCTCTCTGGAAGGAATATCAGCTATAAATTTAACTTCGAGGTATGATGTCGAGATGGTGTAGTCGATAGATTAAGGGATTTCTTTGTTCAAGCAAAGTGAAACAAAATATAAAACTCGAGGAGAAAGGCAAGGATGCGTACTCTCGCCAATGCTACTCCTGATCGTATTGGCTAGTGTCATGCAAAAACTAGATAACACATCCCCGACCTTAGGATAAGCCTCACAAAAGTCAAGCCGATGCGACTAAACACGTATATTAACACAACGATGCACATCACCCAACATTTAATTTGAATAAATTGACTTTTGGTCCAACATAATAAAAAAAAGTTAAAAGATCAGCAATGTCTTAAAGAAAAACTATAACATTAGAGTAAGATGGTTCAATCGAGTAGCCCTATGCTCCTAAATTGGAGATAAAAAAACAAAAGGATTGAGATTTTGAATTTTATTTCCATAAAGATTTACATACAATATAACAAAAAAAAAACATTATACAATTTTTATTTAAGAAATGACTAGACGAGCAGACTCCTTTGAAAAATGTTTCGGATCCACGATTCAACTTAACAAAAAAAAAATAATATAAATTTTAAAATATTACAGTGCAATATACTAAGATTAAAATAAGAAATTAGTAAGAAATTTACGAGAAATTTACAATACAGGTTTTGTTACGTTTTGCTTAACACGGTTTCATTTTACCACGGCCCAGAGTTTAACACATTATTTTTTATCTCTTTTAGACTTTAAGAAATCTATATGTAGATAAAATTTTAAAAATAACAGGCGATTTTTTTTTATTGTCAATTTGAATGGACCCAGTATTTAGAAAGAGTAGACTAAATACTGGGTCCATTCAAATTGACAAACGGATGTAACTTGAAGATTCAGATACATGCAAGCAATCGATGGTCTCTCAACATCTACAGCATAACCTCTAGTACTTTTAGGGAGTAAGGGATGGTTTGGGCGGTTTAAGAATCGCTTCTCATTACATACAACTATACTGGAGAGTATACAACTTACTGGAGAAGATGCATCGGCAGATAAAGTCGCTACAAAAAAATATCTTATGGATCTACCACATATAATAGAAGAGTAAGGGTTTTTAAGATATCTAGTGCGGATGAAACTGGTTTATACTGGCAAAAGATGTCAAGTAGGACCTTTATTTCTAAAAGTTAAAGGGTTGCTGTGGATTTAAAACCGTAAAAAATAAAATAATATTACTCTTTTGTAGTAATGCATCTGACAAGCTGCTCACTAACCGGATGTGTATCAACACAACGTTGCTCATCCAGTTAATAGACCAAGGAGTTATCGCCACTTTTAAAACTCATTACAGCAGGAGATTCTATCAAAGAATTTTAGATATGATGGATACCGATACTATTGCTATACTATGAAAAAGATTCGGCGATTCACAAGTTTCCGATACCCAAGTGATAGTGAGACAAGATGATGAAGAAGAAGATCTGTTGAATATAGTTGGTCAAACACAGTTGTCAAATGAGTAAAACGATTCCAAAAATCGCGCACAAATATTGAAGCAATTTAAAATTTTACACTGTTTTAATAATTGCCCATCATGATCCATCAATAGAACCCAGTTTACATTTTCAAAGAGAAAAAGATCGTCGTTTAGTACCGTACAAGGAAATTGAAAAACAATAAGAAAGCAGATGTTGATTACAGAGTTCATTAAAATCAGCAAACGTAGGGAACGTGCTTCAGCAAAGCTATAACGTGAAGAACCCTAAAAAGTGTAAAAGGAAACAGACTAACATCCAACAATTTTTTTTTTTTTTGAAGTAAAAAATATTTTACTCGAATTTTTTCTTTTAATCGTTATCCAAAATTACGTTTAATAAGTTCTCGATACTATATGGCTTGGGTATATATTCTGTAACGGTTTTAGTTTATCTATTTTAATCAGAAGAAGTCAAAATCTCATGTCAAAATCTTTAATAAATTATTTACGAATATTGTTTCTAGAAAATGCCACGAAAAAGGAAACAAAAAAACGTCAAGGAGAGTGCAGCAGATCATACAACCTCTATGGCATATGAAGACATTTAAAATACATGAATTCAATAAGTAGTTTAACAAGTTATAGTGAAGTGGATGACTCCTGATAATTCGATCGCTATTCCCGATTTAAATTTGTCAGCAGTATTTTATAAGAGGTAAATCAATGGCTCAATTAGAGAAAAACAGCTCATCTGAAATTTGTTGCGATGTCACTTGCCTCAACCTACCTTCCTGATTAGAACAATATGTATATTCAATAGAAATTTTGCCACAAATATGGACGTCAATGCCGTGTGTAAAACAATAATCAGTTATAGAAGCGTCTTCGCACCAATCAATGACAATATTTTAGCTTCCAGCGAAACACAGCAAAATGGCATCGCTCTTATTTGCCAGTGTTTAAAGAATGCGATCCTATTTTTGGGCCAAATAATGGTGGATTTATTGAGAGTGCAGCCCTCTTTATTGAGGGTGGGGATTGACCAGAAATCAAACGATTTCTAAAAGATCACTTGTAAATTAATTGTATCCATTAACGAAACGAAATTGTGTTTAGAGGAAACTCAAATCGTACAGTAAGCTTTAATGATCTCAAAACACTTCCTATTTCCTTATTCCTAATTTAATAATTTGTTTAATGAGTTGTTTAAAAAATAGCAGAAGAACCCAAGCTGAATGCAACCAAATGTATTGTTAATTCTGTTGACATAAACATTTCGTTGGAGTATTAGTATATTAAACCATTTTTCGCTACACCAAATACGCCGTTCCCTATGTTTGAAAACGTCACTTTTAGAAAGAAAAATGGGAGATGGTAACAAATCGATATTTATAATTCGCTCAATTGTTCATCTTTTAAATCTTAGGCTGGATTCACTCCCAAAAAATCAACGATTGTGCGTAGATATAATAGATGTGTGGCACTAAACGAAATTTAGGTTTCGTCAATGTATGCCAAACAAGCCACATAAGTGAGAAATAAACATTTGTTTTATGTGGCTCGCGTGGCTTTTCCCATAAGTTCGTAATTTCTAATTTTACTAATAAAAATTTAAAAATAAGAAATTTGTTTAAATTTTCTTCCGAAAGCCAGCAACATTTTTGACTTTTTACATTTATCCTAACATCATTTTTGACTTTTTTACATTTATCCTAACCCTACTATAATTTTACCAGTTAAAAAAAATTGACCTGCTAGAGGGTTAAGAAAACAAAAGAGGAAATATAGTAAACAAAAGAGGCTCTAGGACAGATCTTTGTGGAACGCCTACGTTCACCAACTTTTCATCACTAAATAGACATTATCAATGCACACAGTTTGTACCCGATTTTGCAAATAAGATCCGAAAAAATTTAATGCAATACCTCTAAACCCGATACGAGACAGTTTTGCTAATAAAAAATTATGGTTAACGGTATCGAATGCTTTAGAAAAGTCTATAAAGAAAGCAACTACCTTAAGATTATCATTTAAATGTTGATGTAACGGAATTAAAAATGAAAGTAGGGCGTTGAAGTTGGGACAAGGTTTTGCATGGTTTGTCGCAGTTGGTACGACTGTATCTTGAGTTAGTAGAGGTGACGGAGGATTTTCGACGAAGAACTCATCGGGTAGCTTGATGGTTTGGCCATTAACCATTTCAGCTGGTGAGCACTTCAGATCTTCTTTCACTGTTGGTCAGATTCCCAGTAGAACGATAAGAATTTCCGAGCTCCAATAAATGGTGTTGCCTCGGGCCATAAGGGCAGCTTTGAGCTGCCGATGGAAGAGTTCGACCATGCCATTGGCTTGTGGGTGGTAAGCCGTGGTACGTATACGATGTGAGCTAAGGAGTTTTGTTAAACCTTGGACTCAAATTGCATCCCTTGATCGCCGAATCGCGATACGTAATTGTTTTCGAATGTAGTGGCAATGGTTGAGGATGTCATGTTGTTCATGCAATAAGCTCCGGGCCAACGGGTGAAACGATCGACACAGGTGAGAATATATTGATATCCATTAGAAAGAGGAAGTGGTCCCACTATGTCTATGTATGTTCTAATCGAATATTGAATTGTCCGTGAGGTGAAATGGTATGTCGTTGAACTGTCGATTTTTAGCAGGATAAACAGGATTTTGTCCACTGGGTTACGAGTCGCACGTACACCAGGATGTGATATATTGTGCAATGTGTCAAAGATAGTCCATCGTACTTGTTCTGCGATGTACGGGTGATTGTTACCCGTGGCTGTTTCGCAATGAATTTTGAATCCTGGCATTTTAAAAAGCTCTAGTTTATAAGATGAACTAGCGTGGCGTCCGGAGCCAGAAAGTAAATTCTGAAGCTCTAAGTCTTGTTGTTGTGCCTTTATGATAGCTTGGTAGTCGAAGTAAGTCTCGACTGAAGCTGTTTCGTTGTTTGTGGTGAAACCCCTGTTGGAGTGCAGAATCCATGGGCCGAACCATCGTCCATGTCAGTACAGGCTGGCTGAAGCAATCCAATATGCAGATGGATTTAAAATCGAACCTGTATTCGTGCGTCCTCGATTTGCCTGGTGACGACGTAAGGTAGGACGTTAATAATTAACCACGAAAGAGTTGGACGAGCTTCGGCCCCAGAAAGGATTGCAGGGTTCAGAAACAATAAATAAAATAAATAAATAAATTATTAAGCAACAAATTATCAGCCATCCAGCTGAGCTTGCGGGAGTATACAGCCGCTGCACACATCGCAGAGAACATTATCTAAGTAAATACCTTGGCAAAGTTTGTACTTCAAATCATGTCAAGTCGCGTTGCAAGTGCAGACTAACCAAGTTAATTTAAGTTGCGCCAAAAGTGGGGCACGAACCCACGACCCTGAGATAAAGAGTCTCATCCTTTCCCGCGGGGTATTTGGGCATCACTTGTAATAACTTGGCTAGTCATGACTCGAAGTGCAAATTACCAAGGAATTTACTAAAAAAATGTCTACCGCGATGTCGGCCGCGGCTATATACTCCCACTAACTCGGCAGGATGGCATGGGATGCGGCCAACATCAGACAGTAGACCTTGCTTTAACAGACAGTAGACCTTGCAAGATAGAAATTGGTGTAAATCAGTCAATTTAAATGGAAAAGGGAATAAGACAAATTCAGACCAACAATCCGAGGGAAGAAAATGTGAGCCCTTTTAATGTGAGTCATGGTGGAGAGGAAACAAATACCCAATAAAAAATAAAAATAAATTAAAACTAGAATTTAAAATTAAAACTTACAAAAAAAAATCAAAACTTACATATAAATACTGGGTTCCTCAGAGATCTTCCGCCGACCACCTCGGTGGGTAAGACCACCAAGCGTCTCACCAAAAAAAAAAAAAAAAAAAAATTTGTGGTGGTCCCACGGTCATATACCCTCTAACTCAATAAGAATTATTGAGTTAGACCAGTTAAAAAAATTATGTTAAAATTGCATAATTGAAACATGTGTACATTGCACTCATCGTACTTACAAAACAAAAATAATTTAATGCACGAAAAACTAAAATTATAAAATAACCGAATTAGCATGAATGTTTTGTTGTAAATTTTACTTGGAGCGGGATCATGGAGTGCCACCCGTTAGAAGAAGACTGTTCGCGTTGAACAAGACTGTTATTCATTGGCCCAGTATGATCAGCAGTATGCTTGTCCACCTAAAAAGCATCGTATATGTATTCTTTACGCATATTTTTATTACTACCGGTTATTATTTGAAGTCGTCGATGCCAAGCTTCGGCGTTGTTTGTGATTCGCGGTGTACTTTCGCAATTTTGATTATAAACAGACCAAAAGTGTGACGCATAGTGGGTTGGTTCGCTTGTTATTCACAACATAATTATTCTCAAACCAGACAGGAATTTTTCGCGACCGAAGAACAAGATCAAAAGTTCTTTATAAAAATTGAGAATTTCATCAAGGTAGAGTAATGCTAATTCCCGGACCATTAAAATATCAAGAGCGGCAGCCTCATTTGTAGCGCAAATGGTCTGTCCTTTATTATGCATGCGGCACCATATTTAGCCCAGATAGAAGTAGCAACCATGAAACCACGAACTCGAAAAAACAGCCTTGAGAGCAAAGGTTGAAGCATCATTCGTCAATGAAATGACGAGTATAACGAATTGACGAGCCATAAACGGTTTGTTTTTTATTTAACAATAATTAACATAAACATTGCTATTTGTTTGAAATTTATATAAAATACAAAAGTTTCCCAAAATGGTGAAATTGGATAATTCGCGCGAGTTACGTATATTGATGATATTGCCAGCAACAATGCAACAAGTTGCAATGCAACACAATGAAACATACAACATTGTAACATAAAATATTAGTTTTCTTATATAATTCCTATTTTAAATTTTTTATTCATTATTTTCCCATAATGATAAACCGTAGGATAGGCAATACATATGTTTATCATATTTTGTCTTATCTTAAATTAAATAAAAAATATAATTATTAGAACATAAAATAAGGAAACCAAAAACAAAAGTAATTTGAACAATTGCATTTCTTTATGCATTTATTTTCACTTAGATAAACTAAAGAGTAAACATATTGCATATGTTTATTATATATGTTTTAGTTTTAACCAATAAGAATAAAGAAATCTCTTTTAGATAAGAACAAGTAAAATAATATAAACAGTGGAAAAATGTAAAATCAATTAGAATTGAATTGTAAGTCAGAATAAATAAATCTTAGATGATTTCAAGAAAAAAAAAAGTTATTATTCCTCGACGACCGAACGAACTTTAACTCGCCCGCGGAATATTGGGATTTTTGAGAATCTTTAAGCCAAATCATTTTTGATGAAACAGTTTTTGGACAAACGATATTTGGCGAGAAAACAGTATTTGGAAAAATAACTGTTTGGGAAAACATAATTGGGAAAATGTGTTTGGCGAAACGATTTTTTTGAAACGTGCCCAACCCACTAAAAGAATTTTCCCGGAATTTAAAAAGGCAAAATTTTCCCGTTGTGTAAGACGGTATTTATAAAGCAAAATAAATTTGTTTTGTCAAAGTTTTTGTATTTTACTTGTGAAAAAGTGTCTTAACAATTTGTGTTTTGAAATATGGTCTCTGAAGCCAAAAAAATACTGGTTAATTGAAATTTAACATCTGAAATACTATTTTGTGCGCTGTTTGGGTTGAAATGATTCTAATGCTTGTAATATAAAAATAAAAAAAAAGTTTTTGAAATCTTATTCAGAACCAATTTTAAAAGGTTGTGTGAGATTGCACTATTGGGCATCTTACTACATATTTTTATTTTATTTATTTGGAAAAAAACCTTTAATTCTTGAGATTTGTGACACTCATGAAAATCTTCCAGATGATATCTCTTTGCCAAGTGGTGTTTATATACAACCACCGGATTTTCATTCAAATACGCATAGAGATCCTGACGTGGAAAAGGGACACGATCGCAATACCTTTGGCAAAAATGAGCTTCTGGAAAAAGTGAAACTAAGTTTTCAGGAAGACTAAACTGAAGAAAATCATCAGCTATCGGCATATTTAGGGTTACCATCTGTACTCTTTTTGAAGTCCGTACTTTGGTACTCTTTACTTTTTTCTAAACTTCCTCTTTTGTACTCTATTTTCATTTTGACAAAAAAAGTAGTTAGGAAATTTTATTATGTTCTGTCTTGAATCGTTAAAAAGAAAATCACCATGTCTAGGCGAAAATGACAATTTACCAAGGACCTCGAAACACAATATTCCTTAAGAGAAACACAATGTTCCTTTAAATATTACTTGTGGGTCCTGCAACACTACGGTTTCAATAGGCAAAAAAGGTAAAGCAGATCTGGAGCAGCATTTGCAATCTATAAAGTCCAAGATAAACATTCTGCCAGCACTTCCAAAAAATTAGATGATTATAATTATTATTGTGTAAAAAAAATAGCAAATTGGAAGGGATAATTTTGGCAGCCGAAGCAACCATGGCATTTCAAACGGTGAAGAATCATCAAAGCTTCAAATCATGTGATTGTTCTTCAAAATTATATCGGCATATATTTTCGGATTCGGAAGTAGCCATCAAGTATTCATCAGCAAAAACTAAAACAGAAGCAACCGTTAATATGATCTTAGCACCTCATTCATTAGAAAGTACGCTTGAAAAGGTTCGAGATGGAACAATTAAATATATTGGTGTCTTTGAAGATGGATCAAATTATGGTGCTTTCAAAATGTTTCCGATTATAGTTCAATACTTTTTTAAAGAATCTGGCACTAGGCACTGTTTATTTGATTTTAAAGTAGTGACTGATGAGAAGTCCAAGACCTTCAACACTTTGTTAATAAATACATTGGAAAATTTAAATTTAACAAGTAAATGTATTGCTTTTACAGGGGATAATTACAATACACATTTTATTGGTGGAGTTGATTGTAGAGCATCAACGAATGTTTATTAAACAACTGCGCACTTCACGCTCGAGATGGATTAATTATAGATGAGAATTCAATTGTCTTAAAAATCTACAATTTTTTTTTTATTTATACCGTAAGAACTGAAGGCTTCAAAGAATTTTGTACTTTTGTTGAAATTGAGTTCAGAAAAATTCTATTTCATTTGAAGGCGAGGTGGTTATCTTTATTGGCTGGCATCAACAGAGAACTTCATATGTTCCCTGCTTTACGATCGTTTTTTTCTATCAGAAGAGCAATCTCCAATTGGTCTTAAAATGTTTTTGAAAATTCATTGAACGAGTGCTATGGTTTGCTCATTCCTTAATGTCGATTTTTCATAGTAAAGGATCTTTCAAGTTAGCGTTTCTTTTAGCAGTGTTTTGTTCTGACAACTGTCTAAGTTTGAAAGCGCATCTTTAGACAGAAATGAATTCGATTTCGCTCGAGGACTGTATAAAAATAATCAAAATCCACTACGAAAATGGTGGATCTGTGAAAACTATATATTTCGCAAAATTATGGATATTTTCGGTCGTTATAATCGTCTAAACAGAACCCGGAATAAGAAAAAAAATCGAAAAATTTGAATCGACTGGCTCGGTACAAGACATAAAAACACAAATGCACCAACGTTCCATCCGTTCAACTGAAACTATCGTTGCTGTGAGGGAAAGCATTGAAGAAGATTAAAAGTTGCCAAATGAGTGGCGTTCATTGTAATTGAGGCTATCTGCAACCACCACACGGCGAATTTTGCGTAAGGATTTAGCTCTTAAGCTCTTCAGTTCATGTACGAATAGAAGATAAACGATCATCGAAACCGTCGACAATTCGTTAATTTCAATCAAAATCAATCAGATGGTTTTGCTGAGAAAATAATTTTTTCAGACTAAGCTCATTTTCATATGATTACGTAAACACACAAAATTGCCGTATTTGGGCATTGAAAAATCCACGGCAATATGCTAAAATGCCTTTACATTCCTCTTGTGTTACTATTTGGTGCACATTTTGGTCTGGTGCTGTCATTGGGCCATTTTTCTTTGAAAATGCAGCTGTAAATGCGCTTACCGTCAACGGATTGCGATATCGTGACAATCATGTTAACAACGTTTTTTTGGCCTATTGTTGATAGTATGGTTATTGGTGATATGTGGTTTCAAACAGGCGGTGCGACATGACACACAGCCAACACGAAACAATAAATTTATTGCGAACGAAATTCCAGCGAAGAATAGTCTCAAGAAATTCTAAAGCTGTTTGGCCGCCAAGATCGCCGGATTTAACGCCTTTAGACTATTTTCTGTATAAGGGCCATCTCAAAAATAGAGTTTAGGCAAATAAACCAGAAACAATTGAAGCTTCGAAAGAAAACATTCGGTGCAAAATTGTCAAGATAGAGCCCCAATTATGACAAAATTTGATCGAAAATTTCACCAAAAGAATCGGTACCTGTAAAAGAGCACGCGGGACATTTGCAAGATATCATTTATCATTCATAAATTGTAGACCATCTACTAAATATATCAATAAACTGATGATGATTTTCCATTTAAAATGGGTTTTTAATTTGAACTTGAATTTGAAAAAGAAACTCGACCCGGTAGAATGGAGGCAATGACTAAATCTGTTTTTTTTTAATTTTCAAAAATAAAGTTGTCGTCTACCAATGATTTACGGTACAATGGGTCTTCCCCCACCAAAATAAAATCAAAACATGCTCGGTTATCAAAAAATAATATGGTAACTCTACATAGGCATATTACAATCTGTTCAATTACTCTAAGTGCAGAAAAGAGGTTTTTAAATTCCTTGGCTAAAAGCTATAACTGCAAAATGAGTCAATTGGAGTTTCGTCGACAGCTTGCGTGAGGTTTACTTATAAGTCGTGGAAAAGTGCAAACAATAGGTAAATCTACAAAACCGCCGGAATATTTAGCTAAAGGCATACTTTTTTACAAACAATGCCATTTACACACACACACTTTAGATGTGATGCAAGATATTTTGTGTAATGCCAAATTTTTATTTATTCTTAAATAATACTAATAATTTAATTTGTTAAAATCTTAATTTTTGTTGGGTTTTAAATAAATAAATTTATTTGAAAAAATAAAAAATGTTTCTAAAAGCCCAGTGGTGCGGTTATGTCAATTTTTTTTTATTTCCTTTTGTATTGGCCAAAATTAATAAGAAAACACAAAAAAAAGTTTTAACATAAACGAAAAAACTGTCACAAATAAGTTAAAGCGAATTAATTTATCGACATAACCTAAAAATCACATTGTATTTTACATTAAAGTTTTGATACTAACTACGACGTATTTAATAAAAATAAAAACTTTACAATATAAGTCTACTAAAATAAAACAAAACAAATTAAATTATATAACTAACAAAATATTGAACAACTACGACAAAATGAAGTCGACGCTTTTGGTATGAAAGAGTAAAAGCTTCATATATATTTGTGGAAAGTAAAGAATTTAACGCGACGCGCTCGGTATGAAAAGTGCTTAAATTTTCCAAATGATTTAAACGAAACATTTGCATGACAAAGTAAAAATCCATCTTCGAATTTCTCGTCAATCTTTTAATAGAACTAGGATTTAAATTTCAAACCATTTTAACGCGTAGTTTGAGAGGAATTTCTTATATCTATCTTGTATATAACTAATAATATATTATAACATAAACCAACATACCTGCTTTTTTTTGGGCCAGCGACAAAGCTTATTACTTTCTCAACTTATTTCACTTTAAATAAAATTAAATTGCACGAAAATCAACACTGCACAAAAATAAAATATTAAATTATTTAAATAATTACACTAATAAGAGCGTACTGCGCAACCGTTCTCCATGAAGGTTAAATTGACACTTCAATATAAATAAAAGCAATACAATAAAAACTCGTTTTTACGAAGCTACCGGGATCGTGAAAATATGTTTGATTCGCTATAATGGAATTTCGTTATAATGAATTTTATTATAATTTCAAATTAAAACTTTGTTTTTTATATCTTGCTGTAACCCTGTACTTATTATTTTTTTAGTTTTTATTTGAGATTTGTAAATGAATTTTACATTTAAAAAGTTTAAGTTCCATTATATCTAGCGATCTCCAAGATATTTAATTAAGGAATCAATTTTTAGAACTTTGGAGAAGTAGTTCATGATAACGTTATAGCTTGGTACCCACATCACGATCTTTTAGTTTTTTTTTTGTTAGTGGTTATTCATCGAATGCAAGATGTTTTTGTATTATGGATTATTTTAGGTTATATGATTTCCGATTTTATTTTTAATTTGGGCCGATATATTTTGCCCTAGTTCTTGTGCTTATCATATCAGTAGGTATTGGGACACTTCAGCCTGGGAACTTTTTTTTACCTGTAATGATGTACAGGTGTATAGGTGTACAGGTGTACAGGTGTACAGGTGTATAGGTGTACAGGTGTACAGGTGTACAGGTGAACAGGTGTACACGTGTACAGGTGTATAGGTGTAAAGGTGAACAGGTGTACACGTGTACAGGTGGGTCAAGGTCAAGGTCAAGGTCAAGGTCAAGGTCAAGGTCACACTGTGATTTTTTTTTTCGGCGCCATTTTTTTTTTTTTTTTTTTGCGCCATTGTTTCATAATTTTTTGTTCGTAATTTTTACGTGGATTAATTTTTTTTTAAATTGTTTTTCATAATTTGTTTTCGCGCCAAGATTTTTCAATTTTTGTTGCGCCCCTATTCCAACACATGATCATAAGAGATCATAATTTTACCCTAAATAAAATCTTAAATTTTATTAGTCATCTTCATCAAATTTTTTTTTTTTTGCGAAATTGTGCAATTAATGCAATGATCATTATCAGTTGAAACAAAATAAAAATTAATTTTTAATTTAGGGGGAATAAATAATATAATTTACGCATAGTTTTATAATTATACCCCTTTTTATTACTAATAAAATTATGATGCCCCTATTCTAACACATGATCATAAGAGATCATAATTTTACCCTAAATAATGTTGTATTTTATTAGTCATCTTCATCGGTTACAGTAATGGCGTCAAGGGATATCGAAAGTATGATGCGGACTCGAATTGCATGATAATCAGTGGAGATGTAATTTTTTTGGCATTAGGTAATTTTTCTGATTCGAATATTAACAATTTTGCTTTACCTGAAACAGACGGCGACGATGTTTATACTGCTACGAGCAAATCTTATCACAAGTTTCAATTTGGAATATGTTCTCGTAAATCAGAAAGTAAAAAAACTATCCAAACATGGATATTCTGGACTTATTCTGGACATGGACTTTTCTTTATCAAGTGTGAAGATGTGTTCTAAAGTTCACTGCATAACTACTAATAATTATGCACCGATCATATATTTTGTTATATATTTGGACAACTCGATAAATTATGATCTGACCCATGTTTCGAGAAATTGATTGAAAATGAAAACATTCGCATACAAGCAAATATTCTACTAATCCGTGCTAATGATTGATAATTCAATTGGGCGAATGAAAAAGGGGTATCCCATAATTTTGTTTATAAACCGCTTTAATTTCGGTGCACATTTGCAAAATCAATTTAACTGTTCATTAACTAAGATCATATTATACATAAACGTTATAATGTTGAGTTTGTTAAATTTAATTGTGGCTGTAATGTTGCTTTACGGTGAAACTATTGTCGCTGTTGAATATACTAAAACCGTTGGAATTCGTGAACAATGTGATTTGAGGGTTTTTCAGTGAAATATAATGCAATTCAGCAATATGGCGTTGAAGAACCAGAGGTAAATTTTATTTTAAATACTATATAATGTTAATTTAATTGTTTTTTTTTTTTTAATTCTATAGTTGATCTATTTATTAACTGACATGTGCTCGTTCTTTGACGACGGCAAAGAAGTAGGCGGGGAACAAGAAATTGTTATCGAAGAACTTAACTACGAAAATGAGTCGTTAGAGCAAGATGTCAATGTCATCAATTTTAAATCTAAATCCAACTCAAAACTTCCCGTGTGTAAAGCTTGTAGAAAAGTATTCAGTGCCGTTCTGAAAAAAATGAAGAAATCATCAGATAAAAAACCTAATAAAGGAGCAGTACGGGGTTTTTTTTTAAAGCATGTAAAGCTTTACCAAAATCGATACGTACACCTTGTGCCTTTTTAATCAAAAGGAAGAGTGGACAACTTGTAAAATTGGTATTAGAACCTAGTACATCAAAATTAGCGTGCAAAGCTGTACACGCATGTAACTAATATACTTTTATTACCGTTTTCCATTTTATATGTTTCTAACTTTATATGATTTAACCAATAAACATTTATTATTCAATTTATAAACAATTATTCATTATCGATATAAATATGATAGTTCACCGAACATAAAATAGCCCTTGCAATATTATAATAATGGGGAAAATACACAATAACTAAATTATAAGTCATGAACATAAAGAAAGTTAGTCATGTGTTAGAATAGGGGCATCATAATTTTATTAGTAATAAAAAGGGGTATAATTATAAAACTATGCGTAAATTATATTATTTATTCCCCCTAAATTAAAAATTAATTTTTTTTTTGTTTCAACTGATAATGATCATAAGCTTTTTAATTAATTGCACAATTTCGCAAAAAAAAAAAAAATTTGATGAAGATGACTAATAAAATTTAAGATTTTATTTAGGGTAAAATTATGATCTCTTATGATCATGTGTTGGAATAGGGGCGCAACAAAAATTGAAAAATCTTGGCGCGAAAACAAATTATGAAAAACAATTTAAAAAAAAATTAATCCACGAAAAAATTACGAACAAAAAATTATGAAACAATGGCGCAAAAAAAAAAAAAAAAAAAAAACACCTGTACACGTGTACACCTATACACCTGTACACCTATACACCTATACACCTGTACACCTGTACACCTATACACCTGTACATCATTACAGGTAAAAAAAAGTTCCCAGGCTGAAGTGTCCCAATACCTACTCATATCGAACGTTTTAAAACTTATATTAGTTAGGCCTTTGAAAGCCGTATTCCGCTTAAAATAATTCATATCAAATCGAAAATCTGCTTTAATTCTCTGAGGATGCATCGAGAATGCTTACGTGATTTGCGTTAGGACTAGTAAATATCGTCTAAGAAAAAATATATTAGTAATAAGTCTCATCTATTATATATATTGGGGCTAATTGAGCTAACTAAACACAATTTTTTTTCCCTAATGTGAGGGCATCTATCTTTTTAAAGATAGCATACAATGCGGCCACTTTCCAATCATTAGCCATAACTTCGCTTTGCCATACTACTCGAATAAGGTCGAAAAGATAGTTCCACAAAGAATTCCCCCTAAATATTAAGAGCTCGGAAATAATGCAATCAACAACATTTTTCGTAGGATTGATCCTCTATGTACACATCTGTTGTATTTGACAACTTTCAAATGTAGCATTTGCCACTTGTTGAATATTAAGTTAATCAGAGAAACGGCCCCTCTAAGTGAATACTGAATCGATATTAACATGGGGTTTTTATCCTGGTCTCGAGAACTGCGCTTATTGCTGCCTCTTAAGACTACAGCCTTCAACCATTCACGCTTTTTCCGTCTACAAATTCGCTTAGCGATTCTCCTAGCAAGAACCGCTTTCACACGCATCTAAATAACAATAGCTTGAGTCAGTTTGGTTTAATCTGACTTTTAAAAATTTCATAGCCCTCTGAATTATTAATTGTAACTTTGTAATATGAATAATAAGGAACTAACATTTTTTTTTCTTTGTTAGATTTTTCTTAGGCATTTGATTTAACAAGTTAATCACCCAGTTTATATTTTCTATTTTTGCTGCCAATTTTACTGTCAACTGCCTGTCTAATCATTCCACGTTGCTTTGGTGATAGTTTGTCTCATTTCCTTTCTGTTACTTACGGCGTACTGCTGATGATGGCCAGATATAAAGAAAAAGAGGTTTCGATTAGAATTTTGTTGATTGGAATATTGCTTTAATAAATGATGACTTAAGTGTATAGTTATTTACTCGATTTCTAATGGACTTAGTTTAAATGCTAGGAAATCTAAGTCCATTATAATTTGTAAGAGATTTTTAGATAAATACCCCTTTCCAGTAATTTATCTTGATGATCCTCTTATTCCGTTTTCAAATAGTGTTAAGGATTTAGGGTTAGTTTTTAATAAAAATTTTGTTAGGGTAGACCATTTAGTTGGTATTAGTACAATAATGTGTTTTAGCATGCTTGATTGTTTGTATAAAGTATTGGGGTTTACGGATAGCCAATTTAATAGGTACATGTTTTTATCTTATCTTCTACCCCAAATTATTTATGGCTAGGTTGTATTCAGTTTGCTTGTGACCATTCGGGTGGGCCATTTAAAAGTTTAAATTTAAAAATGCAATAAAACAAAAACTGGTTGAAATTTTGCCAAATTTATTTTTTTGTTGTGAAGTACGATTGTTCCGGTTAGAGATGGAATATTATTTCATTCATATGGCCGCCACGGCTGGACTCACAGTACCCCATTCGATCGGATCAATTTTCGAGCACTTATTCGAGTGTTTGGGGTCGTTTTCTCGGCGATGGCATCACGAATGTTGGCCTTCAAATGCTCAATTGTCTCTGGATTGTCGGCATAATACTTGTCTTTAACGGCGCCCCACAAAAAAAAGGTACAATGGTGTTAAATCGCACCTTCTTGCCAGCCAATTGACTTCACCATTTCGGCTAATTAAACGGCCACCAAACGTTTGGCGTAATAAATCGATTGTGGCGTGAGATGTGTGGCAAGTTGCACCATCCTGTTGAAACCAAACATCATTCACATCAATACCATGAAGAGCGGGCGCAAAAAAATCGGTTATCATGGTCCTCATTTTCAAAGAAATATGGGCCAATGATGCTTCCGCTCCACAAGCCGCACCAAACAGTCACTCGTAATGAGTGCATTGGCTTCTGTAAGACCACGTGTGGATTTTCTGAGCCCCAAATACGGCAATTTTGCTTATTAACGTACCCACCAAGATAAATATGAGCTTCATCCGAAAAGATGATTTTTTTGGCAAAATCGACATTATCGTGTAGTTTCTCGTTGAGGAACGTCGAAAATTCGACGTAAACTGCGTGAAATGTCCAATTCTTGAGAACGATGACGAGTTGAAGTTGATGGATTCTCACGAGGTGTACGCACTGTACGAGCAGGCTCACGTCTTGGCGTATCAACAATGAAATCAGTTTCAGGAACTATACTTACAATAAACTTGCGTATACTTTAACAATAAACTTGCCGGGCACTGTTGGTCCTTCTCTGCGATCAAATTTTGCACGACATTTTCGTGCAATTTCCGACTAATTGTCTTTGTTTTGGAAATAAATTTCCAATATTAACTATTGCATAACTATTGACATAACGATTGCCCGATTCGAAATAGCCGGTGGTTCAAATTTAAACCAATAGATGGCCCACCCTTTACATACCAGTAAATTTGATGAGTTTATCCGTGTTGATGAACGTGTGGGTTGGTGTTTCATTTTCAAAAAAAAAATCGTTCTTTTTCGACTTTTGGAATATAGCGTGGAGCTAACCTATTTCAAATATCCAGGAAAATATATTTTTTCTTTTATTAAATAAAATACTTACATAGGTATACTTTGCCTTGAATATTGTTTACTTTGATTATTTTTATTCACGGACTACTTATGTAAAATTTCCCATGAAATATCTTCTCATGATGTTCAATTATGTTTTAATTCGTCGGGTCAATTTTCTCTATTTGGAATTATGATCTGGTTTTCATCAATCGAAAAAATGTCGAACCGATTCTTGGTTTCGTATCGTATCTGCGGGTAACACTTCGATTAGTATTACCATTATTACTTAAACGAATTTTGCATTCTTCGACGCAAGGAGATAGTTATGCTAATCAGTATCAATCACTAAGTTTTGGGCGCGATGATCGTTGATGATTCGGTTAAATTTTATACTCACCATTACTCAATTTTTGGTAATAAACAAAACTGGTCTTCGGTTTCAATTGCTATATATTGTGACATGTGTTGCAGTGAACTAAAAGGCTAGCCAATGAATCATTAAGCACAAGATTATTTTTTGATCTCACAATATTGCCTTCATAGGTATTTAAATTTATTAAATTTTTTTTAAGGATTTCGAGTTTGTTACAAAATTTGTTTTTAATTTTTTTCATTTATATCTTTTAAAATTAAGAAATTAAAAATAACTTATTTCTAATAGATAACCTATTGTAATTATATTCTAATTTTAATTTTATAGAAAATATTTTATTAAAACAATTTTACTTAAATATTTGTAAATAAAAGCAAATAGTTTCATAAAAAATGGCTAAAACTAACAAATAAACTTAGATACATAATTAAAATAAAATAATTCAAGCATAATTTTAGATTAATGGTTTAAAATAGTATAAAACAAATAAGGGTAAATACTTATGTATTTAAGTACATGTTATACTTGTACTTTGTACTGCTAAGTAAATATAATGCAAAAGTTTTAATTTAATTAATTTTAATTAAAGCATCACTACACATGATTATATACAAACAAAAATTATCAACTAAAAAATAAAAACTATAAATTGTTAATCTCGATTGCCTGATTTGTCATAGGTATTGTAACAGATTTCTATGAATTTATTGCTTTATTTATTGCGTAGGTTGTCGTGTATTTTACGCGCCACCATCTGAAATAGAATTAAACAAATTTATGGATAACTATATTACATTAATACATAAAATTAACAGCTAATTACAGGTCAGTTCTTAAAATACTACCTCAAACATAATTTTGGCCGACATAAGTCACATTATAGAAAGATGGTAATGTAAAATATATTGAATATATTGACACAATACTAAATCAATTTTTTTAAGGCAAATATAGTGAATATTAGACTATCTACATTGAGACACCAAAGACACTTCCGATTGGTCAAGTAATATGCTGCAATAGTTTTTCAATTTTAATTAATTAATTTTATTGTAGTGGAGTCCGAAAACTTCATCCAAGCTCATCGACCAAGAGTAATTAAGCTCGCGGAAACATGACCTGGACAAGATAAGATGTCTGTTTAGCTACATTATCCACAGATACTATAGAACACTTATTAATCCAAATACTAATAATATAACAAATGGTGGCGGAGTAGCTACACTAATTGGAATTGCATTTGAAACAGTGCATTATAATATCATAACCTCAAACAATAACATCCTGTTAAATTACTCCGATTAACGAACTTGTTTTGTTCCCGGTACAAATCCTTTAACTATAAAATAGTTAAGCTCACAAACCATATTCAATTAGAAATAAATTTTACTTTCTCAATAATCCCTAACACAAATAGTTTCATAAATAGACTTCCTTTTTGTAGGAAGTTAGTTAGAAACTTAAAAAAGCGAGGTAATAAAATGCCACCACTAAAACTGAAAGATCAAGTAGCGTATACAATTCTGATAAAGCTAACGTTCTTGCGAAACAATTTCATCTCGCTTACCAAATTTATCTCCATACTTCATCTAACTGATCCAAAAATTAAGTCACAACCTCAAAATGCAATCAAAGAACTCGAATCATCTTCAATTAAACTAACTTCTGGTGATGTTATTCATTCACCAGAACTGAGGAAATTTCTCAAAAATATCCGTTCAAATAAAACCTCTGGCCATGATAATTTGTCACCTCTAGTAATTAAAAACCTCCCAAAAAAGGCATCATGTATGTATTAGCAATATTAAATGCTAGTATTCGCCTTTCTTACTTTCCTTTAGTATGAAAACATGCTAAAGTTATCCCAATCCAAAAATCTAATAAGCTATCGTCAGATGTGTACAACTATAGACCAATTAGCCTCCTTCTAGTTCTAGGAAAAATCCTTGAACGAACCATTCTCACTAAAATATTTTCCTGCGTAGACGGTTTTAAAATTCTAGCTGACCATCAGTTCGATTTCCGATCGGGTCATTCTGCTCAACACCAACTCGTTCGACTTGGTGAACATGTTGCTTTAATGTCAAACATGAATAAGTCTATTGGACTTATCATGTTTGATATTGAGAAAGCATTCATATGATATGGAGAAACATCAGGAACACTCGATATTCCATCGGATGTTCTGCAGGGTTCAATTCTCGGTCTAGTTCTCTTCACCAACGATTGGTATCATCATCCAAAAGATTGGTAGCGGGACTCCTTGAAATTCTATAATATAGTTTTATAAACTTTGGAAAATCAAGGTTAACTCTACCAAAACCCAAGATGTCATTTTCACCAACCCAAAAATCGTCAAATTAAAAGCGGCAACGAGTGTATTGACTGTTGTACTTTGGATTCCCATCTGAATTTTCAACTCCATATAAACTCTTAAGTTAGCGTATCTAACAAAACCTTATACGCCTCAGATTTACGCTCTTCTTCATTCGCAAATAAAAGAGTTCATGGAATATTCACAGAGTTCATCCATGAACTCTGTGAATATTCCTATACCATATCCTAATTGATCACTAAACTCACATCAAAATTCTACACATTCAGCTCCCAATTCGACAACCTAACTAGTATCGACGCATTAAAATTCCGAAAGTTTTTTTACCTGAGATCCATATTTTTTGTCAAAAGTTCAGGAAGATTTTGTGCATTAATATTTGCAAAATATTCTATTAGGTGACGAAATTTTCAATGGTAAACATTTTCACTTATGACATAGATTTAATTGAGTCGATTGCCGTTTGGGCTGGCATCTGCTCCAAAAATTGTTCAGGAGCTAATGTCTAATCTTCTCGAACAAATTAAAAACATCGAAGTGTCTATGGATGACAATCTAATCCACGATTTAACACTAAAAGGGTGCCAAGCAAAAACCGAAGAAGTAATTGACATCTTACGGAAAGCGGATTTTAAGTTAAATAAGGAAAAATGGGCATCAAATTTCCGAAAAGGGTCTACAAATTGATGAGGATAAAGTAACAGTCATCCCGAAAATTAAGACCCCGACAAATGTAAAACAAGTACAAAGACTAACGCAGAAATGGGGTATCCTCAAATCGAAAAAGAAGCCGAAGTAATTCGACTCGGGTGCATAAAATTCCAATATATACGGAAAGGAATTAGAAGTGGAAACAGACCACAAACCCCTCGAGACAATATTTAAAAAATCAATCAGGTCAGCACCACCGCAACTACAAAGAATATTGTTCGAAATAAGTCAATGTAATCCCAAATTAGTGTACAAAAAAGGTAAAGAGATACCGATACCAGACCTACTGAGTAGAGACGTAGATAATCCACCATAGGAGAATGTCGATGAAACACTTCACAAACTTTAAGCACGAACTTTCAGTTTATAATAACATCATATTTAAGGGACAAAAGATAGATTCCAAAAGGTGAAACACATAAAATCGTTACTCAAGCTCTTGCCGGTCATCTGGGACAACAGTCAAACAACTAGGCAAATAAGACAAAGTTTTTATTGGAAAAACCTGGACAAAGACGTGATTGACTACATTGAAAAATATGTTGTCTGCGAACAAACACAGAGAAATAAAATTAAAGAACGTCCAGTTCCAATTTTCCTAGATCAAACGGCCTAGAGAAAGAGCCGTTCAAATGGTGAAACTGTTGCTAAAGAAATGTGCAAAAGACAAATCGAATCCTTGCAATGCTGAATATAAGAAACACGCCAAAATCAGAAAACCTAGGATCACCAAATCAAAGACTTATCAGCCGAATTTCAAGATCAACTCTTCCAATACCAAAAAACCAACTTATACCAAAAATTGAAAATCAGGTAGCTAACAAATTAAAAACGGTTAGAGACAAACAAAAAGTTTACGCCGATAAAGGAACTAAAGACGTAACTCAGATCGAGTTAAATAATAGAGCTAGAATGCAAATAAAGCCAAGGTGCAATTGATTATAAGAATGCACCAAAATCGATAATAATTCAGACTGACGATAACAAAATGTACAGATGGAATTATCATCACATACAAAGACCAAAGCAGAAATACCAATACAAGAAAAATCAAGCCGTTATGATGACAATAGAAGACCAGACATAACATGTGAATGCTGCATTAATGGCACGGATGAGACTGTGAATCCAATAACTCAGGTGGCGGGTCCAAACGATGATATCAACTATCGATCAGTACATGGTATAATTCGGTCAAGATATGGTCAAGAGCTGTCGTCATTATTTACGAATTAATTAGAATTCCATGTAAATTAAACTATACAAATCAAAATCAATCTATTTATTTAAAAATAAAAATAAAATAAAAATGAACGGAGGATGTAATGAAATATACATGTAAACATAGTAGCAATGCACTATGGGCAATAATAAATGTCAGATCGTTGATGTTCATGCTAAAGAATACGTCTTTTATTTTAAAGCTCATTTATAAATATCAACCATATTGTTGACTCGGTACAGGCCAGTAAAAGTTATGAACCTTGTTAGATATTTAAATTGAAAATTCAACTGCAAAACGAGAAACATAATTTGTATGCACGCCAATAGCATTCGAATTCTTATCATAAACGTATAATTGCACACCAACAAAAACATCATACATATAATATATTTTATGTGCTGTGACTAATTTTAATTACCATTTCATTTCATTCTTAAAATATAATATATTGAGAGAATATATTAACTCTACAATAAAACATTGCATGCATTATCTGATGTCATCGTTATTCTTTTGACAGTGTTAACAACAATCCTACGCTTCAGTCTGTAAAAACGAAAAAAAAAATATTAACAAAAATTAAATCTGGACAACATTCGGTTCATATATAATCTGGTAAAAACATGATTATTGAACCTTAAACAAAAATATAAGAAAGTTTTCTTATAATACGATAATGATTTATGTTACATAAAAATGGATCTGAAAAAAAAAAACCACATGTAATGTACAAACATACCAATGATATAGAATAGTGCAAAATGTATGCAAGACAGGATAAATAGTTAGTCTTTGTAAATCGTATGTATACACAATTAGTGAAACAAATTAAGAAATAAACGAATGGTAGGTGTCTGTTTATTAAATGTTATCGATGTACAACCTGTTTCATATTACAAGGATGTCTGTAAGATTCGTTAACATCAGTTTTGTTAATTTTAACTTTAAGTTGAAAAAAACCTACGCTCCTTAAGGCATTAAAGAAAGTTTTTACTTTTTCTGTTAGCGGATTAATGAATCATGAAAGGCAACCGCCTTTGCACTAAACGGTTACACTCAACTATTTAGAAAACTATACTGGCCCAAAATCAGACGGTTTTATCGAAAGCTTCCAACTATGATTTTGTCTAAGACATAAGAAGTTTTGTTTTGTTCCATAATAAAATAAAGCTTAAGAAAGAACTACACTAATACTACTGGCAATTAAAGATAATATTTATACAAACCTTACTGTTGATTCCATCACACATCAAGATGACCGATTTTTACTTATTATGAATTAAAAAAAAAAAAATGATAACAAAAATCTTTACAAACATTGTATTTGAAAGATAAATTATTTGTTTGACTCTGTGTTTAAAATTGTGATGTATTTAGATGATCTTGTTGTCACGTGTAATGGACGGATTTAGATCGCGCGACTCTTCTCTGCGGTGCTCGCTGTAAAACAAATAGTAACAAAGGAAACATAATCATAGTAACTATTTTATAAACTATCTTAAATTTGTATTCAATAAAGGCATCTTAATCATTTGTAACCAATAAAAAATGTAACTATTTTATATAAACTATTTTTATGGAACGCTAACTATACAATTATTTTGGATAAATCATGCTAACTTAAAACTTATATGCTCAGTGGGGTGCGACGGTTGTACAACCTCGCGCTGCATCCTGAGGAACGCCAAAAGTATAACCATTGATCGGCAGGATAGGCCCTGATTGGTTAATATCAAACGGAATAACCCAAACGTCGTAACTGGAAATGATCAATGCATGGGCAAATTTACTGTTGTCATCAGTATATGGGTGGGAAACCCAGAACAAAATAATCTATCATGGAGAAAACAGATAAGGAGGAAACGTACGGTGCAGGGAACGGAGACCCAGTGCCGGCGACTGGAGAGTGCAAGCGGGCTCTAAGTCGTCGTTATCCAATGACCGCAAAGTTTCAGCAGTGGTGCACTTGGCAGCTGAAACTGATAATACAACAACCACTGCTACTGCCGTGACAAATTTGGCTGCAGTAACAGTAAACTTTACAAGGGAAAACGAGAACCCATTTCTGAGGGGTTACAAAATCTTGAGATCTCCAACAATTAAAAAAGCTAATTCAATAGGAGATATTAAAAAGAATAATCCAAATCCATCAAGAAAAGAGAGTGAAGATAAAACTACCTCAAACATAGAGAGTGAAAACCGGAATCTCTATGCAAATCTGAAGACTCTAGAAGAAATGGTGTCAAAGTTGAATAACGAAGTTATTTTAAATGAAGACCTAAAACGCATCATTCAAGCGGGTGGACATTCAAACAATAAGGATACCATCGAATACCACACAGATGAAGAAGAACTCGAGCGAGAAATTCATCCGAATAAGAAATCTGAAAGTGATTCTCAGTGGACACTCGTGACAAAAAAAAACTAAAAAAAGCGTATAAAAAACTATAAACTGCTTGGGAATTGAAAAAAAGCAAGCCCACAAAGAAAACCAAAAGCAACCAGAAAATATTGAGCAAGTAACCCGGCCATCTGTATCGGATAATACAACTACTCAGAGAAATAAAAATCCTAAACCACAGAAAATAATTCAACCACCACCTATTAATATAGTTGGTATCAAAGACTACCCTACTATCAATGCCTTGACAAAATATAACGGATAAAGATTACAAGCTGGTAGTATTAAACAACGATGCCTGGAAGGTAAATGTACCAGACTCAGTAACATACCGTACACTTACCATGAAGCTTAACGCTGACAAGTTTCAGTGGTATACTTATGAAGATAAGCAAGCTAGACTACAAGCTGAGTTACAGAATAAAGGTTTAGATATTCAGGATGCTGTCAATATGATCAAAAAAGACAGAACTAAAAGCGATAAAGGAAGCCGCGAACTGGTAATAAGGGAACTACCGCTCTTTATGCGCTTACGTTTGGCAATAAAGAAAACATCCAAAAGATATATAATATTCGGGCAATTCAAAACATGAAAGTTAGAATAGAGCCAATGAGGAAGACTGCTTCAAAGATAGTCAAATGCAGAAAATGTCAAAGTTATAATCATACCCAGAAATATTGCGGGCGTGACGCGGGCGTCAAATGTGGTGGTAAGCATCTTACGAGCATGTGTACATTAGACAGAAACACTACAGCAATATGCATAAATTGTAAAGGACAACACCCTGCAACCATGACAATTATCATGGTTGTGAAGAATTGCAAAAAATTAGAAACTTTGCAAGAAATTCTGAGCAAAATCAAGCTAAAAATCAAGAACCAACCACAAATACTAGCCAAGTTCAAATAAATTTCATCAAAACAATAGAAGCTTTAAGTAAAAAACTTGACGAGCAAGCTGAAATAAATAAACTTATATTTGACCAATTGAAAACTCTATCATCCCTGTATTCCAACGTGAATAAAAATAAAAATTAATTTACAAACGCTGAGAATAGTAATATGGAATGCAAATTGAAATGTTTAAACTCTGAAAGCCATTTTAATAGATCTTCATATTGCAAAATACGTGGGTACAGTTACTACCATGCTATTCATCCAGCAGAAAGGGCAAGAGGGGATCTGCCATTTTCATTAAAAATAATATAAAACAGCATGAAGAAATGAAGCTTGAAACTGAGTCCATGCAAGTATAACAACAATCACAATTCAAACTAAGCACAAAGATGTAAGTATCTCCGCTATATACTGTCCACCATGCTATAACTTAAAAAAAGAAGAATACGAAAAACTTTTTCACTCTTTGGGACGATGTTTCATTATTGGCGGTGGCTTCAACGCAAAAAACAGTTTTTGGGGCTCCAGAATTACAGCACCAAAAGGAAGAAAACTGTTCAATCAGCCAACTTACTGGCCAACAGATCTAAACAAAACTCCTGATCTTATAGATTTCTATGTAACAAAAGGAATATCTGACAACTACATACGAATTGAAAATAATGAAGACCTTACATCAGATCACTCTCCTGTTATCATGACATTCAGCGAAAAAAATATTACCAAGATTTTACAACAGGAATACCAATTGGAACCTTTTTCGTGAATTGTTAAATGAAAATATCAAACTGCAAGTTCCAATAAGAAGATCTATTTGCAGGTTGAAGAAGAAATTGACAAACTAATTGAAAATATACAGCAAGCAGCGTGGCAGAGCACTCCACTCGAACCTGCAAATAACATTAGAGGTACGAATTATCCACTCGAAGTAAGAGAACTGGTGGCTAAAAAACGTAAAGCACGTAAGTTCTGGCAAATAGATCGAAAAAATTCAACAGCACCTATTAGAAATGATAATGGTAAGTGGGCTCGTAGTAGTAAGCAAAAAGCGGAACTGTTTGCGAGACACCTCGAAGAAACGTTTCAATCACTACCCAGACAATCTGCGAATGAAAATGTTAATTTCGTACACAGATCAAATGAGTTTGAAATACAAACTGTAACACTCCGTGAGTTAAAAGAAGAAATAAAAACTTTAAATCCGAAAAAAGCTCCTGGATATGATTTAATAACTGGGCAAATTATAAAAGAACTACCAGACAAAACAATACACAAACTTCTGCACATAATCAATGCTGTGTTTAGATTAAGATACGTTCCAAGGCAGTGGAAGGTAGCAGAAGTGATCATGATTTTAAAGCCAAACAAAAACTGTAACGATAAAGTCATTTAGACCAATATCTCTACTTCCTACTATATCGAAGATATTTGAAAAACTACTTCTGAAGATACTAAAGCCTATAATAAAGGATAATGATCTTATACCTGCTTATCAGTATGGATTCGGAGAACAACATTCGACGTTGTATGGCATAAAGGATTAGAGCACAAGTTACATAGATATCTTCCCAAACAGTATTATGGAATCCTAAAATCTTACATAACCGACAGGAAAGAAACAACCATAGCTACATTTGCTGACGACACAACAATTTTGGGAGTTGGGAGTAATGTAACGCAACCTACAGAAAAATCGATTTATCGTCAAGCATCGATTAATACAGTTAGTAACTGGATGAAGAAATGGAGAAATCAGATCAATGAAACAAAATCGGTTCATGTGAATTTTACTAATAAAACAAACTATGTCAGTATACCCCAATCGTAATAAACTCTAAACAAGTCCCTTATGCAAATACAGCAAAATATCTAGGGATGACGCTAGATGCCAAACTTAAATGGAAAGAACATGACAAAAAGAAAAAGAACGAATTAAACATCAAATACAGGAAAATGTATTGGCTCATAGTTAGAGTCTCTGAACTATCTACACATAATAAAATGCTCCTATATCGGCAAACTCTGAAACCTGTGTGGACTTATGGAATACAGCTTTGGAGCTGTACTAAGAAGACAAACATTAAGATAATTCAGACGTTCCAAAATAAAGTACTTCGGAATATTGTAAATGCCCCGTGGTACATTCGAAATGAAAACCTGCACCGTGACTTAAAGATGGAAGACATCAATGAAGTAATTGCAGTTTATGCTGCCAAACATGATTCATGACTTCAACAACATGAGAATATCGAAATATGTCGTATGCTGGACTGTCCGATAGCAATACGACGCCTATAAAGAACCAAACCAATGGATCTAGTGATTGCAAACTAAAATAATACTAATATTATATTTATCTTTGGGACTATAGCCATTGGGCTTTATCCCAACAAATGTGTATTAAATTAAGATGGGAAAATTGCTAGATGGCTTATATAATAATTTAGTTGTAATAATAATAAATAAAAATAAAAAAATAAAAATATGCCCATTAACTGTCACCGTGATACGACAAAATATGAATGATTGGACAACAAAACGATAAATATAATTAATAATTTTTAACTAACCTTTTTAGTTTCGGTTGTTGGATTCGATATTTGATTTGTGTCGACTAAGCTCGCCTGTTGCATTTGTGGCCATAATTCCCTCAGTGATTCGCGTACTAGTGATTTTACCATTGAACTAAGCTCTGAATTTTGATTATTATTATTATTAGTAGTATTACTACTAAGACGTCCTCCAGACGCTATACCAGGACCAGCGGCAACTGTGTCTCGGGTCGTTTGCGAATCGGGTGATATTCGTTCTTGCGATGATGTTACTTGATTTGATGGTGGCGTCATTTGTTGTTGAATTTGTGATGATAAATCGTTGGCTAAGCGTATTTGATACTGGGTGTCACTGGTCGGATTATGAACTATTTCATATGTGGCGACAGGCCGTTGTGAATGATGTCCTGGATGTGGCTGCGTTTGAGGTGATCTTTGTGGTGGTTTCTTAAGTAAATTATCTTGATGATGTTGTTGATGTTGTTGCTGCTGTTGTTGTTGTTGTTGTTGTTGTTGTTGTTGTTGTTGTTGTTGTTGTTGTTGCTGCTGCTGCTGCTGCTGCTTATAATGCTGCTGCTGATTTAACTGATGTTGATGCTGTTGCATTTGTGTAGACAATTCAATATGATTTCTAAGATGATTTCGCACTTGAGATGGATGGGTCAGAATAGATTGTATTGGTGGACGTTGGTACTGTGTCAGTGGCTGTTGATTTGGTTGTTGCATGGGACCATGCTGTGTTTGAACAAACGGAGTATGATGTTGGTAATGTAAAGTATGTGGCGTTTGAGTATTTTGTTTTGTTAGATTTGACGGTTGTGTTTGTAAACTCGAACGTAATATTGATGCATACGGTGAATTAACTACAGTTGAAGAGGCGGTTAACCCCTGTGATGTCGCCTGTTTTTGCTGAAGATTTGCGCGCATTTGGTTTTGATAGTTTAAATACTGCTGCTGCTGAATATGTGAGTACTGGCTTGGATCATAATTTCCATAACCTGGGTATGGTGGAGGTTGTTGTATTCTATTTGTTGGTACCGGTGGGTAAAAAGTATTTGCTGCAGTGACCGTATAACGTTGATCATTGGTATTTGGCATATAAGGTGGCAGGGCAGGTGGATTTGATGGATTGGTTGCGTTGGCATATGGCGGTGGATATTGATGACTAGATGAACTTTGCTGTGGCGAATTTTTGGCTTGCTGTGTTATTCCCATTCGTGATTTCGGACCATTATTCACCAAATGGCTTAGTAGCTCGACATATTGGTTACCTCGATTGCATTGTGACTCTGGTACACTATTTGGAGGTTTTGTCATCATCGGTACACTTGTATTGGCGTTCATCGGTGCACTAATGTTACTAACAGCGGAGTGATAATTTATATTTCCAATACGAATATCTTTTAAACTTTGAACTGGATTGCTTGTCGATGATTTATTTATTTCAATCACATTCTGCCGAGGTAAAACCGAATGGTTTGAGGCCTGAGAACCACCCGTTTCTACAATATTCGGATGATTTAAACCAGGTCCATTAACTGAACGAACCAATTGTTGTGAATTGGGTTCAGCTGGAGCCCGATTTATTACAGGAGGAACAGCTTCTTGAGGCATTACCGTTACCGGTTTTTCCACATTACTATTATTTGCCTTAAATTTATCGATGCACTGTACGATAATATTCTCAATCCAAGGATCATTTGATGAAATCATAGCTGTGTTTGTGACTTTACACATGTTATGCACTATTGCGTAAATTTTTTTAAAAAGAAATTTTTTCTCTTGGTCTGTGTATAACACATAACTTCTGATTGATGTCTCAAATATTTCATAAGTTGATCTAACTACAAGAGCCCCTAGTAATTCATATAATTTCACGGATACTTGACTATTGAATTTAGTGCCGAAATCAGTGTGGAGCGGTTTATTAAATGTTTGATAGCTTCCTAACAAAGTGTACCACGAACAGAATAAATAACATATATCGATAATTGATTTGAACACTTCACTGTTTAAAATAGAAGTTATTTTATCCTCGTCGTTTAAAAATTGTTCATTTGAACCCAGAGATGCAGCATCACGAACGCGTATTGCAACTGCTGATCTAGCATCGATTGGTTCGGTAACGGGTGCTATAGGCTGTGCAGTTTGATTGGGTTCACTCTGAGTCGTTGGTACAGCAATACGTGGTGATGAAGATGGTGTAGTATAAACGTTTTCTGGCGTTGGAATGGCTCGACTATCAACAATGACAGATGAATTTCGTGCACTATTTGCTGAATTAACTACTTCTTCACTTACATCAGAAATTTTTAAGTCAATCGGATTCTCTCTCGTTGTTATATTTTCACTAGGTTCACTCAATGTTGGTAAAGCGAGTGATACATTTTCGGGAACTTCATCAAAACTTTCCACATTTTCAACACTCTCCAATTTTGGATTCATATCGGGGGAATCTTTAGTCATATCAATAATTTCTATTTCAAGACTGCCACTACTAATTTCAACGAGCTTTTCATCACGATCAATTTCAATTACTTCTATTACTTTATGATTTGAAGCCGCTTTTTTCCTATTATATTTTTCAATCGGAAAATCATTGTCATCGTTTGTAATATCGATGATACCTTCATCCAATTTTATAGGTTTTTCGTCAACCGACTCACAACTCTCCAAAAGATTTAATAGTTCGTCATCGTTATACAATGTTTTTGATCTTTCCGATATTATTGGCATATTAGAAGCCGAATAGCTTTGCTCTATTGGAGATGGTGGAAGATCGGGCGGCACCGATATGCCTCTGGAATTTTTCGATTTGGTTGTTTTATCAGATGTTACAGATGATTGTCGTGATTTAGTTCGCCGCTCATTGCATTTTTTTGATTCAATATGTGGACGTTGTCGTTCCGATCGTGGACTTTTAGGTTCAATCAAACTAATCGATCGAGTAGGAGTTCGTTTGAACTCCGGAGTTTTTCGTTTTTCACGATCACATTCTTTTGGTTTTTCAGGCGTTTTTGGTGGCGGATTTTTTCTTATATGATTACTAAATTTTGACATGGACGAATGAATTTCTTGCATCACTTTAATCGATTTGTGATTTCGAATGTCATATTTTTTTCCATTTACCTGTTTTCCGGTTGCAGATTTTAATTTGTTATTGCAATTAGTTTGTTTATTGCAATTTTTATTCGATGTATCATCATCTTTGACAGTATAATCTTCGACCAGTTCTTCATCGAATAGAATTTTGTGTATTTCACTTTTATCTTTTATAGTATTGTTTGTCTCATTTAATTCGAGTTTTGATTTTTTTGGATTTTGTACATTGTCAGAATCGTTATCTGAATAGGCCGAATCAAAATCTTCAGCAATTTTTCGTTTTGGTGATAAAATTATATCTTCGTAAGAGGATATACTCGAAAAATTATTTATCGACTCATTGATTGATTGATGATTTTGTAACCAATTACAAATTTTTTCATCCTCTGACATTTCATCGATACCCTTGACTAGAGAACTCTTCGTTTTCAATGGTGTATTCAAATTTTCAACAGTCTTTGAACTTGCACCACTACGAGTGGTATCAATTTCTAAATTTTCTTCAGTCTTATCGTCATCCGTAATCACCTCACTATTATTATCATTTTTACTATGAATATTATTACTATTACGACTAGTTTTTGTAGTTGATGTCTCCCGTCTTATTCCCATCGTTTTATTATCTGCATTTGATATCGATGACATTTTATCGTCATCCATACTATTTGGTTCACGTTTTATACTAATGTTTGTATTTTGATTACGATCGTAGTGAAAATAAAATCGCTTTCTTTTATAATTAGTTGTACTATTACAGTAACTTCGATCTAAATAGTTATTATAGCGACGATTACGATTCCTATATTTTGAGCGTTGAAATAAATAATTTTTATAGTTTGAATCACCGTGACGATTTATGTGACCATCTAAATTGTGTCGCGGTATTGAAACGAAAAAATTATTTTTACGATTGTTGTCATAGTTTCCTCCTGATTGATGATCACTAGAAAAAGACACAAAAAAAAAAAAACAATAGTTTAATATTGAATATTTTTCAACTAAAACACCAAACACATGCTTGCTTTCAAAATCGAATGTACTCAAAAATTATTACTTAAACGAACTATTACATTCGAATTCAAACTATTAAACGATAATTTTTAATTCTAACTCAAATTTAGGCTGATCTTTTTAGTTTTTTTTTATGATTTTAATAGGATTTTACCCTTGTCAAAAATTTATGATGCAATAAAAATTAAAAATATATCCTTTTTCGAACTAATTTACTTCTTTGGCATCCAAATCGTATCTCACTAGGTAGCAAAACAACTCGCCAAAAGAACGTCATCGCGGTTTACTATGAGTGTGTATTATAAAAGTAAACAGATTTTATCTTAAAAAAGGATATTATCGTACATCTCAGTTTTAAATAAGTTTCTATATTATTATGTGTCTCTCTCTTATGGTATTCCTGCCATACGCATACATATTTCAATTTGTTTCTTCCATAATTTAAAAAAAAAAATTAGTATTCTATGTGTTTAAATCAAAACCTCCTATAATATATAGAAGGTTTTGGTTTAAATAATTAATATTCATATATTAAGCTATGAACTTGCATTAATAATTGATTTAAACTATTTTTATTCGTCGTCCCTGTTTTTGTTTATATAGTGTACCATAAAAATATGGTGTGATCCTTTTTCTTTTCTACTTTTTTTAACAGAAACTTGTTTTTTATCAAATATTTGTAATTGTTTTATTGTTGAGACCTTTTTAAGATTAAACACATGTTATTTTTCTGGGAAAACACAACATTTTACATGACCATGTGTGAACATAAAAATGTTCGTTAAATTATGAATGATTTTATCTCGTGGCTTGGAAAACTGGAAAATTTTAAAACTGGTCGATTTATAATTGTGTTCACTACAAGTTTAAGTATTTCGAGATAAGTCAACGCAAACCATTAACTATCTCGATTGATCAAATTAAATGCTTTCTTGAATTCCAAAAACAACTCCTTTGCGTCTCAAAAAGTGTTCACATGCCTTTGCGCATCTTGCGTAGTGTATTGCTTAGTGTCTTTGGTCTAACTTTGAAAAAACCACTATGAAGTGTTACCAACTGATTTTTGCGTAGTTGTGTTGGTAGTTACAAATCTTTTAGGAGTAAATTTACTAACCTTAAAGGTTGATTTATATTATCAGATCAGTTCATCTCAACACGACATCGCACAGCGCAAACATCGCCGATTTATATTACCAGCTCGATTCATCACATTCATTTTGGTCGTATTTGTTTCGAATTTGATATACGATGTTAATCAAGACGTAATGTTAATGAAGCCTTTCCCAATAAACATTCCCATACTTTGTTTGTGTTTTGTTTAATCACATGACATATTCTGTTTGAATGATTTAGTATGTGTTGTGCTGGATTCTCAAAGGTAGGGTCTTAAGGACCTAATAAAATATCAGGAAGTGGTGACAACTAGCTACATTCTACCGATGCTATGGAAACACCGGTTAGAAACCATTCAATTATTACCACAGACAGCTTAAGTGGGGTAAACAGTATCAGCAAGCCTAGGATATCTAAAACTTGGATAGTTGGAAAAAAGAAGATCAGTTATATAACAGCAGTTTCACTTCGTAAAAATGTGTTTGTTTCCCAATTTACCCGTGAAGTAGATGACACTTAAAAAATATGTACACAATGAGTTGGAAATCCGTGATGCGATTTTTACCCGCATTGTCCCTAGAAATTTTAAATATGTTGAACGGGAATACGAGTCAAATTTTGAATCCTGAAGTCGGTATGCTCGTTAAAGAATTCAGTTCTAGATCAAAACATCGATTTCGGAGACCAACTAAAGATAAGTTCTAAAGAAATCCTACGGGTGACCAAATTTCCGTATATTTTCGAAATGTCATCTAAAGGTGCACAATTTACCAAATTTGTACTATCCAATCAATACTTAATTTATATAGTTACAGAAACCTGGTTTCATTCTGGAATTTTTAATAATGAATTTTCTCCACGAGACCTTATTGTGTATCGTGGTAGCCAAACTAATAAAAACAGCGAGACATTTCAAATTTTGAGTTAATCTGTGTTTTTGTTACTGTTAATAAAAGGAAGATTGTTTTAATTGCACTCTACATTCCACCTGATTTTTCTTTGGATGTTCTAAACAAATCACAAGAAGGTTTGCAAGGGCAACCCTTCTAGCAGAAATTCTTAGTTATAGAGTAGATTGCCCTGAATTGCTTGCAAAAATTAATAGTTATTTACCTTCTAAAGTCATTAGAACACAACAGTTTTTGCTGCCGGAGTTTCACAGAACAAACTATGGCGCAAAAGATCAAGTAACTGTAATGGCCGAATCATTTAATTTGTCACTTATATGATTTTAATTTATCAAAAGCAGCGTTTAAAAGATCTTCGTTTCAGCGTTTAAAGCGTTTTTTGGAATGGTGAGAACTAAACACTTAAACTGTTTTTGAGCCTTTTGAAGTCTAATATCGGCCGACTCCGCCATTTAAATGTAATTATACAATAAAGACGAAAAAATTCTTAACTAAGAGAATTATAAAAAATATTTTATTTTTTTTTGTTTCTGAACTCTGCAATCTGTCCTGGGGCCGAAGCTCTCCCAACTCTTTCGCGGTTAATTTTTAACGTCCTACGTTAAACCAGCCAAATTGAGCCGAAACCAGCCAAATTGAGGACGCACGAATACAGGTTCGATTTTTAAATCCATCTGCACATTGCATTGCTCCAGCCAGCCTGCACTGACATGGGCGATGGTTCGGCCCATGGATTTTGCACTCCAACAGGCGGTCATAGTTGTGTTCATGGTCATCACCGATCATAATCAGGTAATGAAAAATCCGTTTAGCAACCCTCCCCCGTTGGGATTCGAACCCGGTACCTGCCGTCCTAAATACCGCAGCTTTATCCACTGCAAATCAACAGTTAAAAATCAAAATTAAAATTAATAAAGTTTATTTAAAGAGTCTTATTTAAAGACTACATGAACGATAGTAAATTTCATTTAAATCGCTCAATTATATCTTAGCTGCTGAGGCCATATTGTATCCGTTTTTTACGAAAAATCGGCCGGTCTTAAAATCTTAAAAATTAGAAACGTGCAAAATTTTCACACGCCAGTCTAAATAAATACACCGTCTTAAGTTTTTTTGATATCAGGATATAAAGAATTCTAAAGTTAATTGCATAAAATCCACACGAGAATTTCAGCACAATCAACTTAACTGTTCTACTGATCTAGCGAATACGATCTGCAAGTAAAGATAGGCTGAACGTCGTGTATGAATAGTTTTGAACAAAAATATAAGGATTTGTATATTTAAGAATTTATCTAGGCGATAACCTAATATTTTCTTCCTAAACGGTGTTAATCTGTCGAAATTCCTAAGCCCATAGATAAAGCTTATACAGAAGTTGAAAATCATAACTAATTTGTAAGTATAGAATATGAATTAGAGACAATACGATTGACAGCAATACAATCATTCAGCAATACAGGAGGGGCGACAATATTGATACTTTTTATATAAACGAGCATGGCTTGTGTTTCAGCAATATTAGATCGAGTACCATTATTATTTGACCAATTAGTAATGCGATTAAGGTCTTGATTGACATTGCCAACGCAAATATTAATATCAGACAAATTGGCCACATCATAAATTTGGAAAACATCCACTATTAAGTAATACGGAGGGTAAGTCATTAATAAACATAGAAAATAGAAGCGGAACGAGTATTGAACCTTGTGGAACTCTATAAGTTAATATACAATATTCTGAAAACGCAAAGTTTCAGTACACCACCTGAGATCTATTTTGTAGGTACGAAGCTATTAATTTAACAGCTTCATTAGAAAATGAAGTTAAACCTGAAGCTGTGCGTACGATCAACCACATCTATAAACGATAAATTTTTCTACATAGTTTTCTATGATGATTTAGGTATAGAAACATTTCATTAAAATATTTACGTCCGGCATCTCTAAAGACTTTAGTTGCGATATTACGCAGCTGATGATAAATTAGTTAATACCTTGCAAAATTTTACTCGATTTCCAATGACGATACGTAACGTCACGTGCAATGAGTGCTCTTATTACATCACAATTAAACCAAACTGGATACTTATTGCTTGTTGATCTACAAATTGCCAATGTTATCATTAAGGAAATTTGACCATCACATAAAGTGCATCATAAACAAAGTACCAATCAGATCTTTGGACATCAGCAAACAATTCCGTACACTTAATTCTTTTAAAAGATTTATACAAAACTGGCAAATATTTGGCCGATTAACAAGCATTTCATAACAGTAAAATCATATCATGCTTACTGATACCTGGGACACTTACTTGATTGACATGCGCTATTTTATGTAAATTTTAGTAGATTTATTAGTAATAATAAGATCAATACACTACCGTGAGGAACACTACGTTCCAACATTAAAATAAAACTACGAATTCAATCAATCATTACAAGCTGCTGTAATTTATATGCAGTAATATGCTACTCCACATACTGATAAAATTCTTCAAGGAGGATTATATGAATAATGGTATCAAAGGCTGTATGCAGGTCCAAAAATAAAAAAACTTTAAAGTTTTTTAGTTGCGAAGAATAAAAATAAAAAAGGTGGGCAACGATGAAATGGTAAATTTAATTATCATCTACAGGAAATTACTACTGTGCAGATTATTTAGTAAATATGTAACAATTTAAATGAAAATTTTTATTAATTTTCTAAAGGAAAAGGAAAATATTACTGGTTTGGGAAACATCGTAAATAACTATTGAAAAAGTGGCTTAGTATTGAATTGTGTACACAGTTTTCAAAACAAAAGTTTAAGTTAAACTAAAAGCATATCGGTTTCGGAATACCATTTATAAATACTCGTTGTATCGCTAATATAAGTAAAAATGCAAAATTTGCAAATTCTAATACAAAAAAATTATTTAAATTAATTTATACTAATCAGCAAAACATATTTTTGAAACATAAATATTTATCACATTATAGCCTAAATAAAATATCATATAACGAACATATATTATGTTTGGGTTATACCTTATAGCTAGAGCAAGCATTTTTTTAAAGACTGGATATACAATATCCATTACCACTTGATAGGCATTTTTTAATCAAAACTGAGCATATTATATGCATATATCATATTATATACAATGTTTCTATTTAATCATGACTTAAGTAATGGATACAAACATTTCAGAAATAAAAATAGAATATCGACTAAACAATTAAGTGCAAATTTAAAAAAAAAATTCAAATATTGTTCAGTAAGTACTTTCGTATAGAACAAACATAAAAATTACGATCGTTTGTAAATTGATGGATCGGTAAATCAATACCGCGCGTAACCACGATTTTCGTTAAATAAGATTTTTCTCCAACTTGAATTAAAGGTTAACAAATTTTTTCGAAATTATATTTTGATCTTCGTAAAACGATGATTAAGTTTGATCTTTAAAATATCCGATATTTTTGTCAATTTTAAATCAGCTTATACGAATTTTCAACATTGAAAGTGTTTGGTCGGTTCTGTCCACCATTTGAGCAAAACGTTTAACAAACCCATCCCTTCATAATTTTTTATTCAAAACTTCAATTTTAGTAGAATTGTTATATTTTGATCTTGTGATCTTTAAAATTTTTTCGTCGATAAGTTGATTTTTTTTAAGTCATTTAAATTATTTTTCAATCATTTTGTCGTTCGGTGACTCGTTATAGTGCGCCGAACGCAAATCTATCGCTGATGCGAAGACAAATGCATCTGCGTATGGGTTTAGATGTTTACTATAACCCGGTGCCGCCCGTTTAAATAAAAAATGTAATTAGTTGATAAACTTGTTTTACTTTTGTATTAAAATGTAAAGCGACATTTCCCAATAACCCTGTATGATTTAAACTATATAATATAATGGAAAGAACTTTCATATTTTTTGACCGGTTATGACGCAATTCGAGTTAATGAAGGGAATAAGATATTTAGTTTCAGATGTGAACTGAAAATCGAATTTACACACAAATAAGTTTTATTGCAGAATGTAGATTTTTTTAAACGAGGATCATAATGAATTAACCATTTTTAAGAATTTTTAGACAGTATTTTGATTTGTTTTTTTTTTTTTTTGGTAATTTATTGAAAGCAACAATATGCGGTTTTTTGTTTTGCATGCAAACTATTTAACAAAAAATTCGCTAACTGGGGCTCGATTAGTCATTCCTACTTAAAAACGGAAAGAATTTGATCCGCGGTTAAAAACTAATAATAAGATTATTGCTGTTCAGCAACGTGCTTTGAATGCGGAAGTTCATGTGTGGCAAGAAATATTGATACGTATTTTTTTGCCTTGCAGTTTCTTGTGTCGCAGTCGTTAACCATTCGCAAAACCAGTTAAAAATCATTTGTTCCAAATAAAGGAAATTTTTAAAATTATTCGAATCACTGGCAAAATTTGATCAAACGAAGATCATTAACAAAGTTGTTCTTTAAAATCCACCAACTACCATTATCTAACTTATTAAATACTAGTAAATACTATAAGATAATTGTAGATTGGCCTCCCGACAAAAGCCACTTTGAGCAAATGACGCTAATTGCATTCACGAACATTTTATGAGGTGTATATTCCCATGACAAACATCCAGAGAAGGTTTAAAAAGAGATATTTATATTTTATACTATGAGCTTGCCATTCTCATAATTTAACTGTAAATATTGCAACTACTAATTCAGGAAAAGTAGTGAAAAATCCAAAATTATAATACTGGAAAATCCAAAATTATGTTAGCGTGTCTTACTCGCCAACTTCACCTTACAGAAATTATACCAATACGATTAAAAATTATACGAATTAAAATTATCGAAGATGGCGTCGCGTTTGGTCAATAAACTAGACACTCATTGTTTTTATAGAACTTTATATAAATTTTAATATATATTCGCTTTTCATTTTTAAATTGTATTTAAAAAATCACACAACACAAAGTATGGACGTAAAATAATGACACCATTATGTGGTTACGTACATAATGACGGCATTTTGAAAATAAAGAAATATCATACATAATTTTGAAAACCAACAGCCTACTACCAATATCTAACGAGATAGTGTACATAGATGCTAATTAGCGATGCTGAAGATAGTCAAAGAATCAAAGTTAATTGCTGAAGCTATTGAAATTGAATGTCAGTTGCCTGATATTTCAACTGTTCGATCTAGAAAGAAGAAAGAGTTTTAATTATGAGTCCCAAGTTCATACAATTTTAGACCAATTTGTTATTTTTGTATGACCAATTTGTCATAATATCATCTCAAATAGAACCTAATCAAGTTCTTAACTTTTAACATAAAACCTAAATGATAACAGTTTTCCCTAATTTATCCATTGCAGTGCGAATTATTATAATATTGACAATGGATCTGGCTACTGAAAAACGAAGCTGCTTCAAACTCAAAATTATTAAAAATTATTTAAGGTTCAGGTATGATGTCAATACAAGAAATATTTGTTCATAATTAGATTATAATGAACTTGTGAACGTATTTGTCATAAAACGGTTAAATCAATTGATTTGCAACGTTTAATTAATTTTTTAAAAATCTAATTTGTATTAATTTTAAAGTTTTGTATCAAATAAAGTGTATATAAATTAGATTTTCGGCGATTACATGACATATTGGTCATAAAACGGTTAATTCAATTGATTTGTAATGTTTAATAAATTTTTTTAAAATCTAATTTGTATTAATTTTAAAGTTTTGTGTCAAATAAAGTGTATATAAATTAAATTTTCGATTACATGACGTATTGGTAATAAAACGGTTAATTCAACTGGATTTAATGTTTAGTCAATTTTCTTTAAATTTAATTTAATTTGTATTATATGTAGTTAAATTAGATTTTCAAAAAATCTTAAGCTGAGGTAAAAATTATTGACAAAATTCAACATTTTATAGATGCCCGTTACATAAAATGCGGCGAACAATAGCTTTTAAAATACAAGATCATTTGTCGAGGGTTTTTATACTGGCTTTACATTTAGAACTACAGCAACAGGAATATTTTCGAAATGAAGCAACACATAATCAATTAAACAAATTAAATACAGCATCCACTTAGGCCATGTGGTTTCAAAAAGCAGTGAGGAAGTTGACCCCTCACCAATTCTCATATTTGAAATTTGTATACACTATTAATATAATTACCAAAATAAGGTCTGCTCGATCAGTCTCGGTAATACGCTCACCTTTACGTCGCCGATACACAGGCTAAGAAAATTCGAATGAATCATTTTGCACGTACTTTGCAAATTCTCGATGTAATCGAGTACTTTTTCAAAAACCACAATCTGCTCGCCAGCACTGCATGATTCGTGAAGTAAACGATGAAACAATTCATGTAGCTCAAGTTTCAGATAATGCTATCCCGTCTTTGAATTTAATATTTCGCCGAGATCTCCAATCTGATCAGTGACTGTAGAATGCATAAACTTTACCAATGAAATTGCAATAATATTCATAAGCAATGAAGCAGAGCCGTCCTTTGTTCGAAAGCGACATTCCTGTTTATCCAAAAAAATCCAGGAAACTCACAAAATACGTTCCAGTCCAAATTTGAAGCCAGTGTCGTATCCATAAATATCAATAAACTACAGCATATTACCTTCCAAACGCAATTAAGAGTACTGCATTAAATCGAGTTCACTTAGCCAAATTTTGGAAAAACATTCGAAATGAGTATCAAAATAAATACAACAATTAGTTGTTGCGTATTGGGCTAGAAACGTTGACGGATTTTCTAAACTGCCACTGAATTCCATTAAAATTTCTTCTGAAATGATAATGAACTTAGCTACGATCTGTATAAATTACGGTCAGAATTTGCACCAAACGGCTGTCGAATAACTTGCAAAAAGAATGATTCTTGCACTAACCAATAAGGAGACAACTGCCTGGAAATCTTTAAATGTATTATAGTTCAGATTCGACTATTTCGGAAGATCGCGCTGACGTCTTGAACCATACTCCGAATTTTTTGTGAGATCAAACATCTTCAGAATGCCACCTAATCACATCTTGGCTGATAATTTCTAGCTATTGCAGTTAGACTACCGAGATATCTTTCAAAGTTAATTTTAGATAAAAATGATTTATTACTCCGGTATGGGTCTGATGACTATAAAGTGTGTAAATAGCACATAAAAGGCTGCAAATCAACCTCTGATTTGGGCCACATGGCGGCCAGAGGTTTGCCCTAGTTAAGATAACGCTTTTAAGTTTCTGTCTAATAACGATCAAACTATGACACATAGACCGAGCAATTGGCGCAGTGGTTAAAGCTGCGGTGTTTGGGACGGGAGGTACCGGGTTCGAATCCCAACGGGGGAGGGTTGCAAAAGGGATTTTTCATCACCTGATTACGATCGGTGATGACGATGAACACAACTATGACCCCCTGTTGGACTGCAAAATCCATGGGCCGAACCATCGTCCATGTCAGTACGGGCTGGCTGGAGCAATGCAATGCAGATGGATTTAAAATCGAACCCGTATTTGTGCGTCTTCAGTGCGATTTGGCTGGTGACGGCGTAAAACAGGACGTTAAAAATTAACCGCAAGAGTTGGGGAGAGCTTCGGGCCCAGAAAAGATTGCAAGGTTCAGAAACAAACAAACAAACAAAGACACATAGGTTTTAAAAATTAAAAATACATCGTAACCCAAAAAAAAAATTACCAAAACTCAAAACTACGCGTAATCCTGACTTTATTGCCTACATAAATTAAATAGTAAATTAAAGTGGGAAGTACCCTAAAATATATTGAAAATCCGTCTGTTTTTTTTTGATGAAAATATTTAGTAATTTGCTTAAAATTATTGTTTTATTTATTTGTTATTCATTTTATTAGACAATGATCAATTATATTAGTTTGAATTTTAAATTTTTTATTATCTTATTTTTAAAATTAAAATTTAATTTATTCAACATTTGAATGATTACTTTTTTTTGCATAAATCAAATTGTTACAATTAAACATTTTATTATCATTCTAATAGTTTTTCTCGGTAAACTGCAGCTGGAATTTTATTATGAATCATATCAATATTTTTTTTTTCAAATTCAGCTGCTTTTATGCAGAAATAATTGTACACAGTTCGAATTCTTGCTAATTTTCTATGTAATAAAACTGAGCATACTTCTACATTTACGCCGATATATTATCTATAAAGACCAGCTGTAATAATATTATATTTAGATAATTGCATATTATAATTATTATATTTTAACAAATATTTTATTTTTTTTTATTGCATAAAGCTGGAAAACTTTAACATATCTAATATCGATTTCGATTGATTTTTTTCCCTTCATTATCAGAGTACTCCAATTATGTACGTCAATCGAACAGAAAACCAAATTACCCTTTTTTGTGTATAAAAATTTGAGGTAGTCTGTTAACAAATCTGGAACAAGTAATAATAAAATAATAATTTTCATTTTAGTTTTAAAACGGAACACCCTTTATTTTAAAATTTAAAATACTTTGTTTATTTAGCCTTTTTTTAAACCATACCCTTATATTTTTAATAAATTTGGCAATGGTTTTTTTATAATTTATGGCAACACACAATATTTATAAAACGCTTTTATAAAAAATGTTTAAACCACAAATCGTCGATGAGACGCGTCAAACACAATTGACAAATTAATCGTAAATTACAATTAAACTCAAAATGACAGCACAATGATCAGTACAGATATTAGTATTGGTGTAAAAGAGGGGTAAATCTAACGAAAAACTCGGTGTAGATACAATCACTCGATGCAAAAAAAATCTGACTGCTGCCAGAGTAATTTTTTAATGGTCAATCGAATATTATGAGGGTAGACTTTTTACCCTTTTTGCACTCATATTTTTAAAATCAACCGAAATCGACATAAAGTAAGGAGGCCATAAAAATTATGCAAAATGTAATGAGTAATGATCCTGAATACAATTTATATATGTAATTTATAGTGTTTCAAACAACAATTATTTACTAAGAACTATTATAATATTTGATAATTAAGATCTTATTATGTATATTTTATAGTCCGACTAGAGCAACATAAATTAAAAATCTAAATCATAATTTATAAAAATAATAAAAATGTGTTCAATATAAACAATAAACAATCATTTCTTTTTTACTAAGAAACTATCAAGTGTCTTTGTTTGATTTTATTACGTCTTATATACATATAGATCGTTAACTATTATTTTTACCATACACTATTTGAACTAAAATTAAAATTCATATTAAGCAACCCTATATTGTTTGTATAATATTCAGAAATATTTTTTCGATGCAACATTAAATTTATTTATGATTTTTATTAAATATTTACTTTGTATTTACTTGAAATTTAATATTTTGTACGATTAGAACATAATATTATCAACTCAATTTCCTACGCTTGACACTTTACAACGTCAACTTACTTTAATATCTTGATCAATGCTAACATTATATAATATATAACTAAAAAAATCGGGTATTCCCGTTAATATCATATTCAGATTCACCATACATTTTACTCTTCGCCATAATTGAGAATTCGCTGTCTGGTCAGCGTCTATTCCTCAAAAGACATACAGTTTCAGGAGACTTGGCAATAAGTATAAAATTCATGTGCTGTCTTAAACATTGTATAAATTTTATCAAAGGCTAGGAGAAGAAAACTACCACAGATGGTATACTAAAAACAGTTAATTCACTCTTTTCTACAGAAAAGGTCGGCTCTATAAATTCTGGGGAAAGCCGCATTTTATAACAACAAAAATTACATAGAAGTCGCCTAACACCTCGGTCACCAGTAAGGAATATGCAATTCAGCTACAAATCACCAACATTCGCATAAACACTGCCTGAAAAGTCAACATTCACTGTAAATAATGATGTACTAATGCAAAAGGTCGAGCAAATGAAAAAAAAACATAGCGGAACTAAATAATGAAGTTGCCGAATTAAGAAGAGAAAATCATTCTTTGAACAACGACAAAATCAATGATGAAGCAGAGACCGCGTTATTAAATAAAAATCCTTTTGTACTGATGAAAGTGATCTAGAACGAGAAACTAATTGGATTCTCGAAAGAAGAAAAAAAGTAAACAAAAAAGCAAGAAAATACACTAGGCTGAGTCATCATCTGAAGTTGAACCAACACCAGCAAATATTATTGATCAGTAATAAATAGCTGTAAAAGTGCTAGATAAAGAGAAAAAGATTCTTCCATCTCCTATTAACATAATAGGAGTGAAAGAATATAATGACATCCAGCAAATACTGAAATCGGCGATGACTTATTGGGTCATAAAACGGCTTATTGGTCATAAAACGGTTAATTCAATTGATTTGTAATATTTAATTAATTTTTTTAAAATCTAATTTATATTATAATTTTTATAATTTTATATTTTATGTAATAAATTAATTAATTGTAAATTTCAGGCAAAAACTAATCCAATTTATTACAGCCTATCTATGGCTTGCAGAAACTAAATTGTTATGTTATTATATTATGAATTAATTAATTTGTGGTTTGACAAATTAGCCCATTAATAGATTTTGTTCAGAGAAACATTGCAGATTACAGTTGAAGGGTGGCACACTGGAGATGCTTAGAAAAAATTACATAATTCAGAGCAGTTCATTAGCATGTGATTGTCTTATGCTAACAGTAGTTCGAATATTGGCTTTCGGGAAACCGGACCAATTCTGTCATTACTGACATACCCTTCTTTTCCCTACACCATAAAAATTTACTATTGGCCGTCAAGGTGTCTGGAACCGGGTCGATCTTAATAATTTAACTAGTATCCTGCCTTATCCTTTCAAGTATATGTAAAAACGGCTGTACGATGGCCAAAAAAGGAAGATGTGATTCAAAATGTGGCCAAAAAAGGAAGAAAAAAGAAACAGCCGGTTGAAAACAGGATTAGCAAAAAGACAAAACTATTACAAAATTCTGGGGAAGCTTACGTTTCGATCTCAAAGAAAAGTTTTTCCGCGAAAAAAGTAAGGCCTGGATGTAAAGATAAGCTATACTAGCAAAATTAATACTGCCTGTCGTGAAAGAATATTCATAATAAATATTGGAAGTAAGTAGACCTTCGGAGTCAGAAAAAATACATTTTAAGGCACACAGATCAAATAAAGCCAACTCCACTAATGAATTTCGTAATTTGAATTCAGTCTTTTCGACTTACATATGACAAACGCATACGAGTTTGCAAGAATTTTTTTAAAGCCACTCTGGACATTAATGACCGACCTATATGGACAGCAAAAATAAGCGACACAGGAACCCTGAAGAGCGAAATGAGAGGAAAGCACGGAAAACAAGTTAAAATCGAACCCGAACTTAAAAGAAGCGTATTGCGAAAAGTATTGCATATCTATATCGTGACTATAAGCAGCAAAATGAGGAACAAAGCCTTCCATTTATAGATGTGAGTATGCTTAATCGTATATTTAGAGAACAGAACAACATATATTTCTACGTACCAAAAAAAGAGCACGATCTGTGAGTCTTTTAAAAATTGGGGAAAAAATTACTAGGAGAAAATAGAGTAAAAAAACTATAATGGCGCGCAAGCTGTATACGATTTGCAGGCAGTTATGCCATTGCCTAGAGGGCTAATTTCCTCGTTTTACTAGAAAACTAAAATAAACTGCTATAATTTTATAATCAGCGATTTTAATTCCAAAAACGTAGAGTGCTACTTTTAAAATGAAAAATATAAATATTTACTCTCAGCTTACTCGTACGCGGTTAATACTTTCAAAATTCGACACAAATTTCTAATACGAGGACATTCTCGTAAAGAATAAGTTAGTATTTACTGCGTCAATCGACTTTTACGACATCGCATGTGTTTCATTTCGCTATTTGATTGGACTACTCTTCTTGCACACTGATTTGGTGTTAGTTTGCAAAATGCCACGTATACAGTACACGTATCAGGAAAGCAAAATTTGCAAGAAAATGCAAATTATTTACAGTGAGTGCGGAAGAAATGCAAATACATCTGCAGTGCTTTACGGGGAAAGATACCTTAACGTGCGTCACCCGAAATAGCGCGTAGTCATCAGAGTCCACGGAGGTTACTCGGAAGGAAGAATATCTGGTAGCAGTGTTGGTGCTACCATCACTGGAAGACCCGCTAATACTGACACCGAAGACACGGAGCTTGAGGAAATTGAGCGAGATCTGTCTTCATCTGCAAGAAAAATAGCTCGATGCACTGAGATCGTAAAATCGAGCGCACACCGTGTATTGAAATAAAAAAGTTTATCTGAGTGATAAATCAACGCTGAAGAGAGATGGATACTTCAACATACACAATCTGCACAGCTATGACAACTTTCGAATCCGCATTTGATGTGAGACGCTAGATGCCATTACCGGTTCAAAATTAATTATTGGACTGGCATAATGAGCGGAATGATAATTGGGCCATTTGAACCGCCCGGGAACTTATCTGGTAAATCTATTTGATTTTTTTCGCAATGACCTGCTAAATTTATTGAAAGAGGTACCCGAGGAAGTAAGAGAACCCCATGAGTTCCAGAATGATGGGTGTCCTGCGCACTATGAAGTAAACTACCGTGCTTACTTGAATGATACATACCCAAATAAGTTGATTGGCCATCGGGGGTCCATTTTGTGGCCTTCACGTTCCCCGAACCTAAATCCATTGGATTTTTTTTTATTAGGGTTGCCTAAAAGAAGAGGTCTACTTGAAGCTGATTAGACATTTGGAAGAGTTACGTACCCGTTTCTATGGCGTTATGTGCGACTTCTCAAAGAACTTTCATTCATAGATGTCACGTTTGAATCAGAGGCGGTGGCAAACAGTTTCAGCACTTTACATTCGAATAAAGTTTCATCACTGTTACGTTGTTTTTCATGAAGCTCGGGTATAGTTTAAGACAAGAAACGATTGAACTTTTAAAATTTTGATATTTAGTTGAATTTACTCCATCTGCATATTAATAGCAATAACCTCGTATTTAGATTAAACAAAACAGGCATTTTTGTAAATTGTTGCCCACTTAGACCTTCATACTTTTTTTTGTACCGAAGTACGCTTAAACTTTCACAAAAAAATATATTTATCACATTTCATGATTGAAATTGAAGTTGAGATTTTTGTTTCCAAAAAACTAGAACAGTTACTCATATGGTGGTATACTGCATATCTGTTGGAAAATATTTTTTTTGATAATTTTTTTGGTACACTCAATAGTTCTAATATAAGGTGTTTCAGGCTTATCCATTCTTTTTGGAACACCCTGTATATAAATAAGTCATCGATACAGTAATCAATTTTTTTTAATTTTAAAGTTTTGTGTCAAATAAAGTGTATATAAATTGGTACATTGTTCTATTTATATATTTTTGCTTTTTGCATTTTATAATTTCTATATTTTTATAATTTTATATTTTCAACAAGTGGATGAATTAATTAATTTGTATTTTCAGATTAAGATTAATTCAATATACTAAAGCCTACAGCTAAGAGCAATTAGTTCATTAATAGATTTTGTTTTCAGGAAACCAGCAGATTACAGATGAATCGTGGCACATTAAAGTTGCTGATAAGAGATGAGCAATTAAGTAAAATTGTGATTGTCTTATGCTAAAAATAGTTTGTCTATTGGCTACCGGGAAACCGGATCGATTCTGTTATTACTGACATATCTTTTCTTTTCTTACCTTACAAAAATTTACTAACTATTGGGCGCATATAAGGTGAGGCTGCTTTAAAAGAAGTTGTAAAGAGTGGTTTTAAAATTTAATGTCGAATTGGAAACACTTTTGAATGAAGATTTGTACCAAACGCAAGAATAACATACACTTACATTAAAAGGAGTGACTCAGCAAGCGATTTGACATCGTTAAAAATCATTTGCAATGAAGACGGGAAACGTTGAAATCCGATTTCCCGCCATATTCAACAGACTATTTGTTTTGATCGATGACGTCTGAGAAGCACTTTTTTGATAAAAAAACGGAGGAGACTTATTTGTATAAAACTTTTTATACAAATAATTAATTCTTAGAAGTATCAATATTTTTTTTTCAAACATTTTCAATCATATTAGCATATGATCTGATTTCGTTAGTTGTGATAGACACGACCTGATTGAAGACACAAAGCGATCGACAGTTAGTAACACGATGTCATCAAATTTACTTTTAGTTATAATCTTCTGCAATTCGAAGAAACGCACGTAAAACTTCCTGAAAGTGAAAGGATCAAAATGCAACACCTAGATGTCAGCAATGTATAATGCTTACACGTTTCATCTTTTAACAACGACGGCTTTACATAATTCGAACTTATTAACGACTTATCCATCGACAAATCCATATTTCTTCGAAGATTGTGCTGTTACTGTGAATGCTGAGCGATATCAGTCAACGTAAAGTGGATCTTCACGAAATGCAGATTTCGATCAGTTTTTTTTTAAACTATCTTCACGAAAATTGATTTGATAGTAATTATGCGTTATGATAATTGCTCCATCTACATTTTATCTACAATAATTCAGAAAATTTATAATAGATGTCTCTTGTCGTCTTACTTGAAAATAAGTCGTTAAAATATATTCATAACCAATGAATTCTGATTCCTTAACTAGGTTAAAAAAATTATTGAAGTGCTTAAATTTTTTTTTTAAATTTCATAAAGTGAAAACCAATTTTAAGCGCAATTTTTAAAAGAGAGAAGAAAAATTTATGATTAAAGTCTAATCCAATTTATTACAGCATATGGCTTGCAGAAATTAAATTATTATGTTATTATATTATGAATTAATTAATTTGTCGTTTTCAGAGAAACATTGCAGATTACAGATGGAGGGTGGCACACTGGAGATGCTGAGAAGAGATGACAGAATTCAGAGCAGTTTATTAGCATGTGATAGTCTTATGCTAACAGTAGTTCGAATATTGGCTTTCGGGAAACCGGACCAATTCTGTCATTACTGACATACCTTTATTTTCCCTACACCATAAAAATTTACTAACTATTGACCGTCAAGGTGTCTGGAACCGGGTCGATCTCAATAATTTAACTAGTATCCTGCCTTATCCTTCTAAGTATATGTAAAAACGGGTGTACGATGGCCAAAAAAGGAAGATGTTATTCAAAATGTGGCCAAAAAAGGAATAAAAAAGAAACGGCCGGTTGAAAACAGGATTAGCAAAAAGACAAAACTATTAAGAAATTCTGGGGAAGCTTACGTTTCGATCTCAAAGAAAAGTTTTCCCGCGAAAAAAGTAAGGCCTGGATGTAAAGATAAGCTATACTAGCAAAATTAATACTGCCTGTCGTGAAAGAATATTCATAATAAATATTGGAAGTAAGTAGACCTTCGGAATCAGATAAAAATACATTTTAAGGCACACAGATCAAATAAAGCCAACTCCACTAATGAATTTCGTAATAAGAATTCAGTCTTTTCGACTTACATATGACAAACGCATACGAGTTTGCAAGAATTTTTTTAAAGCCACTCTGGACATTAATGACCGACCTATATGGACAGCAAAAATAAGCGACACAGGAACCCTGAAGAGCGAAATGAGAGGAAAGCACGGAAAATAAGTTAAAATCGAACCCGAACTTAAAAGAAGCGTATTGCGAAAAGTATTGCATATCTATATCGTGACTATAAGCAGCAAAATGAGGAACAAAGCCTTCCATTTATAGATGTGAGTAAACTTAATCGTATATTTAGAGAACAGAACAACATATATTTCTACGTACCAAAAAAAGAGCACGATCTGTGAGTCTTTTAAAAATTGGGGAAAAAATTACTAGGAGAAAATAGAGTAAAAAAACTATAATGGCGCGCAAGCTGTATACGATTTGCAGGCAGTTATGCCATTGCCTAGAGGGCTAATTTCCTCGTTTTACTAGAAAACTAAAATAAACTGCTATAATTTTATAATCAGCGATTTTAATGCCAAAAACGTAGAGTGCTACTTTTAAAATGAAAAATATAAATATTTACTCTCAGCTTACTCGTACGCGGTTAATACTTTCAAAATTCGACACAAATTTCTAATACGAGGACATTCTCGTAAAGAATAAGTTAGTATTTACTGCGTCAATCGACTTTTACGACATCGCATGTGTTTCATTTCGCTATTTGATTGGACTACTCTTTTTGCACACTGATTTGGAGTTAGTTTGCAAAATGCCACGTATACAGTACACGTATCAGGAAAGCAAAATTTGCAAGAAAATGCAAATTATTTACAGTGAGTGCGGAAGAAATGCAAATACATCTGCAGTGCTTTACGGGGAAAGATACCTTAACGTGCGTCACCCGAAATAGCGCGTAGTCATCAGAGTCCACGGAGGTTACTCGGAAGGAAGAATATCTGGTAGCAGTGTTGGTGCTACCATCACTGGAAGACCCGCTAATACTGACACCGAAGACACGGAGCTTGAGGAAATTGAGCGAGATCCGTCTTCATCTGCAAGAAAAATAGCTCGATGCACTGAGATCGTAAAATCGAGCGCACACCGTGTATTGAAATAAAAAAGTTTATCTGAGTTTATCCGCATTTGATGTGAGACGCTAGACGCCATTACCGGTTCAAAATTAATTATTGGACTGGCATAATGAGCGGAATGATAATTGGGCCATTTGAACCTCCCGGGAACTTATCTGGTAAATCTATTTGATTTTTTTCGCAATGACCTGCTAAATTTATTGAAAGAGGTACCCGAGGAAGTAAGAGAACCCCATGAGTTCCAGAATGATGGGTGTCCTGCGCACTATGAAGTAAATTTCCGTGCTTACTTGAATGATACATACCCAAATAAGTTGATTGGCCGTCGGGAGCCCATTTTGTGGCCTCCACGTTCCCCGAACCTAACTCCATTGGATTTTTTTTATTGGGGTTGCCTAAAAGAAGAGGTCTACTTGAAGCTGATTAGACATTTGGAAGAGTTACGTACCCGTTTCTATGGCGTTATGTGCGACTTCTCAAAGAACTTTCATTCATAGATGTCACGTTTGAATCAGAGGCGGTGGCAAACAGTTTCAGCACTTTACATTCGAACAAAGTTTCATCACTGTTACGTTGTTTTTCATGAAGCTCGGGTATAGTTTAAGACAAGAAACGATTGAACTTTTAAAATTTTGATATTTAGTTGAATTTACTCCATCTGCATATTAATAGCAATAACCTCGTATTTAGATTAAACAAAACAGGCATTTTTGTAAATTGTTGCCCACTTAGACCTTCATACTTTTTTTTGTACCGAAGTACGCTTAAACTTTCACAAAAAAATATATTTATCACATTTCATGAATAAAATTGAAGTTGAGATTTTTGTTTCCAATAAACTAGAACATTTACTCATATGGTGGTATACTGTGGTATACTGCATATCTGTTGGAAAATATTTTGTTTGATAATTTTTTTGGTACACTCAATAGTTCTAATATAAGGTGTTTCAGACTTATCCATTCTTTTTGGAACACCCTATATATAAATAAGTCATCGATACAGTAATCAATTTTTTTAAAATCTAATTTATTTTAATTTTAAAGTTTTGTGTCAAATAAAGTGTATATAAATTGGTACATTGTTCTATTTGTATATTTTTGCTTTTTGCATTTTATAATTTCTATATTTTTATAATTTTATATTTTCAACAATTGGATGAATTAATTAATTTGTATTTTCAGATTAAGATTAATTCAATATACTAAAGCGTACAGCTAAGAGCAATTAGTTCATTAATAGATTTTGTTTTCAGGAAACCAGCAGATTACAGATGAATCGTGGCACATTAAAGTTGCTGATAAGAGATGAGCAATTAAGTAAAATTGTGATTGTCTTATGCTAAAAATAGTTTGTCTATTGGCTACCGGGAAACCGGATCGATTCTGTTATTACTGACATATCTTTTCTTTTCTTACCTTACAAAAATTTACTAACTATTGGGCGCATATAAGGTGAGGCTGCCTTAAAAGAAGTTGTAAAGAGTGGTTTTAAAATTTAATGTCGAATTGGAAACACTTTTGAATGAAGATTTGTACCAAACGCAAGAATAACATACACTTACATTAAAAGGAGTGACTCAGCAAGCGATTTGACATCGTTAAAAATCATTTGCAATGAAGACGGGAAACGTTGAAATCCGATTTCCCGCCATATTCAACAGACTATTTGTTTTGATCGATGACGTCTGAGAAGCACTTTTTTGATAAAAAAACGGAGGAGACTTATTTGTATAAAACTTTTTATACAAATAATTAATTCTTAGAAGTATCAATATTTTTTTTTCAAACATTTTCAATCATATTAGCATATGATCTGATTTCGTTAGTTGTGATAGACACGACCTGATTGAAGACACAAAGCGATCGACAGTTAGTAACACGATGTCATCAAATTTACTTTTAGTTATAATCTTCTGCAATTCGAAGAAACGCACGTAAAACTTCCTGAAAGTGAAAGGATCAAAATGCAACACCTAGATGTCAGCAATGTATAATGCTTACACGTTTCATCTTTTAACAACGACGGCTTTACATAATTCGAACTTATTAACGACTTATCCATCGACAAATCCATATTTCTTCGAAGATTGTGCTGTTACTGTGAATGCTGAGCGATATCAGTCAACGTAAAGTGGATCTTCACGAAATGCAGATTTCGATCAGTTTTTTTTTAAACTATCTTCACGAAAATTGATTTGATAGTAATTATGCGTTATGATAATTGCTCCATCTACATTTTATCTACAATAATTCAGAAAATTTATAATAGATGTCTCTTGTCGTCTTACTTGAAAATAAGTCGTTAAAATATATTCATAACCAATGAATTCTGATTCCTTAACTAGGTTAAAAAAATTATTGAAGTGCTTAAATTTTTTTTTTAAATTTCATAAAGTGAAAACCAATTTTAAGCGCAATTTTTAAAAGAGAGAAGAAAAATTTATGATTAAAGTCTAATCCAATTTATTACAGCATATGGCTTGCAGAAATTAAATTATTATGTTATTATATTATGAATTAATTAATTTGTCGTTTTCAGAGAAACATTGCAGATTACAGATGGAGGGTGGCACACTGGAGATGCTGAGAAGAGATGACAGAATTCAGAGCAGTTTATTAGCATGTGATAGTCTTATGCTAACAGTAGTTCGAATATTGGCTTTCGGGAAACCGGACCAATTCTGTCATTACTGACATACCTTTATTTTCCCTACACCATAAAAATTTACTAACTATTGACCGTCAAGGTGTCTGGAACCGGGTCGATCTCAATAATTTAACTAGTATCCTGCCTTATCCTTCTAAGTATATGTAAAAACGGGTGTACGATGGCCAAAAAAGGAAGATGTTATTCAAAATGTGGCCAAAAAAGGAATAAAAAAGAAACGGCCGGTTGAAAACAGGATTAGCAAAAAGACAAAACTATTAAGAAATTCTGGGGAAGCTTACGTTTCGATCTCAAAGAAAAGTTTTCCCGCGAAAAAAGTAAGGCCTGGATGTAAAGATAAGCTATACTAGCAAAATTAATACTGCCTGTCGTGAAAGAATATTCATAATAAATATTGGAAGTAAGTAGACCTTCGGAATCAGATAAAAATACATTTTAAGGCACACAGATCAAATAAAGCCAACTCCACTAATGAATTTCGTAATAAGAATTCAGTCTTTTCGACTTACATATGACAAACGCATACGAGTTTGCAAGAATTTTTTTAAAGCCACTCTGGACATTAATGACCGACCTATATGGACAGCAAAAATAAGCGACACAGGAACCCTGAAGAGCGAAATGAGAGGAAAGCACGGAAAATAAGTTAAAATCGAACCCGAACTTAAAAGAAGCGTATTGCGAAAAGTATTGCATATCTATATCGTGACTATAAGCAGCAAAATGAGGAACAAAGCCTTCCATTTATAGATGTGAGTAAACTTAATCGTATATTTAGAGAACAGAACAACATATATTTCTACGTACCAAAAAAAGAGCACGATCTGTGAGTCTTTTAAAAATTGGGGAAAAAATTACTAGGAGAAAATAGAGTAAAAAAACTATAATGGCGCGCAAGCTGTATACGATTTGCAGGCAGTTATGCCATTGCCTAGAGGGCTAATTTCCTCGTTTTACTAGAAAACTAAAATAAACTGCTATAATTTTATAATCAGCGATTTTAATGCCAAAAACGTAGAGTGCTACTTTTAAAATGAAAAATATAAATATTTACTCTCAGCTTACTCGTACGCGGTTAATACTTTCAAAATTCGACACAAATTTCTAATACGAGGACATTCTCGTAAAGAATAAGTTAGTATTTACTGCGTCAATCGACTTTTACGACATCGCATGTGTTTCATTTCGCTATTTGATTGGACTACTCTTTTTGCACACTGATTTGGAGTTAGTTTGCAAAATGCCACGTATACAGTACACGTATCAGGAAAGCAAAATTTGCAAGAAAATGCAAATTATTTACAGTGAGTGCGGAAGAAATGCAAATACATCTGCAGTGCTTTACGGGGAAAGATACCTTAACGTGCGTCACCCGAAATAGCGCGTAGTCATCAGAGTCCACGGAGGTTACTCGGAAGGAAGAATATCTGGTAGCAGTGTTGGTGCTACCATCACTGGAAGACCCGCTAATACTGACACCGAAGACACGGAGCTTGAGGAAATTGAGCGAGATCCGTCTTCATCTGCAAGAAAAATAGCTCGATGCACTGAGATCGTAAAATCGAGCGCACACCGTGTATTGAAATAAAAAAGTTTATCTGAGTTTATCCGCATTTGATGTGAGACGCTAGACGCCATTACCGGTTCAAAATTAATTATTGGACTGGCATAATGAGCGGAATGATAATTGGGCCATTTGAACCTCCCGGGAACTTATCTGGTAAATCTATTTGATTTTTTTCGCAATGACCTGCTAAATTTATTGAAAGAGGTACCCGAGGAAGTAAGAGAACCCCATGAGTTCCAGAATGATGGGTGTCCTGCGCACTATGAAGTAAATTTCCGTGCTTACTTGAATGATACATACCCAAATAAGTTGATTGGCCGTCGGGAGCCCATTTTGTGGCCTCCACGTTCCCCGAACCTAACTCCATTGGATTTTTTTTATTGGGGTTGCCTAAAAGAAGAGGTCTACTTGAAGCTGATTAGACATTTGGAAGAGTTACGTACCCGTTTCTATGGCGTTATGTGCGACTTCTCAAAGAACTTTCATTCATAGATGTCACGTTTGAATCAGAGGCGGTGGCAAACAGTTTCAGCACTTTACATTCGAACAAAGTTTCATCACTGTTACGTTGTTTTTCATGAAGCTCGGGTATAGTTTAAGACAAGAAACGATTGAACTTTTAAAATTTTGATATTTAGTTGAATTTACTCCATCTGCATATTAATAGCAATAACCTCGTATTTAGATTAAACAAAACAGGCATTTTTGTAAATTGTTGCCCACTTAGACCTTCATACTTTTTTTTGTACCGAAGTACGCTTAAACTTTCACAAAAAAATATATTTATCACATTTCATGAATAAAATTGAAGTTGAGATTTTTGTTTCCAATAAACTAGAACATTTACTCATATGGTGGTATACTGTGGTATACTGCATATCTGTTGGAAAATATTTTGTTTGATAATTTTTTTGGTACACTCAATAGTTCTAATATAAGGTGTTTCAGACTTATCCATTCTTTTTGGAACACCCTATATATAAATAAGTCATCGATACAGTAATCAATTTTTTTAAAATCTAATTTATTTTAATTTTAAAGTTTTGTGTCAAATAAAGTGTATATAAATTGGTACATTGTTCTATTTGTATATTTTTGCTTTTTGCATTTTATAATTTCTATATTTTTATAATTTTATATTTTCAACAATTGGATGAATTAATTAATTTGTATTTTCAGATTAAGATTAATTCAATATACTAAAGCGTACAGCTAAGAGCAATTAGTTCATTAATAGATTTTGTTTTCAGGAAACCAGCAGATTACAGATGAATCGTGGCACATTAAAGTTGCTGATAAGAGATGAGCAATTAAGTAAAATTGTGATTGTCTTATGCTAAAAATAGTTTGTCTATTGGCTACCGGGAAACCGGATCGATTCTGTTATTACTGACATATCTTTTCTTTTCTTACCTTACAAAAATTTACTAACTATTGGGCGCATATAAGGTGAGGCTGCCTTAAAAGAAGTTGTAAAGAGTGGTTTTAAAATTTAATGTCGAATTGGAAACACTTTTGAATGAAGATTTGTACCAAACGCAAGAATAACATACACTTACATTAAAAGGAGTGACTCAGCAAGCGATTTGACATCGTTAAAAATCATTTGCAATGAAGACGGGAAACGTTGAAATCCGATTTCCCGCCATATTCAACAGACTATTTGTTTTGATCGATGACGTCTGAGAAGCACTTTTTTGATAAAAAAACGGAGGAGACTTATTTGTATAAAACTTTTTATACAAATAATTAATTCTTAGAAGTATCAATATTTTTTTTTCAAACATTTTCAATCATATTAGCATATGATCTGATTTCGTTAGTTGTGATAGACACGACCTGATTGAAGACACAAAGCGATCGACAGTTAGTAACACGATGTCATCAAATTTACTTTTAGTTATAATCTTCTGCAATTCGAAGAAACGCACGTAAAACTTCCTGAAAGTGAAAGGATCAAAATGCAACACCTAGATGTCAGCAATGTATAATGCTTACACGTTTCATCTTTTAACAACGACGGCTTTACATAATTCGAACTTATTAACGACTTATCCATCGACAAATCCATATTTCTTCGAAGATTGTGCTGTTACTGTGAATGCTGAGCGATATCAGTCAACGTAAAGTGGATCTTCACGAAATGCAGATTTCGATCAGTTTTTTTTTAAACTATCTTCACGAAAATTGATTTGATAGTAATTATGCGTTATGATAATTGCTCCATCTACATTTTATCTACAATAATTCAGAAAATTTATAATAGATGTCTCTTGTCGTCTTACTTGAAAATAAGTCGTTAAAATATATTCATAACCAATGAATTCTGATTCCTTAACTAGGTTAAAAAAATTATTGAAGTGCTTAAATTTTTTTTTTAAATTTCATAAAGTGAAAACCAATTTTAAGCGCAATTTTTAAAAGAGAGAAGAAAAATTTATGATTAAAATCACTCTGAAAATCGTAGAAGCACAATTTTCAATTGCCAGAACGAAACTAAGTGAAATCTTAATTTATAATTATGTATTTACAATAACAATAAAGTTAAGTATTAATTTAGGCTAAATATCGTTTATCTAGAAGTGAATAAATGTTCTGATATCTTTACGATGATATTTAATATTTGAAGAAACCTCAGTACCATTTTTTTACTCGCCTTATTTAATCGATTGTTCATGGAACTATTTTCAATATACAATTGTATTTTTGTTTAAACTGTTCTTAAACTGCACTAGCTACTTTTAAAATAAGCTCGATTTTAGTTTATAAAAATACAAAAATATTTAAAGTTATAAAATTTTTGCGATGCAATTTAATCGACTTCTGTTTTAAAACTTGTTAAAAAGTTTTTTTTTTACAAAACTATCACATTTTAATTAATAAGTTTGCATACTTTTATATCACAATCCCACAGTCGAACATATTAATATTAACTTTGTGCATCTGCAAAATGTGCAATTAATTATTTTACAACAAATATATATATATATATATATATATATATATATATATATATATATATATATATATATATATATATATATATATATATATATATATATATTTATATGTATATATATATATATATATATATATATATATATATATATATATATATATATATATCACATTTCAGCACAAAAACTATAAACAGCACACGCACATTTACTTACTATAACATTATTTTAATAAACTTTCACTCATATAATTCACTCATCACTCGTGTACCAATCAAAATAATTTTTGTTCCCTAAACCTCGTCATAATTGAATAAGTAAACTTATTTCAAAAAATAAAGATAAGAAATCTAAAATCGTCTGATGCCAGATTTATTTAAATAAATTAAATTTAAATTCGCTTCTTGTCGCAATGGCTGCACATAGCCGACTGAAAGTGATATGTATACATTATTATAAAATCTTAAGTCTATTTGCATTTTTATTGTGTGCGCTGTGTTTATATTATTTGGAGCCATGTCACACCATCCAGCTGTATATATATATATATATATATATATATATATATATATATATATATATATATATATATATATATATATATATATATATATATATATATAAATATATTTATATATATATATATATATATATATATATATATATATATATATATATATATATATATATATATATATATATATATATAATATCAGTAATCTCCTGCGCTTGATAACCCAATAACTTGAGCATTTATTAAAGACTAAATAAAATAAAAAAACATATTTATAGCTGACAAGCACACATTTAGAAAAATATAAATATGATTCGAAAAAGCATTTTAATTTAGTTTTAGCTTGGCTGCCAAGCAAATTGTATACATTAATAATGAATGTTAAAACAACGGAATATAAATTTTGAAAACACATTTTTTGTCTGGTTGACATTTGAGTGCACAGGTTTAGACTGTTGCTCTATAATATCATCTATTTTGTATACAATTTAATATAAAGTTTCAAAAATAAAATGGTCATTGATAAAACCTGCAAGATAATTGTGGTTACATAAACTGTTTATAAATAATTATGTATTATGGTATGAGTATTCCTAGACAATTCTTAAGTGTAAATAAGATCAATGGAATTATGCATATAAGTTATTCCCCTTACGTTTGTGCGATAATATTGTTTGGTGTACATTTTTCAAATAAAACGTATTATTTTTTTATCAAGGTTACGTGCTCATCGCGAGCATGAATCTTTTAAGTTTGCAGTTCAATTGCTTGACTTGACTATATATTTGGTGTAGCTAAGCAAATATATTACATAATTTTTGATGACTGAAAGTAACTTGATAATAATAAAAGATTTTTATGCAAGCCATTGCTGATCGATACTTGATTGGGAATAAAGCGTGACGTACTCGAAAAATAATTGCAAAATAACTTGTATTTATAGCTTAAAATCCAGTTTCTAGAGGAATAAACGAATAACGTGGCTAGGAACTCTAACCATCTAATGCTGACATACTGTATATGATTTTAATTTCAGAACACCATTTGTTGGTCAATGTTTCGAAGTGAATATTTGAAAGAATTAAAGCAAAGTAAATTATTCTTTCCCGTCTAATGACCCATAAGTTATTTTGAGTTTTGCATTAAAATTTATTTATTTAGTTACATGCATTTGGTATTAAAGAGAAAAACACGTTAAGTAAAAAATAATAAAAAAAATAATAATTAAATATTAAAAAAGTACCTATTATGCATAAAAAACCTCAAAAAATTTATTTTAAGGTAGAGCAAATTTGTAATGGGATATATGCAGGAAGATGTGTAATAAAAATATATGTATGTATATTAAAATAACACACCCCTGTAGTCGGAGGGCAGCACTCGCATGCCTCGTAACGTATTTTTACACGAGCATCCTATTTTTTAGAAAGAATATTACTTTGCTTGTCGGAGGAAGGTTGGATCGCTGACCACCCGCATCCTTAAAACATTATTGTTAAACAAAACAAAATTTGGGGTGGGGGGTGTCATCAATAGGGTAAGTGTCCGATCGTCTATGGTTATGAAACATATTCCAGCGTTGTAACTATCTGAATCTAACAAGTGTTTAGTATACGTCCACGTGGTACCACTCGGACAACGATATATTACGATATATTCGGCTAAACTCCGAAATTCGGAACCAAATAGCAATGATTAAAACAACAATAAAACTACCCCAGGTGGTATACCTGATAGTCAGGAAAATCCACACTCTTCGGAGGTCGATTCCATGGATTCCATGGAAAGTTTGCCTAACATCTTCAAAAGAGTAGGAAAATTGTAAGATCTCCAATGTTACGGCCAACAAATGTAAATAGTTGTACACTACAGTAGTGCTACAATTAGTAGCACTACAGTCCCTGTAGATGGGGTGGGGTAACTTTGAAATTAAAATAGGAACCCCTATTTTTTATTGTAGATTCGGATTCTCCGACTTAAAATAAGTACGTAGGAAAGTTAACTTTGGCGGAAATCGGCTAATCGGAAGTGACAGAATTTTTATTTTTTTTTTAATTTTTATTTATTTATTTTTTATATTTTTGTTCATTTTTTTAATACAACAATTCGGCACTTGACAGTTTTCTCATGAGTGCTGTACTTTTTGAAATATTTACAAAACTCGAAAAACTCTCTATGGAAACAGCCACTTCAGGTTAGCCGATTTTAGCCAAAATTAACCTCCTTACTTATTTGTGTCAGAGAATTCGAATCTGCAATAAAAAATAGGGGTTCCTATTTTAATTTCAAAGTTATCCCCACCCCACCTATAGGGAGAGGAATTTTAGTACTAATGTATTTCCCCTTTGGAATGATTAAATTTTGATCATGTACATTTTTTTCGTAGAGTGCTTATTTACCGAGATATTTAAAAAGTTTCAGGTTAAAAAAAAACACCCGGTATACTACGGATGAGGATGAATTAGCAAGAGAAACTGAGTGGGTTCGAGTTAAGGGCCAAAGAAAAAAATAAAGTTAAACAACACGCCTAGTCCACCTAAAAAAAGGAACCTAAAGACGTAATACAGAACCGCTAAATATGTTAACTTTCAGTTCGGAAGAAAATATTGAAAAAATATACCAAATAAAAAACATTTTAGGCTGCAAAGTGGATATACAGCCACTGAGAAAATCAAAACTCATTACTCAATGTAAAAAGTGTCAATAGTATGGGCATACCCAAGCTTACTGTTTCAAAAAATCACGCTGCGTAAAATGTATTGGAAAACATCCTACAACATCTTGTAACAAATTAAAAGAAGCATTAGCACTCTGTATACACTGCGGAGATCATCATCCAGCTAAAAGTGGGACTTCAAGTATTAATGAAACGCTTCAAGTTATTCTAAATAAGCTCAATTCATTTGGCGTGCGGTTACAACGACTTGAATAAAGCAATAAGAGAGCTATCCTTTAAACAAAAAAATGTTTAAATATCTTAAGATCTTATGCTGGAACGCCAATCGGCTTCAGCAACATCAGCATGAATTGCAGTTAGTTATAGATACACAAAACATTGATATTTGTCTTATATCAGAGACACATTTTACCAAAGAATCATTAATTTAGAAGATATAAAGTTTACCATACTATACACCATAATATAAATACACATAGTACTACCATGGTATGTTAGCCCATTGACGTGCGAGATGCCGCTACTGGTATCGTTTTAAAATAATCAAAATATTTGTATATGTATAATCGCCTAAATGTCATATATTTTTACTAAATGTTGATGATATTCTATCGCCCCGACATCTGGAACATCAATGAGTAAACTGTTTTTTTCTTATGATGGTGGTACTATGTGTATTTATATTATGAATACTGCTTGAGTATCAACTCAGCCAGAGGTGAAAGTGCAGGCATAATAAAGGAAAATATAAAACATTTTGAAAAAGAAAAATATACCACATATGAAATCCAAGCTACGACAGTTCCTATTGAAACGACAAAATATACAGTGGCAGTTACAGGCTTGTAATGCCCACCAAGAAATTCCATTAAGAAAAATCAATATAAGGGCCATCAGACTATTTTGTAACGAGGAATATTCCAAAGCATTACATTTCAGTGGAAGAATGCCACGAAATGAACTCAGACCACTCACCTATCGCTTTAATATTTAGTGAACACATCTTACAAAAAGAAAAAACAGTCTGTATCTTTGGAATAAGTACACAAATTGGGACTATTTTAGAGTTTGTTTTGATAACAAATTACATCTTAAGACTCCAATAGAAAACATAGATGAACTAGATGCTGAAGTTAAGCAATTTGTTTAGGACATTCAGCTATCAGCATGGGAAAGCACTCATATAATTAAAGATAAATCTATAAGTACATATCTTTCAAATTTATCAAACAGCCACTTTTCCGAATATTCGTTATGGAAGGCAACAAAAAGTCTAAAAGGACCTATTACCCAACAGCATCCCATTAAAAAACTAGATGGAAATTGGGCAAGATAAAGAGAAAGCCGATAGGTTTGCCGAACATCTGGAAAGCATATTTAAACAGTTTTAATTAAGTATCCGGCGCCCGGACTTAGTAACAGGAGAGGTGCTTAAGGAACTCGCAAAAACTGCAATTATTAACCTCGCTAAATTAATAAATGCAACGTTTAAACTTAAATACGTACCCAAATTATGAAAACTGGCTGAAGTCATAATGATTTTCAAACCTGGAAAACCACCACAGGAAGCAACATCTGACAGACCAATATCACTATTGTCAGTAATTTCTAAAATATTTGAAAAATTACTTATGAAAAGGCTTCTGCCAATAGTTGAAGAAAAAGGATGTGTTCCGAATCACCAATTTGGATTCAGAACTAAGCACTCCACTATCGACCAGGTTGATAGGATCAAACCAGTCGATCATCGTAATGAATATGCTACGTTTATGTATACGACTAGCCAAGCTGCCAATCATTTGTATTCATTTGCCCACCACCAATTTAGATGATTTAATGGCATCCATGCTGGAGCACGACGTCAGAATAGTGATTAGTGATTTTAAAGCTATATAGAGCGTACTCCCGACATGATATAGCAAGCAATAATGGAGACAGGATGATGTACTTTGCGATTGCACACGATTTTATTGTAATTAGCACATTATTTCCAAATTTCTAACGAAATGTCAGGTCATCCAAGTTTTGAGATCTAAATGCGCAACAACAAAGAGGCTCTTGCTAGGAGAACCCTCAAGCGAATTAGTAAACAGAAAAATCAAAAATAGTGGAAGGCTGAAATCTTAAGAGTACAACAACTCAGCAATGAGCGTACTTCACGTAATGTCTTTAAATGAGTCTTTAGACCTAGGTCTATTAGCATTCGGGACTAGGATGAAATCTCTGGGTTAAATCGATGCAGTGCTCGACACTTGGAAGGAGCATTCCTCTGATTTACTCAATGTTTAACAAGTGGCAAATGCTGTATGTAAAAATTGTCAAATACAAACTACGAAGGTGTTTATAGTGGATCCACATCCTGCAAAGAATTCACGCTAATAATTCACATAGAGTTGATTGCATTAATTCCGAAGTTCTTGATATTTGAAGGAATACTGTGAGGTATTTCCTTTTCGACTTTATTCGATTAGTATGGCAAAGTGAAGTTATTTCCGAGGAATGGACAGTGGCACCTTTATAACATATCTTTAATAAAGGAGATCGCCCTTGCACAATATAAAAATTAATGTCGTACATAATATTGGTGAGAATCATAATGCATATATGGTATATGTGTAATTTAACTGAATGACAACTGTTGGTATGGGAGACCACATTAAAGCAAATCTTGCCCCTGCCATCCATGCTTTGTATACCCTTCTTTCTCTGCTAAAATCAAAATACCTTGCAAACGATGACAAACTTAAGTTATACGAGGTATTAATCAGACATGTTGTCATGTATTGGTATTCGAGTTGGCCCCTGACAGATGAGTATAAAAAGTAACTGGTAACATTTAAGAGATGAGCATTATCATGGGCTTGATATCTGGCCTAACCGAGACGATAACGACTCTTACCGAGTTCTATTTAACGACGAGATCAGAAATTTAATAATAATTTTGATGTCGTTCATGAACTGAAAGAACAGCGAGAACGCTAGCTCGGTCAAGTTTCATAAGCTCGTCCTAAACGGTGGTGTAGCATCTCTGAGATGAAAACCGCTTTTTGGCGCAGAGAACACTATCGACGACGACCGCCCCTTGAAGTAGAGAACAACAGGTTTAGGTTGTTTGGAATAATATACGAAAAGCAAGCTCGGGACCGTAAAAGTTTTAAATAACTTTGCGGATCCTGACCTCTAAATAACTAGTGGAATTGCGTTCGAAACAGGAACCTTTCTAAACAGTATGGATTGATTTGACATACAAAAATTGTTGGATGGAGTAAATGCAAGTAAGAAAATATTTCCGAATATCGAAAGTTATTTGAAGTTTGGGTTTCTTGAACCGCAAAAGATGAAGTTTATCCTCCAAGACCTCAATGTGTTATATGTGGAGACATTTTGTTGAACGAAAGTATGAAGCCTGCTAAACTTATTCGTCATATTAAAACAAAGCACGCAGAGATAGAAAAAAAACCAATTGATTTTTTTCAACGTAAAAAACTTGGGTTTAAAATTCAAGAGTTTTTCCGTTGATAAATCTCTAGAATCCTATTTAGTAGCATTACGCATTGCCAAATGCAAAAAACTCTATGTTTAATTGATGTATGGGAAACTTTAGGTACTGGAGCTCGAGGTAAACTAAAGAGCCTGCTTCTGTCTAATATACCACAATTACTAGTTTTAATATAGTAGCATATACTATGCTACCTAAACTCGCATATCCTTCAGATATATTTGGCTAAATAGAGTAAAAGAAAATAATTTTGAAATGTTTACCTCTCTCAGTGAATTCTTTTTGACTGAAGACAAAAGACTGCAGGCATATTTGTCACTGCAGGCATTAAACTTATTATTGCAGTGCACTTGGCACCTCTAGTGGATGCGTTTGATACTTGTTATCCAGCAGAAGGAAATAAACGTTCAGAAAAGTTGTGGATTACTGATCCTTTCGTGGAGCTCATTGAACTCAGTTCAGATTTCATTTTAAAATCGTTATTCGCAAAGATGACTTTAGCTCAGTTTCACCGGTCCGTGGTCATATTTGGTTTGGGAACTGTGGTAATTGTTAGGTTGTTATCTTAAGGCTACATACTACAAAATTTTTACAAAAACATTTCAAACAGGAAAACTATTACAACCTTCACCAGTAGGTTGTAATTGTGGGTAAACAAGTGGTCGTTGGGCCTGCTTAACGTCAAAGAATACATCTATGTTTTATTTGTATTATTATGTATTGTTTAACAAAAGGATTACGGAACTAAACAAAACTTCAAAATAATCTAAACAAAAAATAAAAAGTAAATATTTAAAATTTAACATAAAACATATGTTAATGTTGAAAAAATTTAAAGTAAATAAAATATTAAGGAAAAAGGATCGAAGAAATAAAAAATATACAAAACACATGGAATAAATATTTTCAAAAAAATTTCGCGCCATTTTAATATGTATAAAACCATAAAACTTCAAAAATCTCCTGGCAGATTTGTTTATCTTGTTTTTTCTCGAAAGTCACTGTATACATTTACCATCTACACAAATACCACCTACGGCGTAGGTCTAATCTTCAAAGTGTGCACTCAACATGTTAGAAAATTGAAACGATATTCCTTTTCGTTTTCAATGATTTTTAGCATTTTTTAGTCTAATCGTTCTACGATTACGACAGCAGTCTTCCAAAAATTTATTCGATTATTTGCCAGCATATTTTTAAAAAAGCTGAGCTTTAATTCAGATTCGTTTAAGATTTTGAAGCAAAAACGCTTCAATATTTCAATACCATCAAGGTAACCCTAAAGATAGAAGCACTAAAACGTTTGACAAGTAAAAAAACTAAATGGGATCACAAACTGAAGAGAATTGTCAACTGGATCTCGTAACAGTAAATATTGATGCAAGAGAAGCATATCTCAGAAATATGCTGGTATAGAAGCAGCAGAAAAACAACGCTTGACGTCGGTGTTTTAATAAGTGATAAAGCCGAAAGCAGTCACTGAAACATTGGAGATCGATGCTTTGATGATCTTAGCTCTTAGGTAAGAGAAAATGAAGGCGAGAGAACACTTATTTGTAAAAACTACATGCAGTACCAGACCAAAAAGGGGATAATTCCAATTTTAAGCCTATGAATTTCCTGAGGACAGAATCTAAAAACACAATAAAAACTGTGTAATTCCGAAAAAAGCACCAGGACATGATAATACTACCAGTAAAATGTCAAACAAAATTATAGACAAATGCATTAAGCTAATAACGTTCATCTTCGACACAATCATGCAAACTGGGAACTTTCCTTAGAGTGGAAGATTTAAGAAAAAACAAGTATAAAGAAATGTTGCCATTTTTTCTTATCTTGACAGGCTTCAACTAAGATATGGATCATCCGATTCGGCCACTATTTCATAATTTAATGTTCCTTTTTATTCAAATTCCCCCCGTTTTTTAACAGTGTACAGGGTAAATTAAAATACCGTACTAAAAAGCAGGATAATTGAGAATTTGTTGTTGTGAGTTTGACGTTTTAATGATTTTTTAATACATTTAGCTGTTTTCGATTTTATGGACGTATTGGTCATAAAACGGTTAATTCAGTTAATTTGTATTGTTTAATCAATATTTTAAAATCTAATTCGTATTAATTTTAAAGTTTTGTGACAAATAAAGTGTATATACTATTATCCATTTTTAGATAATCTTTGTTAAAAATTACCAAACACAACTTTCTCAACTAAGCATTATCTCACGTTTAACAAAAGTTAATTAATCCTTTAAACCTTCATATTTCATCCTTCAAGCCGATTTCGACAAATTAAAACCAAAAAATTCGGACACTACTGAAAGTAAATGTGTACTAAAATTTCAGTTTACTGTACTAAACGATTTACCCGACTATTCGGCCGCAACCCATATAATATAAAAATAGCTTGTCACGCGAAAAGTTACATGGCTTAACAAAATTAACTGGCCATTCATTTTAATTAAGGAACACGAAAAATAAATTCGATAAGGTCGACTGAGTTCGTTAAGTTCGAAAATCGACAAATAAAATTATAAAATATAAGGGGATATATACGTACATATGTTAAATGATTATCATATCAAATATTTACTTAAATTGACATTTATCAATAAATAATTTGAGTGTGTATCGCAAGATAAGATAAATCGTGTCGCCAAGATTAGATAAGATAACCAGTACGATTACAAAGTGTTAATTCGATTTTACTGAAACCGAAAAATATAGAGACAAATATTTGTTTCCAATCAATAATCAAAGCGTATAAAATTTGTTATCATTCACGTCAACATTTTAACTCATTTATCGCTCATATAACTTTACGTGTATAATAATTTGTCGAAGTATTTTACAGCGCACAGATGCATAAATCAAATATTCCTTTTAACGAAATTTTAAAAATTAAACATAATTGATAATTGATCGATCATAGGAGACATATAACAGATTTAAAGTAATGAGCTATTGTTTTAGTTTTGGCGATTAAAATCAATTAAAAGATGTTAACGACTGCCTTTGCAAAACCCCATGTAAACCACGTCCAATCGCTGTTTTATGTTGCGATAGTTGAATAATTGATCAATATAAAATAAAATACAGGAGTGGCACAAATTAAAGGTAAAGCATTAAATTAAAGTTTTTAACGAAAAGCAACTCTACAGTAATTTCTTCCCTAGTCCAATGATCCGCAAAGCCATTACTACGAATGCTTAAACTAAAAACCATATTATTATACTCATCTATATCAGCACAGAATATTACAAAGCAGGACTTAATCGAGCTGTACCGGGCACTTTTATTTACAACTAGGGAAAACCCCTAGTCGCCAAACTGTTTAACCTCGGAGCTGCGTTGCAGCCTATCATGTGCTAATTCGCACTTTCTAGTCTTAATTTGGATCCTTCAGGACCATCCAGTTTCTCTAGAACGCATTTCTAGAAATTTTGGTTGTCTCATTTAAATGTGCATTTTGAAAGTGATGCTTCTTCTAAACATGTTGTCCATTCTAAATCAACGGCAAGTAATCTACGCTTATTGCATGCCCCGTTGTAAGATGCGCATACAATATTATCATATTGTCTAAGTTCACTAAAACTGGTAACACCTTTTACTGGTGAAGTAAAATTCTCAAGTATAGAAAAATTCTCTTGTTGAAACATGCCTTATTCGGGCAATAATATTATTCGAACCTCTCAATAGGTTTTCCCACTTTTTGTACTAACATAATGCTGTACCAAGTCAAAATATGTAAATTGGCGAGCGTCAACTTCCTTACTGTTTTTTTTAAACACATATATACATATATTGAATGCCCAGACGTGTATTCAATTGATTTGTACCGTAAAATCAATTTTTTTAAAATCTAATTTGTATTAATTTTAAAGTATTGTGTCTAATAAAGTGTATTATCCCTTTCCGACCCAAAAAAAATTTTATTTTATTAGCATTGACGATCAGTTGACACAATTGTGATATTAACTACAAAACCTGCATGATAATATTTTTACAACTGTACAGCTATCCAACCGTTACAATTGTTACAGTAAAGAGAAATAAAACATGAACAAAATAGATAAATTTAATGTTATATCAATTTCGGACTAACCATTACAATTGTACAGGTAAAAATGAAGTAAATGAGATTCAATATAATTAAGTTTAACAATTGTTTCTAATTTATATAAGTGACTCTATCTATTATTAAATATTGTTACTACACAATTATAGCAAAAAAAAAGTAATTACACAAACATAAAACCGGCTTTCATCTGTCAAAAATTACAAAGTCGCGCCAAATAAAAGATAGCAACAGTAAGTAGAATTTTAATCATAAATAAATGATTAATTTAGCATAAATGTGTTTGTAATGGGAACCGCTCAGAACTGGACATTTTAAAACTTTCAAAAAAGGATTTGACAAAACGAGATATGGTACAAAACTTGATATTTCAAAATTGGATATTTCAATACGAGATAAGGTACAAACAAAAATATGGTACAACACTGGATATTTCAAAATTGGATAATTCAAAACGAGATAAGGTACAAAACGAGATATGGTACAACACTGGATATTTCAAAACAGGATATTTCGACATGTGATTTAAACTTAAAATGATTTTTTAGGAAAGTTCTGGAATATGGCCAATTAGGAAGGAACTCGGCGAGTTCTTAACCGATTATGATGAAATTCGATATGTAAGATGAAAATGGGATTTAAAATGATTTTTTGGGAAAGTTCTGGAATACGGCCAATTAGGAAGGAACTCGGCGAGTTCTTAACCGATTATGATGAAATTCGATACGTAGGTTGAAAATGGAATTTTAAAATGATTTTTTGGAAAAGTTCTGGAACATGGCCAATTAGGAAGGAACTCGGTGATTTCTTAACCGATTATGATGAAATTCGATATGTAAGATGAAAATGGGATTTAAAATGATTTTTTGGGAAAGTTCTGGAATACGGCCAATTAGGAAGGAACTCGGCGAGTTCTTAACCGATTATGATGAAATTCTATATGTAGGGTGGGAATGAGATTTTAAGTTTAAATCATATGTCGAAATATCCTGTTTAGAAATATCCAGTGTTGTACTATATATTGTTTTGTACCTTATCTCGTTTTGAATTACCCAATTTTGAAAGATCCACTTTTGTACCATATCTCGTTTTGTACCTTATCTCGTTTTAAAATATCCAGTTTTGGATTATTCTGTTTCGTCAAATCCAGTTGTAAAATATCCGTTTCGACCGGTACCCGTTTGTAATGTGATAATAAATATATAAATATAATAAATATATTAAAAATAATTTTGAATAACAAAAAGTGAATTAAATAATCAACATCACAATTGTGAGTGCTGGGTCGTTCTGTGTACATTTTTTTTTTGTAATTTTTTTAGCTATTGTTTTTGCCAACGGCGAATGGCTTGTAAGTGACGATGAACGGGATCGCCTCTTATACAGTGTTTCTGACGATGAAAGTGACCTTGATCCTGCAGAAATTACAGATATTCCAAACGATATAATTATGGATATAGCTGAACCTGACAATGAAACGGAACAAAATGAAACGGATGATGGAATCGAAATTCAAAGTACAACCAATGTACAAATTTCCAAGAACTGGTGTCGTTGTTTTTTTACCCAGCATGCTTTGCCTATCACCCAACCAAGCTCAACGGATACAATAGTGAAACATTCGCACAAATATTTTAAAAAATATTTCGAAGAACTTCATTTAAAAAATGCATACAAATATGAATTATTTAAAAAAAACTGTCAAAGAGCTGAAAACTTCCATGCACGAAATTAAAAAACTGTATGGAGTATTTTTGATGATGGGATGTTTTACGTACCCAATGATATGGTTACGCTTTTAACAAAACATCATCACAGATTACTAAAAATTGCTTCACATTGCTTCGCTCAGCCTTACATTATGTCGATTTGGATCAACATGAGACAAACGATGTGCTCTGGAAAATAAATCCAATCATCAAAAATGTCAGAAATCGTATAGTGTAGAATGCTATTCTGTTGACGAACAAATTATTTATTTTACAGGGCGTTGTCCAGTTCGTCAATACCTGAAGAATAAACCTCGACCGGTTGGATTAAACAATTTTTTAATTACCACTTCTTCAGGGCTTGTAATGGATTTTTTCATTTACATGGGAGCTGCAACAGCTTTACCCAATAAAAATTTAGGCCTTGGACCAGGAGTTGTCCTGGATCTGGCCAAATCTATTCCTTGAGGCAGTTTTTTGTTTTTTGATAGGTTAGATTACATTATTAAGGTTAACAATACAGTCATTTAATGTTTTTTTTTATTCTAGGTATTTTACCACAATGCCATTAATAAAAGAGCTTTTCGATATGGGGTACAAAGCTACCGGCATGATAATGGCTAATAGAATAAAAAGGGTAAAATTTATAACTGACAATGCGATGGTTCGCTGAGAAAGTGATCTACTAGTGCATGACGATGGTCTTTACAAAATAGCAGCGATCAAATGGAAAGACACAAAGTGTGTGACAGCTGTGTCCACTATTGAAGGGTGTGAACCAACCATAACCGTACGACGATGGATTAAAAAGGAAAAGAAATATCAAAATATTAATAGTCCTGCAGCCATTGCACATTACAATAAATACATGGGTGGGGTCGATTTATGTGACCAGTTAATGGAGTATTATCGAACTTTCCTCAAAACCAAAAAAATGTACATTAAAATTAGCATCATGTGGTGTATGATTGACTTAGCCACTGTAAACGCTTGGATGGAATGCCGACGATATTCCGATAGTGGCAACTGGGCTAAGCAACTTAAACTTTTAGATTTTAAAATCGAAATTAGCGAAGCTTTGATGAATAATCCGAAACGTAAACGACAGGAACTGGACGATGAATCGAGTGAAGAGGAAGCGAACCATCAACTATCATCAATTAATATAGGCAATCAGAACTTCCAGTTCAAGGAAAAAGGTATGACGGATACGAGCATTGGCCGAGGATTCTCTACCAAGTGTCACAATTGTTACAGCCAGTTTAAATTTTATCAAGTATTTTTATGATATAGTTTTCTTAACAAATAAGTCAAAATTGTGAAACTTGTTATGTATTGCAACAAAAAAAATTTTGTCTATGGATATTACATTATACCATCACAATTGTATAGGCTGAGTCGGAAAGGGAAATGAGATTTTCGGCGATTGCAAGACGTAATTGTCATAAAACGGTTAATTAAATTGATTTGTAAAGTTTAATCAATTTTTTTAAAATCTTATTTGTATTAATTTTAAAGTTTTGTGACAAATAATGTGTATATAAATTAGATTTTTATCGATTACATGACGTATTGGTCATAAAACGGTTAATTCAATTGATTTGAAATTTTTAATCAATTTTTTAAAATCTAATTTATTTTAATTTTAAAGTTTTGTGTCAAATAAAATGTATATAAATTAGATTTTTGGCGATGGCATGACGTATTGTCTTAAAACGGTTAATTCTATTGATTTGACATTTTTAATCAATTTTTTAAAATCTAATTTATAATAATTTTAAAGTTTTGTGTCAAATAAAATGTATATAAATTAGATTTTCGACGATTACATGACGTATTGGTCATAAAACGGTTAATTCAATTGATTTGTAATGTTTAATAAATTTTTTTTTAAATCTAATTTATATTAAAAAATTTATAATTTTATATTTTATGATGTAATAAATTAATTTATTTTAAATTTCAGGCAAAAACTGATCCAATTTATTACAGTATACGGCTTAAAGAAATTAGGTCAATAATAGATTTTGTTTTTAGAGAATTTTTTCAGGGAAATGTGACAAATGTTTATTGAATACTCTCTATCCCAACCATTATTTTATTCAAAACCATTTACAGGTTTGAGCAATGTATTGAGAAAAAAGTTTATGGGAGCGATGTAAAATGTCCATTGCATTCCTATACTTTAGACAGTATGCATAAACATCCCTAAGTAATGCTAGAACGTAAGTCTTATTACCATCACCGAGCATTAAAACTGCTATTTGGCTATAAGAGCCTAAATGTGGTTTACAAATTATACATACAAAATGTTCAATTATTTAATCAACCATTGCCACGGAAAAATGTAAAAAATAAAATAAAACAAACTAATAGTGCAAATCGAATACTAAAATGTGTAGTGAAACTTTGACTGCCTCTATAAACACCTCAATCAATCAGGCTAATGAACACAAATTTTACATGTAAATTGGAAATATAATGTCAAGTTTTATAGCGTGACGGAAGAATTATATATAGATATATAGATAATCTATAATTTATAATTTTAAAAGACGATCATTTCCTGAAAGTGGTACATAATTTTTGTACACACAAAGCCGCCCGAACATATGGATATTTGCAAAATCTTAAAAATTGTATTTATTCAAATTTTTAGTCTAAAGCAATTAAATTAAATATTCTCAAAAAAATATAAAAAATTTCGCCTCGAGATTTCAACTGAACCGCATCGAAAAGTTACAATTTGTCTTGAGATAATATACATATTATGTATGTAAGTGTATTGAAGGTAAAGTACGATTATATATTATAGTGTTATCAGTACACCACTATAATTTATTATTATTTGTTAGGTTTCTTGAAATCGTATGCAGTGATGCGTTCACTATACGCATATTAACATATTAGTTCACACATCACAAAATGTATCTACATTGTCTGTAGTAAAAAGAATTAATGCATTACTAATGTAGTTAATGTCTAACATATAAGTCGTTCGTTTAGATAAGATTATTCAGATAAATTTATTATATATGTTTAATTAGTACTTAAAAGTTGACAAATTTTGATCGAAATACGTTACCAAATAGCCAGTACACTGGTTGTAATGAATAAAAATTTATATTACACCAAATCTTACCTGCTACATCGCTTAAGTATGGTAAAATTGTAAATTTTTTGTTTTTAACAAGTTATTTCTTTTCTAACCAACTGCAATGTGTGAATAATTCGAGAAGACTATTAATTTGAATTCGTCAATATTTTGATACACTAAAACTAGTGACCAATTAACACTTTATCGAATTAGATTGACGTAAGAAACGACGCATAGTTATAATATATATATATATGTATATCAATAAAGTTGCCATGTTAGTGCTTTGTAGTTTATACTGACTTTAAATAAAAAGAGCATTGTTAAGAATTGAAAATATTTCACAACATTTTCTTAGAAAGACAAGAACACTCAATAGAATAGCTCACATAAAAATAATAATAGTAATTGTGAATCAGTTTTTACAAGCCATTGTTGGTCCGTACGGAATTAGCAAGCCAACTTTAACGATCTTGGTTCCAAGCTTGCTCATTTTATTATTTTTGACATCCAGAAGGGAAGCCTTTCTTATCATCGAGGAGCTACTTCTGCGTAAGCCAAATGGCGGTTTCTTCTCAGAGACCGTTACACCATCCGCTTAGGATAGACTCGCACAACGTGATCGAGTCAGTCTTTTTACTTCATGAATGACATCCGCAATACAACAAGCGCATGACTCTACTCGCAAATGTCAAAAGCTCAAATAATATAATTTTTATATATTTAGAAGTACCTTGGATGTTTGACGCTCTAAAATAAAGATGATTTATTTATTTTCAGTATTTAGATGTCCATCTGAATAAAAAACACAAAACTGTCATGCAAGAGACCAATTCGAAATGGAAGTACTAATATGGAGTTTGTAAAGTAGAATACTGCTACTATAAATAGCAGTAAATTAGTAAATTACAAGGTGCAATTATATGTATTTGTCATAAAACGGTTAATTCAATTGATTTGTAATGTTTATTCAATTTTTTTAAAATCTAATTTGTATTTAAAAGTTTTGTGTAAAATAAAATGTATATAAATTTAAATTTTGGTAAAACAGAGGGTTTCGATTTAACCTTCCAAATAGCAGGATATAATTTATCGAGAGAGATATTTACAAACGAAAATGAATCTGAGGCCGTTTTAGTAAGCAAATTGATAGTACTGTTCTGCACAAATCGATTACCGAAATCAAATTACAGTAAACAAAATTTTAAATGGCAATATTTTCAATTCTAACACAAATCGCATTCGAAACCTCCTGAGTAAACCAAAGCGGAGATTTCGATTTAAAAGTAATGTTTTAAGCGAAACACAGCTTTCAAAGACCGAACTAATATAAGAATTGAAATATTCGATTTGACTAGTAAAAGAACTTAGGCACAAAATATCTTCACAAGAAATAGAGCCGTAAGCTAAATAAAGACGAAAATCATCTAACTTAGAATAATCCCTAAAACTAAAATATCTAGCTTTCGGAGGTGGCAACTGATTAAAAAACAAAAAAAGCTATTAGGAGATGCTGCAATGTGGTCAATAAGTAAATAAGATGCTCTGCTGCAATTGAACAACAAAAGGTAGGTAAGTAAGTAGTCATCTCCATAGTGTTATCACTTTGGAAAAAAATGTATCTAATTTATTGTTTGCCGTGTTAATAAAAACATATTTACAATATTAACATTAATTAGCAAAACTATATATAATTGACCTTAAAAGCGTAAAAGTGCAGTGTTAACAAAAATATTGTTCGAAAATTATAAAGTGCTAATGTCCTAGTTTTTAGGGCATTACATATTGTAATGAGTTTGCAAAAACGTCAAAAAATTCACGATCTCCACTAGGTACTTCGTTTCAAGCGACATAATTTGATTTAAAATCAATAGAAATGTCGTTCCAACCAATAAGTAATTCTCGGTTGTCGCCCAAGCAAAGAATCCCTTGAACACCTCTACTGTCACAACTTCCTTATCTATGTCTAGATATAAAGACAAAATAAAGATAAATGACTATTGGTTAGCGCAAACTACAGTGCTTTTAACGACACGGTTTAATTGTTTGCCCGAGGAAATCGTAGATATACAACAACCAAAAAAAATTTTAGTGCCTCCAATATTTGTGTCAGGCGTGGAAAAAATCAATCCTTTAACTGCCTTGTTAAAGGAATATATACTAATGACGAATTCGACTTAAACATAATTGGAACTAGTCAGGCGAAAATTCAGGTAAAAGATGCCGAGACACGAAACAGCGAATCCCATTCATTCCAACAGAAGGTGAACTAATCCTACCAGGTGGTTATACATCAATTAACACTGACGAATTGAAAAGCGAGTTAATTGGCAGTGGTCTAGGAAATCACCACTCCAATTCTTTAAAGTCCAGCTTCAAGTCAGTGAAACAAATAAAGACATACATTCGAACAGACTGATGCATTCAGTTGTACAGGTCGAAAAACCGCATGTCAAGTGGGAAGCGGTGCAATGCACTACTTGTCAAAGGTACGGGCATACTAAAACATATACTGCAATCATAGACCCAGATGTGTGAAATATACATGTGAATATCTCACAAATCATTGTGAAAATCGAACCAAAACATACAATAAAAATGGAACACTTTGATCATTTTTATATAATTCTTTGGGTTCACGCTTTATAGCAGGGGGTGACTATAATGCAAAACACCAAGAGTGAGCATCAAGGTTGGCTACAACAAGAGGCCCATCGTTATTTAAATCAATTAAAAAAAAAAAACCTTAATCATGTGTCAACCTGTGAACCTACCTACTGGCCTAGTGATAGAAGAAAAATCCCAGACATCATATATTTCTGCATCACCAAAAGAATAGCAAGTAATTACATTAAAGCGATGCCATGTTTGAACTTGTCATCGAACAATTCGCTCTGACTATCAGATATAAGTTACCAGAAATTCTAAACACAAAAATCAAATTAAAGACAGAGCTTGATTAGATCAAGCAGAGGAACATCTCAATGAATATATTCAGTCGACAGCTTGAAAGTTCACACAAGTAAAAAATTAATAAGAAAAAAATTATAAATATTCAAATCTTGTCAAGAAAATGATTAAGGTCAAAAGACAACTAAGACAGCAATAGCAACGATATAGACTAACAGAAAATAAACACAACAGTGTTTAAACAGTGATACATGGAGATTTAAATTCTAAAAATGCGCCAGTTTATAATATTTTCACAGGAAAGGTTTTGCAAGAGTTCCCAGATAAGGATATTCGATTTCTTGCCTATACTTATTCAACGCAATACTTAGAGCTGGATATTTCTCAATATAATGGAAGGTTTAACATGTAATAGTCAAAACAAAACAAGGCCAGCCCCAGCAAAAGTAACGTCGTACAGACCTATAAGCTTGCTACCAATTATGTCTAAATTATTTGAAAAACTACTATTTAAGCGCCTAAAGCCTATACTGCTGGAAAAGAAACTGGTTTCCGGTTTAGAATCAGTTTGGGTTTAGAATTATAAAAGTATTTAAGTATGGATAAAAAATGGCGAATTAATGAAACTAAGTCTAAACATGTTACCTTTACAATGCGAAAAGAAACATGTGCGTCCACCAGTACAACAGAATAACCAGAATATACCTCAAACTGAGGAAGTAAAATATTTAGGTATTTATATCAACTCGCTAACATAGCGTAACCAATGTATAGACAAAAATAACGTAGTCAAGAATAAAACTGTCAAAATTGTATTGGCTCAACATATGTTGAAAATCAAATTTAACGATTGAAAATAAACTATTGCTTTATAAAATGATAATAACCTTTCTGGGCGTATGGTATACAGCTGTGGGGAATGGCCAGCAACTCGAATTGGACGTTCTTCAGCGGTTCCAGAACTTTCAAACGTCTAAGAATCATAGTAGATGCACTAGGGTTCTTGCAAATGTACAACTCACAGAGATCTGCAGGTCCCAACAATAAGGAGACAAATTAGAGATTCAAGTGCCAGGTATCACTCAAGATTGGCAATTAATCCAAATGAACTGGTGAACTAGCTTCTGGCTTCTGGTTTCTGTCGTTTCAATCTTTTCCTCGTTGTGATAGTGCAACGAGTGAAAGATTGAAACGTTACCTAATTTTTGATTTGCCAATTAGGTCTTAGATATAGTTAACTATAAACACTATTTTTGAATTAAATGAAAAATAGTTAAATTTATGTGTTGTATCAATTTGTCCTAAGTACAAGGGTTGGCACTCGAAGTGTTACCAACTTCACGCTGCTGTAGCAACCAAAGAGCGCATAACAGCGCGCTCATTTTTGTCAAACGTCAGTCTGTTATATTGTTTACAGGCTTACAGAAGCATTTCGTTTTATGTCGCAGTTAAAAAAAGTTATCAAAATTGTTAATTAGCTGCGACATTTATATGTGAACAAAATGTTTATGTACGGGACCATTACACGTTACAAACTCAGCAATATCACCAGAAATTGTTCGAAAGGTAAAGGCCAGTATTCAACGTAATCCATGACAAAACGCAGATCTATTGGCGAAAAATCTTAATGTGACTGCAAAAAAAGTGCAAGATTTTATTTAACACCTGAACAAAACTAAGAGTAAAGATGTTAAAACACTTGCACGGTGGTGGCGATCTTGAGAATTTGATATTATCTGATGAACATTTTTTTACAGTTCAGCAATATGTAAACAAACCAAACGATCGTCTTTGATTAGAGTACAAATCAAAAGACAATTTAGACCAGCGAATTGATCTGCAATAGCACGCGCCTGCATCAGTGATAGTTTGAGCCACGACAACTACCATAGGATGCTCACAACCCGTTTTCATAGAAGAGTGCGTAAAAATAAATCAACAAATCCACTGTAAAAATATTTAAACGATGCTTTGTTACCTTGGGCATGTAAACAATTCGGTGGAAACAGCGCTTGCGTGTTGTTTGCCGAGAAGGGGCTTTAGAGAAAATTTCAGTATAGCCCTACCATGCACTCTACAGACTGCGTACACATAAGAGTGAAGATACATTTTTCTTTACGGTAAAGAGCTCGGTAGAGCAAGCTACAACGACCTATGCTTTACTTCTTGAACGACATCAGAATTTTTTATCAAATTATCTATCAAATGATTGGTCTAAAAACGGTTAATTCAATTGATTTGTAATGTTTAATCAATTTTATTAAATTCTAAGTTATATTAATTTTAAAGTTTTGTGTCAAATAAAGTGTATATAAATTAGATTTTCGGTGATTATATGACGTATTTGTCATAAAACGGTTAATTCAATTAATTTTCTGTTTATAAAATTTATAAAATTTAATTTTATAATTTTATATTTTTAATTATGTAATAAATTAATTAATTGTAAACTTCAGTTAAAAACTAATCCAATTTAGTACAGCCTACGGCTTGCAGAAATTAGTCCATTAATAGATTTTTTTTTTTCAGAGAAATATTGCAGATTACAGTTGAAAGGTGGCACACTAGAGATGCTGAAAGGAGATAACAGAATGTAGAGCAGTTATCATTGTGATTCTCTTATGCTAACAGTAGTTTAAATATTGGCTACCGGGAAACCGGACCAATTCAGTCATTACTGACGTACCTTTCCTTTCTCTACCCCATAAAAACTTTACTAAATATTGGACGCCAAGATGTTTGGTATAAAGTCCATCTCAATAATTTAACTAGTATCCTGCCTTATCCTTCCAAGTTTATGTATAAACGGGTGTACGGTGGGCCCGGCCAACTCCGGGGGATCCTGCTTAATGCTTGGCCGTACATACTAAATCAATTAATAAAAAAATGAAAAAAAAATATCTTTAGTAATTAGATGTCCAGAACTTGTAAATGAAAAAACACTTAAGTAGAACTCTACCATATGCACACAACTATCATACACATAACTGTAACAATATTGAATGCGAATGACAATTAAAATGCTAATAGAGATAAATATCATTCAATATTCAATTTCCAATGCACCAATGCGTTGGAAACAAAAAATAAATTAATAAATGACGTGGATATATACAGCGTTTTCTACTTGTAAGAGAGAAAAATTTGCGGATGTAGAGCTCTCCAAAACATAATACAAGAGCGTAAGTACTGAAGTATCATTTTTTATATCTTTTAGAGCCAAAGTGTGCTCTAAACGTTTCGCAGTTCCCATTTAATGCCTCCCCTTATACCAATACTAGCCGAATCATTGAAAACCTCCCGAATTTCTAGTATATCCAGAGCTAAACCCTATAGCTTTAAGCTATGTCCCAATAGCTCGGTTAGTATCCTTTCGCATTGTTTAAAGTCTACTTTTTGACGTGAAATATTTTATTTACAAAAAAAAAGTGAAGCATATCACTAAAACATATCAGTTTTATCCATTTTTGATATTTTTTATAATTTTAATATAGAAAAATGATCATTTTCACTTTTATGAAAAACGTTACTTTATAATTTTACAATAGTACATATTATTTATTATTTTTTAATATTTAATATTTAAAAAACTTACTTTCGGTATAAACTTTATGTGAATTGCTCAAGTTGTTCCATTTATGTGGCTGTAAAAATTATATTCCAAATTAAATTATTGCCAATAAATAAGGCTGCTACTTTCACGTATAAAACACTACAATTTTTACACAGTATACAAAAAAAGTTTTTTTTTATTTACAGTAAAAAAAAAGGAAGTTAATTTGTTAGTTGGTTATATGTCGTCCATTACAAATCCCAATGTGAAATATTAACATTATCTTGATACACTATAACTTTATAATATGAAAACCATTATAATTATATTCATAAATTGCTCATATCGTTGATATTATCTGAAGATTGAAAAACTATTATAGTAACTCATTTATGAACATATAAAACTATTATTAAAATAGAATTAATACGCCTTGTTAATTACACTATAAATAGCGCAATCTACTTCGAGGAAAGTCACAGATAATAAAATCAACCAACATAATGAAACAAAAACTATTATACTACTGTAGTTAAAAACCAAAGTAATTCCGAGTAGTGTTATGTATTAAAGGTATGTGCGAGTATAATATTTACTTCCGAACAAAAGGGACACGTCAGTTCTAAAACGGAAAATAAACGAATATATAAAAATAGTTTTAATATTTTATTTGTAGTACATCAGACAATAGTTTATTTTTAAGTTACACTCCTCGTATATTTTCTGTAAAATATCAGGTGAAACTATACAACTATACCCCTTTATTTTGATTTCTACGTGTTTTTAGACGTAATTATTTATGCATAACTATATTATGTTGTCAATAAAAAATAATAGTGTTTAAATCATATGGTGTTTGTAAGTCGATTGACGAACGAACGAACATTTTAAAAGACCGAAAGATTTTACCCAACGTAAAAGAATTTGTTCGTTTGGATGTTAAAGCTTTTCGACATTTAGCCCTTTCGTCCTTCTGACGTGGTATAAATGGGGGCAACAATTCATAGTGACTTGGTAAATTCAATATTTTATATATATATAATATTTTATATATATATATATATATATATATATATATATATATATATATATATATATAAATATATATATATATATATATATATATATATATATATATATATATATATATATCCGTTTACGAACAGGAGAACTTTATCCTATTCGTAAACGGATTAACTGAAAGCCACGTTTAAAAAAAAAATATTCGGGCAAGAATAAAATTAAACCTTAATTTATAAACATAATTAATCTAAGTGCAAAACTAACAACTAAATAACGATAATCCGTTGTTTTAAATTATTTAAATTTTACAGTTACAAACAATGTAATTTGCAATAGTGACATCTATTGTTCATTTTAACAAAAAAATTATTGAAGAGTATTGCTCAATGTCGATTTTGCAAGTGAAATATGTCAAATTTCAACCAATAAGTGACACCTAAGTTACGCAAAACAAATGTTATCCAATATTCCGATGGCTAGATATACAAAAACAGAACTTCCAATATAAAAAGCACAGTAACACCACGAAACCGGGAATATTTGTATGTCAATAGTAATATTAACAAAATACGAACGCATAGGTGTATCAAAACTATTTTAACTATTGCTCAAATTTTGCAAGGTAAATTTTTCCCTTCTTGTATCTTTATCTAAATATTCGAAATTGACTACACAGAGTATAGCGATTCGAATAAAATAAAACTCATAGCAGCCTAGAGTTTTTTTTTGTTTTACTCCATGTACTCTTTTTTGGCACCCAACTCTTCCGCAGTTAATTTAAAGTTTTACTTTACACCGTTGCCAGCCAAATCGAGGGCGCACGAATACCGCTTTAAATATACATCTACATATTGCATTATAAAATCGAGTTGACAATGAGATTTCCTAATACACTTACGAACACATAAATAAAACGTCATTCGGCTGATAGAAACGATACGTATTACAGCAATTATTACCTGGGTCCTTATGTTTTCCATTTCACAGCTACGTCTATGTTGTTTTATGCCGTGTGTAATTGATACATGATCTGATTTTGATCTGGTCATCAAGATATACAGCTATCATGAACACTATTGATCATACATTTTTAGAACCAGGTCACACTCGCGCGTACGATGTGTCAAAATAATCATTCTTAATTTGAAAGGAAAAACAGAAGAGCATCATACATATTTACTATACCATCACGATTAGAACCAATTTATTCAAGATGCTGGCGAAAAAAACGAATATCGAGCTAAACCTAAATGTCGAAACACCATTTAAAATATTTAAATAATATTAATAATTCTCCCTCTTCAAACGTACCGAAATGTTTTGAAGGCACAATAAAAATTAATGCTGCGAAAAAAAGATATTTGAGCAATGTGCTAAATTTAATTGATACACATGTTTAAAGCTTTTATTTTCTCAACTTGTAATGTATTGTTAACTTATTAAAATGCCACATTTGTTTTAAATAAACAAACAAAAAAAATAATATGAAAACTATGTAAATAATTATGTGTCAGGGTCTTATATTGCACTGTAAATTAAAATAAAGGCTGTTATTAATCAAAATTAGGAAAAAATGGTTTGTTTTAATTTATTTTTACTAACAGCTGAGATACAACATTTAAAAATTGTTACACAAAGAGAGACAAAATAATGTGTTGGAATCCGAGAAATTCACCACATGAAAGTTAATCTGATGTGTGTACAAGGTTTTACATTACATTTACATCGATAACTTCCATCAAAGCTACCGTTATCGCTAAATCTATATATAGTACATACATACTTATCATTTTTGAAATAATAATAATAAATTTATAAGTTGTATATGTCAGTTCATTGCCGATCGTTAGAGTGGTAACAATAATGCGAAAAGTGCTTTTATTTAAAAATCTTAAAATAAAACAACATGATAAAACCTGTCTACAACAAATGATAAATGATAATCAACATTTGATCGAATCTATCTAAACTAACGGTAACATGTCCGCTATAACATCAAGTTTTAGTACACGAACAAATAATACATTTATCGATTTAGTTGATGAAGGAGACGGTAAAAAGTGAATGTACCCTCATTTTATTATACAAAACACAATAAATGATAACATTAAGGCTATCTCAGCCATCTTAATATCAAATATTTTATATTTTCTTAATATAACTATTTGCAGCATCAAAATAAAAGTGAATCTAAATAATGTCACAGACTACAAAAAGTTGCATCATCTAGTCAACGAGAAAGCTGAAAATTTCACCGTTCTCCATCAGATAAGCTACTTAAAGTAATTTTAAAAGGTCTACCTAAAGACACCAACATAGATAGGCTCTATCACCACTACGACAAACCCTAATGCACCAGATGTGAAGTTCAACTTTACATACATTAAAAGAACAAATTTAAAAACCAACAAAGCTAAGACCATGCTTTTTGCATCAAACTAATAGCGGCTTATTTCAAATGTGGAACTACAAATTATATCTAACTACATTTAGATCAAAATTCATTATTGGAGGCGATTTAAATGCCAAACATTACAAAAACGAACCAAGAAAAATGCGAATTGCTAGCACACACATTTGCTGTCATTCATAATAATCATAGTACTTATAAAAATTATCAACTTCTCCACAAATAGTTTCAGAAGTTGATAATTTTTTTAACGTTTCACACAGATCTATTGCCTTCTAACAATTTAGATATGACCACTTCAAGGGAAATAAAATTTATCATAGGTAGGATTAAACCCTTTCATTCCCAGGTGAAGACACAATTGACGGTAGGTTAATCAAAAATCTTCATAGAAAAGAAAGCTATTGTTTTCATAACAAACCTATTTAACGCTTAAAATACTTGTATTTTTCCAAGAACTGGAAAACTGAAAAATTAACTCCAATTACAAAGCATGGGAAGGACAAATCGGAATTATCTAGTTATTTACCAATAATTTTGTTAAATATGCCAGGAAATTTTTTCGAAATAGTGATTAAAAATCGACTTGACAAATTTATTAATACTAATAACATCATGGCTGATCAAAAGTTTGGTTTTCGCCACGAGTGCTGTAAACAGGTACAATTGCTATAAAACGGTGAATCCGATCGATTTTAGACGTTTAATTATTCTAATAAAACGTAATTTCGGTGTTTTCGTGTCGAGTAAAGTGAATATAATTAGGATTTTCATGCGAGTACTTTGTGTAATTGCTATGAAACGGTGATTTCGATCGAATTTAAATGTTTAAATGTTTTAATAAGGTTTTATTTATAATAGTTTCGGGGTTTATGTGTCGAGTAAGTGAATATAAATAGGATTTTCATGCAAGTACTTTGTATAATTGCCATAAAACGGTGAATTCGATCGAATTTAAACGTTTATTATTTTAATATAATTTTATTTTGGTATTTTTGTGTCGAGTAAAGTGAATATAAATAGGATTTTCATGCGAGTACTTTGTGTAATTGCTATAAAACGGTGAATTCGAACAAATTTAAACGTTTATTATTTAAATAGAATTTTATTTCGGGGTTTATGTGTCGAGTAAAGTGAATATAAATAAGATTTTTATGCGAGTACTTTGTGTAATTGCTATAAAACGGTGAATTCGAACAAATTTAAACGTTTATTATTTAAATAAAATTTTATTTCGGGGTTTATGTGTCGAGTAAGTGAATATAAAAAATATTTTCATGCTAGTACTTTGTTAATTGCTATAAAACGGTGAATTTGATCAAATTTAAACGTTTATTATTTTAATACAATTTTATTTCGATGTTTTTGGGTCGAGTAAAGTGAATATAAATAGGATTTTCATGCGAGTACTTTGTGCAATTGCTATGAAACGGTGATTTCAATCGAATTTAAATGTTTAATTGTTTTAATAAGGTTTTACTTGACGTATTTGTTTGTTACTAGTGTTATTTTATTATTATATTTTTGTATTATTATATTGTTGTATTATTATGTTATTATATTATTATATTTTTATATTATTATGTTTTTATCTTATTATATTGTTATATTTTTTATTATTGTATTATTTTATTATTATTTGGAATAATTTTTAGCTACAATGGGACAAATTAATAAAATTGTATTTTCGGCTAAGAGCAATTAGTTTATGAATAGATTTTGTTTTTAGAGAACCTTTGCAGATTGCACATAAATGGTGGCTTACTCGAGATGCTCAAGAGATGACAGAATACAAAGCAGTTCATTATAATTGAGATTGCCTTATGCTAACAGAAATTTGAATATTGGCTATCGCAAAACCGGACCAATTTTGTCATTACTGATATACTTTTCCTTTCCCTACTCCACAAAAAAGATTACTAACTATTGGCCGCCAAGATGTCCGTAACCGGGTCGATTTTAATAATTTAACTAATATCTCGCCTTATTATTGCAAGATATGTAAAAACAGGTGTACGGTGGGCCCGGCGCTTTCCGGGGTATCCTGCTTAATGTTTGGCCGTACATTCTAAATCAATTATTCAAAAATGTCAAAACAGCATTCAACCGAACACTATCAACTGACCTTATCCTTTTTGATATAGAAAAGGTGTTTGATCGAGTTTGGCACAAAGGTCTAATTTACAAGCTGATCCAAATGGAACTCCCAATATATCTAATTAAACTTATTAGCAAATTACCTTACGGATAGAGAATATTTTATTTTTATATCTGGTAATAAATCCGCCAAGCGTAAAATTCATTCGGGAGTCCACAAGGTGTTGTGCTTTCTCCGACTTGTTTACAGCTGATATTGCATCTGGTTTCATTAATGTTGAATTTGTTCAATACGCCGATGACGTATTTTACTTACAAAAAACGACCGCAAAATATTCAAAATCGTTGTCTTAAAATTATAAGGAACCTTCCACGGAGATATCGGACAAATTTTTTTAGAATGTGAACTAGAGACCATAGCTGAATTTATATCTCGGTTAGATATAAAACAGGCCGGTCCTGTTTTTAGACAACAATATAATTAGAAATTTAATTTCTTTTATTTTTTAGCGTTATGGCTCAGCAATAATTAGTTTTAAGACATTATAATTAAGGTTTTTCTTATACAATTGTCCTTAAAAAAAATTATACAAAAATAAAGTTAAATCACAATCACAGTTTCATTTCAAGATTAAAATTGTTAAAACATTGCATTGCCATCCCAACAGTGCAAGTAATAATTAAATTTTTTTTTTTGCCTTGTGGCAATGTTATCGCGATTTAGTTCATGGTTATGCATATACCAATAATTTTCATTTCACTAAAGTTCAAAATAAAAAAAAAACTGAAATCAAAAATGCTATTTTAGACTTGTTTTTTTTAAATCGGAGCGAGCAGAAAGATATCGGATAATTTTTTTGGACACCATCTTGTTAATTAATCATGTTAAAAAAATTATAAATTAAATTAAATGAATGAAAAATTATAAATTATAAAAATGTTTATTTTTTTGAAATGTTTTGCCTGCTAAATAAAATTATAATTAATTAGTGAGCTTTATAAAGCAGCGCATAAACCTGAAAAAAAGGCTACGAAATGCCAAATTATCTTTAAATATAGGGTTTTTTTAATTTTAGGATAGACAAATGTTTTTGTTAAACTTAGTTTGGGAAAAATATTATCTGGCCTTAATATTGATGAACTGTTCAAGAGGTATGCCTAATAGAAAAAAACATAAATAATTCCCAGTGTGCCTAAAGTTATCCAAATTATTTTACATTTGTTTAGCTATCCAGACAGCAGTGCTTTTATCGATAGCGTTTTTTCTGTAATGAGCTCTAAATGGAAAATTGTTGTTAAACTAATAAAAAATGAGCTACATGAGCTATATTTTAATAAAGAATTATAATTTTATAAACAAACACTTATATTGTTGAATTTATTTTTTTCTACTCATACTCATGAAAAATATATTCTAGTTCCTAATAATGCTGTTAAAATAAATTTGAAATAATAAAAATCAATGTCCTCCTCTGGAATTTTTAAAAGGTGGCAACCTACTTGTAATATAGACGGATTTGTGTTAAAGTGAAATTCTATTTTTAAAATGCTCCAATACATATATATTATTACATGCATGTGCTTAGTAAAACCGACATTAATTAAATAAAACACAACGTCGACTGCATTGTCAATATACCGGGTGTTTTTTTTAAGTAAAAACTTTCAAATATCTCGGAAAATAAGCACTCTACGATAAAAATGCTAAAATTAGCTCCCCTTCTTGTAGGTGGGGCATAAGGAAACTTTAAATTTAAAATAGGAACCCCTATTTTTTATTGCAGATGCGGATTCTTCGATTAAAAATACGTACGTAGGGAAGTTAACTTTGGCTAAAATCGGCTAACCGGAAGTGGCTGCTTTCATAGGGAGGTTTTTGAGTTTTGTAAATATTTCAAAAAGTATAGTAGTCATGAGAAAACTGTTAAGTGTGAAAAATGTTATATTAAAAATCAAAAAATAAAAATAAAAAAAGTTTAAAAAAAAATAGAAATTATGCCACTTCTGGATAGCCGATTTCCGCGAAAGTTAATTTTCTACGTACGTATTTTTAGTCGGAGAATCCGACTCTGCAATACAAAATAAGGGTTCTTTTTTTAATTGCAAAGTTAGCCCCGCCCCACCTAAAGTATATCTTTCTCGGAATAATTAAATTTTGAACTTGATCTTTCGTAGAGTGCTTATTTTCCGAGATATTTGAAAGTTTCAGCTTAAAAAAAATACCCGGTATATAGAATTTGTAAATTTATTCAAAGAGAAAAAATTTAATCCGATAAAACATGATATCATAACATACAAAAAAAAATAAACAAACAGAGAGGTTTCTTTTTCTCCGACTAAAAAAAACGCAGATGAGTTTTTTATCTGCCATTTTTCTCTGACCTCTCTGTTATTGAAAAAAAAACAGACTGTATAAAAGTAAAACACTTTCTTAAAATTTTGCAGAGGAATAAATTTAATGCATGCTTCAATGTATTGGTTTGATGTAACTAGATCGATGATCTACTCAGTTTTTATACTTAACATACGCGTTACTTAATATTAAGTTATATTTTCTGCTATACATATTACATATTATTAAAAATTCGGGCGATTAATAATATTATACACTAACATTGCTATAGTAGAAAAATATTCATGGTTATGCATCTGTTTATAGTATATACTCTTTGAATACATCGAATGAGGAAGGAAAGAATAATGAATGATAAAATGTATGCAAGATATACTTGTTCGGAAATCGGATGTAAAATGTTTTTATCAAATGGCGATATTATAATGACGTGGCAAGTTTTTGAATTATTCGTGAACATTGTGAAAAAATTTTAGAGTTATGATAAAACTAGCAAGAAAAAATGAATATTTTTTTAATTATAAAAGCCAAATATGTAGGCTAGTTTTGACAATTTACGTACATGCCATTTGACCGTCGCAGAGATGGCTGTCGGCGACGATGGCTCATTGGGGTCGAAAACGACTTGTTTGGGATTGAAACCAATGAAGCCAGAATATTGGTTCGGCCGGGCCAGCAATGGTCTGTAAAAACCATTTATAAGGAACCTTATACAACCCTAAATCACGAATTTACCAAAATGCAGTCTTCAAAAGTTTTATTACCTATCCTTTCGTGGGCATTAAAATAAAATCGTAAAGAATTTTAAAAAAATTTAAAAAAATATAATATGTATCTAATGTCGAAGGGATTAATGTCGATTTCGTTTTATTTCTTACCCCTTTCTGGTCTAATACACTTATTTTTTTCTGTCAACCGAACATGAAAATTATTCTGCACTGTTTTATACGTGTATTGAGTGTTTTGACATTTTAAACACAAGTGGCACATAAATTATTTGTCAAATTAAAAACAGCTGTATAAACAATTCAGAATTTTTGTTGATGTGCAAAGTAGAAGTAAAAACTTGGAGTGGCAAAAATTACACTAGGTCAAAATTATTGATATTAAAGCAATTTTTATACGCTTTTTGTACTCAGCGCAATTTTTATTCTTCACACGAAATCGATATAAGACTCAATCGAGATTCGATTTCCATGAATTTCTTTTTTAACGTTTTTAATTTTTCGATGTTTAGTTTCGTGATTTTGTTTTTATAGGACTTCTTTTTTCGAGCTATAGACACCAATTTTCGATATTGATCTTATTTATTTATTTATTTAAAGGGTCAACATAACTGTTTTAATCTGACTCGCATATTACAAAATAATTGCATCAATACGACTAGTACCATCACTAACATATTAAAACTAAAAGCAAACATAATCAAAGCCTCCTATATATATAAAGCCGCAATGATCAAAATCGAACTTAAAATAGAGGTGGTAGAAAGACTAAAAAACTCTAAAAAAAGTGTTGTCTTTAAAACGTATTTCAAACATGAAAATGACCGTAAAAATTAATTTTAAACGCACAGACATTTAAAGTAATAGTTAAGTAAAGGATGATTAAAAATCTTTAATTAATGTTTTATTATAAAGATTATAACGCATTTGTTGCATGTTATAATCTTGATAATGTTTTATTATAAAGATTATAACATGCAACAAAAATTAACAAACTCTTTGTGTATGACCGAAATATCATACGTCATCGATATTTCATTATTTGGTTTTCGATTGCATTTATTACTATAGTATACTAAAATTTCACATATACAGACGTAGAAAATTATTAAAAAAATGAAATCCATGTCATTTTAATTTAAAAATATTGATATAATTACTGAATATACTTAATTGAGATTTATATATGATATATTTAAAGATTTGGGTTAAATATATATATATATATATATATATATATATATATATATATATATATATATATATATATATATATATATATATATATATATATATATATATATATATATATATGTATATATATATATATATATATATATATATATATCTATGTATATATATATATATATATATATATATATATATATATATATATATATATATATAAATTGAGGTTATAAATGACTTTCAATCCAAAAATGCAAACAAAAAAAAACCATATTTTACATGTGTTCTTATGAAATATCGTAAAATCTATGATCCTTGCTCAGTTAAAAATTTGTCTAATCATTGCGGCTTTGTTATACAGGAGGCTTTGACATAATATAATAAAACATTACAATAAATAAGAAACAATGATTTTATAAGTTAATAATAGTGTACAGTAATTCGATTTTTAATTCATTTTTGCCAATATTAAAATCGAACATTAATTTCTAGAGATCTGTTAAATAACAGGCCTAACGGCAAAGCCAGGGACTGTACTCATCTGCGTAAAAAAGTTGCAGGGACAAGATTAGGACCATCATTTAAGTTAAATGATGGCGGTGAAGTTATAAACTTAGATGAAAATTGGGATGAGACCATTTCGCAAATCGACTCAATGTTATCCAATTTCATGCTGCGTGGACAACCAAAAGTGCCTCTTTTTGTATTGATGAAGAACCAAAAATTCTTAGTACATTAGGGATGCATTTTCTGTACGCAAATTTTAACAAAGCGAAATCAGAATTGAACAATTTCACTTGAGATTTCGTTTTGAGTAATCAGATCACGAGTGGAAAACCAAAATTAATTCAAGTACATGTTCCAGAGATGGCGCGCATAAACTTTTCAATCTTTTTTCGCATGAAATTAATGTATAAACCCATTATTTTCGTGCGGAATTTTGACAAATCTGATTTTGAAAATAAAAGTTATTTGTTTTATAATAGACGCCGTGCCATTTGTATTCTTAAAGTGTTTCTTACTGTATTTTGTTGTGAATGTAAATTTAATTGACATTTTTATGATAGATGCCGTGTTATTTTTATTCGTACAGCTTTCTTTTATTGTGTATTACATATTGTGTATTCTTAAAAATCAGGAAATTTAACAATACAATACCTAGCACGACAAAAATTACGAATGACAGATATAAAAATCGATAACTGCATAATTTACATTTATTTTTTTGTTGGTGTTATGGTCAAAAATAATAATTCTCCAAAAAAAATTCGTTTCAATTTCAATTTCACAGGAAAATAGAGTTTTGGAGACCACGTTAAAATTTCATTTCAATTTGAACTGAGTACTAGGCTTCAGATTAAGAATTTGGTGTGACGCACTGTAAGCAAAATTTTTGGACAATGCAGTAACTTTAATCGAAACCGCCTCACAGGCATTGAAAGATTCTAAATTAAGTAGTCTACAGCTAAAAATTGATTTAACTGCTATTAAAACACCACCTCCGCGAGAAAATACACGATCATATCTAAAAACAACATAGTTGTGTTGAAAAACTCAGTGTCGAAGATATTACAAATCCTCACAGAAAGGAACTGCAATTTAACTCAGTATCATCAAAGTTCGCAGAAGCACCAATTATTATATTTTCATGGATATTAACTGGTAATGGATCATCTTCTTGGATAGTATAGGGTTGGGTCAGTTCTAACCGATTCCAAAAGTAGAATTTTCTTCGATAGTAGAAAACAAGTCACTCTCCGTTGAAAAGACAAACCAAATACCTCCAGTTTGATTGGAGTGAAGTATATTCAGCATAACTAACGTATTTTGAGATAACTTATCGATAATTTCATAACAATTATCACAAAAACATTTAAAATTTTTTGTAAAAAACAACGAAATTTATTATTAAATTTGGAGCATCCCAAGTGCCAAAATGTTCCGCACAGACCACTGCATTTAATACTTTTGTTTGCTAATGGATTATTACATGTAGCAAATACGCATTTTTTCAGAAATTATTAATAGATGGCGTGTAATAAATTGTCGTACAATGGTTTGAGACAAAACTGTGTGTATTAGAATTAAAAAGTTTTCGTGATAAAGTAAAAATGAAGCTGATTAACGTGATGTTGTGTAGACAACGCTAGTCGTTATATAACGGATAATAGATGTCACCTTACTATCTATGTATATAAATGTCATTGATCAAAAATTGCCCGAGAAAATTTGACAGATTTTCACCAAACTCAGTATACAGATAATTTGATCTATTTCAGCACTTAACCCTTTAACTCAACACAAGATAACACTTTAAATAATTGTACGATTTGTAAATGCACCTAGGGATCAAGATAATTAACTTAAATCGCAAAAATTAGAAGCTGTTCGCTCATCCAACGCTTTCACTCAACAACGATGTGCCAATCAAATGACACCCAAAGAATAAGAATAACCAAAATGATAAAGTTGCACATATGATGTTATAACGGCGACGGCCGGCTTTTCAAAATTGAATCAGCTGAGATTAATTACCAGGAATTTTTGACGATATTGTTGTAATTCTCTCTGAAATGAGATGAAATTGAGTAACTATGCAAAATCACTGAGATTTTGCATCATGAAATTTTATGTATGTGATTATGTATGTTTTTTTTAATGTATTTGTATTGATAAAACATTTTACTCATTTTACTCTCACGACAATTTCTATAGTCTATAAAAATTATCATGTGATTTATTAATTATCATTTATTATAGACTATTAAATAATTTGTCTATAATAGACATTAATTATTTCTAAACATATGAATTAGTTTTACTGTATTTTCAGTATTACTTAAATAATTAATGTGAAATTTATGTTTTTATGCAGCTATAATTATACATGTGTACGTCTAAACACTAGAAAAAAAAATTAATAAAAAAACATAACCTTAAATTTTATACATTTTTATTTGATATTTTGTACAAATTTCATGATTATTTTTTCGTGAAATAGCCTCCTGATAATTTGCTGCGAATGACACAATTTAAATAATATACATTCACATACATTGATAAATTTAATCTCATGAGACAAAATCTCAGCGATTTTGCATAGTGTAGACCTTGTGAATTGATTGTTTAGTACTCTGTAACTGTATTGTGTCAAAACGAATTTTGGTGTTTGAAAATAACAGTACAAAATATTGTTTTTGAAAATAACAGTTTAAGATAACAGTATTTTGAGTAGAAAATTATTTACGAATGAGAAAAAATTTCATTTATGTAATTATAAAATTGTTTGCATATTTTTAGAATTTGAATTGGGTTTGCATTTTGTTATAAATACGGAAATTATATCAGTGGTAAAAAAATAGAGCTTGTGTGTTATTTACATTTAATTATATTGATTATTACATTGAATTATATTGATTCTATAAGTTTATCTATTTTTAGTGTTTGAAAACTAACTGTTTTTTGTGTCGGAAAGCAATTTGAAAAATATTGTAGTTGTTAAAATATTACAATTGGTAAGTTGATAATAAACTATTGTTATTGTGTTTATGTACATAATTATTGCATTCATATTATTTTGTGACAGCCATGGCGTATATGGAAGTATATGGCGCTCGAGGAAAGAGATGAATATCTAAAGGGATTGATTGACAAAACTTCTGATGATGGTGAAATCGAACAATTTGATCATGGTTGCGTTGATTCAGAGACGAAAACAATGTTGCCGTCAATCTTGATGATTCAGATACAGAGTTAGAAACATTTCCGGCAGAACTAAATTTGGAAGATAAAACCAATGACGATAAAAATGAAATCGATGATGAAACCACTCTTTCGCCTGCAGCGCCAGATCACCCATTGATTTTACGAGATGATATTGAATGAAAAAGAAATTCCCATATTGTTATGAGGGCAGATTTTTTTTTAAAATGATCTGCATCTGCTAAGCGATCAAAGCTTTCTTGTTGACACAACAAATGCTACTGTAAATTGTACATTTTTCAGTTTGATAACATTTTTTGTCGACATGACACTATTAATTAATTAATATATTTATAGCATATCAATTTATTTAAATTAATTTTTACAAACACTATCGTTCTGAAAATTTTGATTAATTAAACTAATTTTAAACCTTTAAGTGATACGAACTCATCCAATTATATAGAGGGATTTTATATTAATTTTCAAAACAAGATAAAAATCTAAAAATAGTGTCAATAGTGATTATATTGAAAATTTGATCGACGCGATTTATAATGTAATTACACGGTGTATACCTATATACAAGTATAAACACACAATATTTTTACTTATATATAAAATCTAGTAAAATTATGAATGCGGTAATAATTTCTATATAACATACAAACAAGCGACATTATATTATAATTGTACACGGTGTATTTTGATTATCACATTTTACCAACATTAAGTATGTGCAATAATAAGTCGATTCTAGAAACATTTATTTTATGGTATTTATTATTGAACATAATTTTATTTAAATCGATTTATATTCTCTGAAGAATTTAACTTTGTTATACTCGTACCAAATTATAGTATTGCCTGTATCCTTAGGTGCAAACATTACATGTATATTGATGAGTATATGTGTACCCATAATATTACAGAAAGTTAGTTTTATTATCCAATCGAACAATTCCATCATTGACGGATGTCATAATTTTAATATAAAGTGCAAAAGATAATGTAGATAGTATCTGCGCTCATTATAATATCACACAACAGAATAGTTTAATTAGAACAATCCTGTATTTGTTTTCAAAATAGTTCATGATTAAATTCATCACGAATATATAATTCAGTAGTACATAAAGTGATAAAATGCATCATAACTGAGAAACGAATCGAGCAATTGGCACAGTGGTTAAATTTACGATGTTGGGATTGGAATGTACCGGGTTTGATTTGAAGATATATCTATGGTGAAGAGCAGAATGAATTACTGGAGCTATGAAAGGTGCAGTTGTAATAACGTAGTGCCAGTCATCAAACCACTTAAACCTATAATGCAACGTAATATATAATTTTACGTGTAATCCCTACAGACTATAAGTTTATGTATGTCATCGAAAAATGGGAAAAATAAAAAAATTCAGGCTATACAAATGATGTTATACTCTATTTAAGGACAACAAATAAATTTTGTATTGCATTAAAAGAACTCACAGAAATTGAATAAACTTCTTGTTTAATTTCAGTTTACAGTTAATGCAAACTTAATGGAAAGTTTTGAATAATTTTATTAAAATATACTGATTCCTTAATTTTGAGGGTAACTGCAGATTTTGAAATTATTAAAATTTTTAAAATACAGTGATTTACTACTTGGCAAATGATTTAGTGATTAAAGCAGCGACGGGATTTGGATCGGGATAAACCGAATGTAAAAGAAATTTTGCATCCATTATTTTCGATCAATAATAACGATAAATACAACTATGATCCTCTATTACAATTATGAATGATCAATAGATTTCTTTTCTGCTTTTCGCTTTATTTTCCGATCCAACCTTACTTTTACAATTCTATACTTTTCATTTTTGACTTTATCTTTAGTCTTCGGCAAAAACAAAACATTACTTAAGCCATTTAACACAAATGCGTATCAAAAACGCAACAAAGAACATTCCATACTAATTTCAATCCTATACAAAAATAACATGGTTTTTCTTGTTTTGTGCAATTCCGTTATTCGATGAACTATATTTAAGGAAATGAATAAAGCAAGAATATAGTCATTTATAAGTATTCGTGCATTGGTAAATGTCGATTAAAAAAGTGGTTAATTCTATTTTGAAAAAAAAAAAATGGATCCTGAAACTATAAAATATTGGTAAATCAATAATGATAATTAACAGTTATTCGTTATTAGGTTTTATAATATAAAACCGTTTTTTGTGTTGTGCTTGTAAGCGGTTGGAAAAACGCAAAATGTGCCTTTTTTTCTTTACTACTTTAAAAGTTTGGCTCAATTGCTTGATGATTTGGACAATATACCTGATGATATCCAGCTGCTAAGAGATATTTAACAAGCCGGTTTATCTTGGCTATAAAGCTTGGGTTGCCGCTAGCAAATTGGGATACTGTTAAGTTTTCGACATATATCAAGGACGTAATGAAAAAAGGAATAATAATTTGGGACTCGGCGAGTTCACGGTATTGAATTTTGCACATAAAATTAAGGATAATTTTCCAGATAACCAGTTTTCTTCTTATTTTGATAACTTTTTTACAAAGCCAAATCTTATATTTGCTTTGAGTGAGATGAAGTTTACTGCAACAGGAACTTTGCGGGAAAACCGATTGAAAAACATACAACTTAGTGATAAGAAAAAATTAAACAAAAAACCTAGAGGATATTATGAACATTTTGTGGACAAATCAATCTACCTAATACTGACCTGATGGAAAGACAATCAAATAGTGTCATTGCTTTGCAATTATTTTGATAAAAACCCTGCAGGTATAGCATGTCAGTATGTCCGCTTTGAAAAGAAAAAAATTGATATGCCTCAACTAGCCGTTAGTTAAGAATTACAATATAAATATAGGCGGAGTTGTTCTATTGGATCGACTCCTTTCAAACTATCGTTTAAGTATTCACGGAAAAAAATGTCTGATTTATTTCTAATGAATGCTATTATCAGAATATGGATATCAAAGAAAAATGTTAGGATATTCATCCGATATTATCTAGATCACGCACCGTAAAGGTTTAAAATTGTTGTAGCGTATTTTTCCGTCCATATAGTCGCCTTCTCACATTATATTTTTTTTATTGTGCGATCATCGAACATGGCTGCAAATAAGAATGTTTCACAATTTTGTGTGATATGTGCCAACGTTTTGTTAAAACCAAAGATAATCTAAATCAAACAACGGTTTAAGATGCCCCTTGTATTGTAAACGAACCCATAACTAAAAATAAACATTTTGATTTAAAATCAAAATAAAATTTCCCGGCTTTTTTTCCCTCTTTATCATTAATTTGGATTGAATTTTTTATTTGTATAGTATTAGTATGCAATTAACAGAGTATATTACAGAGATTTTTAAAAAAAAACAGCAAAACCCCAGTGCCCTGGAAACGGTCTAAAGTGAGTTGGGAGAGCTTCGCCCCAACTTGCAAATTTTCCTAAATACAATTTTTTCACGATGATATTATGGATTATTCCAAGATTTTTTTTTTCAGATCATTACTGATATTATTTTATAAAAGTTATTTTTTTTTGTATTTGTTATTACTTAAAATTATTGAGCAACTAGAGTAGTAATTACATTATTATGTATTTGTAATACTTAGGTATGTTAAAATTTACAAATAAACATTTATGCAATAGAGCAATAAAAATTAACGACATGGTGCACGGTTACTCTATACAGGAATCAAAGGATATTACAATAAAACTAAACCAAAAGTTTTTGTTGATGATGTCCTTCAAATTGACAACATCGCCAATGCATCGCAGTTGGAATACCGAGCAATTGGCGGAGTGGTTAAATCTGCGGTGCTTGGGATAGGAGATACCAGGTTCAAATCCAATCGATGGAGAGTTGCAAAAGGAATTTTTCATTATACGATCGGTGAACCAACTTTATGTTGGGAGAGCTTCGGCTCCTGAACAGAAAGGCATGGAATAAAAACAATAAAAAAATAAAAATAAAAAAGGAGTTAGAAGATTGATCGAGGAGCAAGGCCAAAGAGATTGTGAGGAACGGCGAGAAGAACGATCGAGAGCACCGGTATATAAAGGACGAAAGAAGTAACGGCAGGCCGAAATGTTTGAACAAGGTGGTCACTTATCACGGGACTGTAGGTGGAGAAATGATAAAACAAGATCCCCTAGAAGATGGCGAAGGAGCAATGAGGCAGATGCCGTTAATGATGGCCAAATAATGACAGCGTTATTATATAAGACTGAACATCATATGGGAAACACGATAATGCTTATACTTTGCCTAATAGATTCCAAGGAGGTAGATGCTGAGAAGATTCTAAACAATGCGGCCAATTGGAAAAACGTAAGCACTTTCGACGTTAGATACATAAAACTTATACCATCTGAAGAATGGACTTCTGAGAAAATTATAAAGGAGCAAATGGTTCTAATTGCAGTTGTAAGTGGCTGGGTGTACGTGGACAGCATTAAGGAAGAATTGAATTTAGTGTGGAAGATACGACTTTCCAGATACAAGATAAAGGCTCGATATGACGTACGCCAATAACAGAGGATTTGAAGATGGACAATTGGTATGGCTTCACAATCCACAACGGAAGAAGGATTTATCGCCAAAGTTGCAGTCTAGGTAGAAAGGACCCTACAAGTTTATTACAACGACGAGCGGTACACCTCATTTATCTCAAGGGGAAAATAGTAGTAATCAGGGCTAGGAACCCTGGAAATATTAAGGATGGTATGGTTTGCGGTATGTCTTGCAGTTATATATATGGTATAGTCTGAGTACATGGTATCAGAAATATAAATTAATGGCACTGGGGTGCAATTCCGGTTCGATGGTAATGATAAATGATAAACTTGTCATCGATAAACTTCAAATCACGATTCTCTTTTTGTGTTAAATAATAAACTTGTGTCAAATTTGGTGAAAAAATTAGATATTTTATCATTTCGATTTTGGTGCTGAAAAGTATTTGCGCCTAAATTTATGTGTTTCGTGTGTTGTATCATAGTATGAATTCTAATGTGTGTATTCTATATGTGTGTTGTATGTATTTTGTTAATGTTAAATTTTTTAAAACAATCACGTAGTTTCAATTTTAGCAAATAATATTTAATTTTACCATAATAATAATAATTTGCTTCAATTTTACAAAATAATACATAGATTTATATAAATTTGTGTATACAAAAATCTATTTCAAATTTTGACAGGATTTTATTTATATAACACTGTTAATGTATAACCGCTTTCACTGACATCTTGCGTACATACTCAGAACTAATGTATTTTATCAACTTCGTAAACCGGAATCGCGTTTTCGATGTTGATGATAAACTGATTAAAACAAATGAAAACATGATGAAATTAATTTTTTTTCTTTATCATATCATCGAAACAGAATCGAACCACTGGTTCGACTCAGTAAACTAATTTATCATGAATAAAAATAATTTGTTAACAGTAATAATATTTAATCTATAAAAAAAGTAATATACATGCTAAACTTTCAATTAAAGTAATAAAAAATTCAGATCAATTGATGATTTTAGCAGAGAGGACAAACATTTTAGGAACGTTAAAATACTTTTCACAGTGACTTGCGTAGCAGAGACGGACAAAACCAAAATGGCCTGTCATAAAATTTTCAAAGTCACTCGTTAAATTTTGTTTTGTTTCTTAAACTTAGAATTATACCTCGATCTTTTAGAAACCATATAAAAGGTTGCATCGCAATTTAATACGTTCTGCATTGAGAGACCAATACTATCACGCAACTCGGGAGATAACAAAACCTGATATCGAGGATCTTCAAACTTATATTTAAAATTATTTATTATTTTGTATCATTCTTTTTTATGACTATCTTACTTTATATTTTATTATTACCCATATTTTATTATTTTATAGGTTTACAGCGACACGTATTGTTTTGTGACCATGTTAGCTTATTATTTTTAAAAAGGACTGAAAACGGTAATACATTCCATTGAAAAAACCAGTAACCATACAAACACAAAAATTTGGGTCAAGGTACGGTATATGGTATTAAGTATTTGAAGTTACGGTTACGGTTTAGGTACAGGGTTTCAAAATATGTGTGGTGTCTGTGCGGGTTTCCAGCCCTGCTGCAAATCAATCATTACTTTCCGTAACACTAGCGATCGATGTCGTATGTGGCTTAAACTGGCTTCAAGATTATTAAAATTAAACGTCACGCAATGTTGTTGGAACAACATTAGTCGGTGGTTATGCCGATTGTTTGTTTTTATTGTTATTGTTTCACCTGTTGTTGCATAGTCGATCATGAATGAGCACAAGCTCAAGATAGATTATGCAACATAGGTAAAATATATGATCGGGACGAACATACTTATGTTGAGGGTAGTATGTTATCTATAGAATAGCGTTGTGACATTTCAAAAAAGTAGAATGAATTAATAGAAAAATAGAATATTAAAGAGTACATGTGTAATTTTGGTATATAAGCAACGTGCTGTCGTGATTTATGATGATTTGAAACGCGAAAGTGTTAAGATTAGTATCATAGCCCACTAGTAAAAATTAATGGAATTTATTCAAAATCCAGAGATTTTGCTTTCGACGGCGTAAAGTAGGGCGTGAAAAATTAACGGCAAAAGAGTTGAGTGGGCTTCGGCCTTAGAAAAGATATTAAGATATTAAGTCCATAAGTATCTTTTTTTAACAACGACAATACCAGTTTCAAATTTCCTTTTCTGACTGAAGATAAGACTACCTTTGACTAGACATTATGCTAGTCAAATAACTATCCGTATTTTGTCATTTATTTTTCATCGACACTTACTACTTTGAGTGCCAATTTCAAGGAGAGTCAATCAAAATCTTTGAATTGTATATAGAGGAACCGTATACATTGCAGTTCATTGTCATTGCTCTACAGCTCGCGGTCTTTAAGAACATATACTTAATAGATACTTATTATATTATACAAAACATATACTTAAAAACAATGTTATAACATGCAAAAATACAATAAAGTGCGTACATACCGTATTGTCACCATAACATAACTAACGCCTACACTTTAATAATTGATACTCGTATTTAGTATATTATTGTAGTTAGAATTATATGAAATATATTATATTAGAGATTAGACTAGTATGCACAAACAATTTATAATAAGATTACTATTTATATATCTACGCGAGGATATATTTTGTAAACAGAATCAAATATCAAACTTACACCATTTTCTCTGCATTAGTGTTTTAAGAAGTTTTATGTAGTTTTTTGATTATGTTCAAAAAAGATATGCTCTTGTGAAACAATAAAATAGTTATCTTTAAAAAATATATATATGTTTTTATTTCTGTAATACATACTTATAATGTTTTTTATGTCTTTTATCCATAATATCGTGACCACATTTGTAGAATAAGATTTTTTTTACATATATCCTTTTCTGTTACGATTTTTAAAGACTGACGTGTACTTTCGATGTACACCATACAGCTATACCAGCTAATCAGCCACACGCACTGATATTATTTGTAAATTATTTATATAAATTATGATTTATTATTTTCAATAGGATATTTTGTCACTTTAATGAAATCATAAAAATATAGCCAATTTATAGTGTTAATATTCGATTCGCATAGCCATATCCGAATGTAACAAATTTTTATCAACAAATGTTTTTTGTATTTTCTTATTTATATATTTACACCATACAATATTTTATCGTTAAACAAATACGTTTTTATTTATTTTGTATATTTATTGCACATTAAATATTTTTTAAATTCTTAATTTTATCACACTTTCGATATGCAGGAAACTATCAATTTTACTCATCTGTCAAAAATTTTTGAAGATCATATGCATTTAACGATGAACTACAATAGAAACACAAAACTTATCACTTTATATTTTTGTTTTAAATTTATATATGAATACACAAATTGCACGTGGTTTTTTTTTTATTATCAACTTAAGTATTTAGATTTTCAATTTTCCTTTTAAACTATTGATTCATAAGATTTTAAATAATTCTAAAACCAGTATTCATAGACGTATAAGAGATATAGACCGGTTTCAAATATTTTTTCCATAGTAAATCTTCTATTTCACGTGTGATCGGTTGGAGAGGGACGTATATCTAAAAAATTGTATGTCTTATTCAACAATTTGAAAAAAAAACAAAAAAAAAATTTTTTTTTTCGCCAATTCAAAACAAACTTGGCTTGGATTTGTTCTTTTTTTTAGAAAAAACAGTGATAAAATTAATTAAAACTTATTAAAATTAATAATTTTGTGTTAAAAAATCATAAACTCTATACTATCGTGTATCAAAATTAAAAAAAAACTTGAAAAAATGTAGTGTTTGGTGAAAAATTGTCGGAATTCTAAACTCAATAAAGTAGAAGGAATTTCGTTTCATAAGTCAGTTAATTACTAAATTAGATTAAATATAATGTATGTTGTGATTATAATCTAGTGATTAGTGAAAGACAAAATTAAGTTTTAATTCAAAAATATTAAAAATTTTAATAAATAATAATGTAATTTTTGTGGTCCCTAAAATCGTAATATACTGTACACTTTCATTTTTTGTTTACAGTCCCTTCTTTTGAATGTAGTGTACTATTCCAGGACCGAATTGTATAATTAGTTCGGAAAAACGCCGTTAAATTACCCACTAATTTTATGATTTTCAAAATATAATACATACGGAGTTTTGTCATATAAAATCATATAAAATGCATGATGTGTTTATGTCCTGAATGGACAGGGTCATGAAGCTCATTAGCACTTCGTTTATATATTGAGCTTTTGCCTAAGGAAATGACTACTGTTCATTTTTTTGTAAATTTGTAGCTATAATGTAAATAATATTTCTTTCTCTTTAGGTTATCAAAATGTAATAAAACGAAACAACTGTGGTTAAACATGTTAAGTCTTGACCAACCAGGACCTTTAAGTAGCTATAGTATAGTTTGCTCGGAACTAGAGTTATAGTTTGCTCGGAACTAGAAAGCTTAAAATTCTTTAAAAAGATATGTTATAATGTTCATCATAATCTTCTTGATGAAAATATTTTTACCGACAATTTAGAATTTCAATATAGCCATTCTCAAGAACATTTACATTTATATCTCAGTCCATTATAGAAAAATATTATTATACGATATTATACGATAATAATATTATACGATATTCGGTTAAATTTCTTTTGCAACGAAAAATCTGCAAAGCTATCAAAAAGGAACAAATTTGTCTCATTACTCCATTTTCATGGCATGTAGGCTAAAATCTCAAATTCCCCTATTTTTCTAGTTTCAATCTAAGTGGATTAGACCTTCTGGGGATACCACACTAAAAAAAATGCGCTAAGTACTCTTCCTCTTGGGAAGTGTGGAAATGAGTACACTCAAGTAAACTATAGTCCTAAAAAGAAACCTTAAAACATTTTTTAATATTAAAATACATATATCTACTAAAATATCTAATTGCCATACCATCACAAAAAAAAATTATTAAATTTATTTTTTATTTAGCAACCAACTTCATTATAATCAAATAGTAAATTTCTAATTGCGGCCCTGGTATTATTATAGTCTTTCTCTTTTACCCTTGAAAATTTCCTCACTTGACGTTTGCTTGATTCTTGTCTAAATCTATTATACGTCTATGCCAGTATTATTTTGATAAAATGCATTCAAATTGGAATCCCACTGAAAATAGATAATTACTTGATTTAAATTTTTTATATGCACATAAATAACAACACTCCCTACTCTTAGCACATTTGCTATACAACTGAATTAAAACAAACGGAGAACTATAGAAATGTCAAATGAACGAGAAAAAAAACATGATTTTTCTTGTTTTTGTTATTGTTTTAAAATTTTATTGTTTTTCAGGGGTATGCAAACAATATTTTACCGGTCTTGGTATTTCCGGATGTCCGACCGACCGGGTGATCTATTATAAGAAAAAAAAAAGTGAAATGATAGCTGCGTTGCGGTTGAAGAGAAACGAAAACGAAATTATTTTTTTAAATAATTAAAAACACAATGGCGGTCTGTTCTTTTATATGTATTTCAAAAAGCGAGCTGTGCGCTGTTGAAATTTTGAACAAAATGCTTTAAAAATTTTAAGTGCAGCGGGCGGCGCTGTAAACATAGGTGGTCAACATTCGGTTATATGTCATATTATGCACATACAAAAGTAGTGTATATAGTCAGTTTTATTAGTCAAAAACCATTATATATATGCACTTCACAAGCATTTTTACATCTTAAATATATCATAAAAACCTTTAAAATATATTCTCAAATTATTTTTCGAAAATGAAGTATTATATATGCATTCAGAATGCTTTAAAGTTGTTATTTTGCAAAGATTGACTTATTAATTGCTCAACATGATTGTGTTAAATGCTGTAGATGAAATTTGCCAAATAAAGTCTGTCGAGATGAAGAACTTACACTGGTCACTGAAAGATAAAAAAGAAACTGTTCTCCTGGGGTCGGTTGCAAAAATTCGAGTTCTTGATAGTTGGGAGAAGCAACTCCAATCTCTTGATATTCACATTTCTTTAACCTTATTCGACTAGGTATTACGGTAAATCAAAGTTATGCCTGAAAAATGGAAAGTGATCGCGTTATGTCGTATCCTTAAGAAAGGAGATCCTTCCAAATATTGGAACCATCGCTACGTAACTCTCATTTTGCACAACATACAAATTACTGACTGACAAATTACTACTCAAAAGTAAACACCTCAGGACAAAATCTTTTACCGTCAGCTTAACCAAGTACTGGTATATACAGATGATATCTGTGAGATTGACTTATTGGACTGAATGGCAACGGTGTAAAATAACTTTTTGATCCAATTGTATGATTCTTATCAATGACTCTAAAACAAAATGTGATCACATGCATTAGAGGTCAAGACACAATGGATTTGAGTAGTGGTGACCACACATTTGAAGGAGTGACCACCTTCCGATAGCTCAGATCCCCAGTTACTCATAATAATTGTATGGGATGGGATATAAAAGTGCGTCTTGTTGCTCACAACTGTGTTTCGGATGCCCTACGGCTATTTAAGTTGTACAACAGGGTTAAGTTGTTGATACAAATTTGTTGCATTTGAATATAGTTAAGTGAATCGAATATTAAAGAAAAGAATTTCAAAATTGAATTCAAACACGTATCAAGTAACGCAACACATAAAAAATCAAAAACTATTCAAAAATTACTAATTTAGAATCTATAAATTAATTTGACATCAAACTTTGAGTAGTGAAGCCGACCTTAACGCGAACAATTCCATCTCGCTTACCAAATCTCTCTTCAATAATCTTTCCGATTGAAGAGAGTACTACTTTATGAATCATTTAACGATTTGAAGAAATGTCTAGCCTCTCTAAGTCTAAAGGTATCTCCAGGGGACTTACGCAAAACTTTATAAAAAGGAATATTATTTTGTAGATTTTCAGATGTTTTCACTATAATTTTAAATTTTAAAGAAATTCGATTATTTTCCGGTAGGAGGCCAAATGACAGAAAATAAAAGGGGAATTGCTATATACATTGTGCAAATATGGTAAATGAAAGTGCATCTGTTTTCGGTCATCCTCGAAATGTGGAAGGTACAGAAGCATTAAGATGCAAAATTATAAGCAGCAAAACAGAAACCTACAACTTATACATTTTGGATTTTTTCCAATGTGGTTTTATGAACATTAAATAAAACCTATCATGCTTATCGTTAATTTTGCATTATCTAATCTAAAAATACTTGAACACAAATTTATTAGACTTAACTCACAAAAATAATCTTATCTATAGCAATAAATCAACTAGATAAGATAACTGATATAACACCATTAATTGAAGCGGTACAAATTGATATGCAACTAACACATTATGTTAAAAACAAAATATTGATTTGTTGTAGGTTGGCCTTAGACATGTCGATTGTATACGCTAGAATTTATATTCGGTTAAATTATAACTACAAATATGTAACCAGATACCAGAATTTAGAAAATTTGATAACAAAATTAACGTGGCCAAAAATAGTTTATGTTATTTATCCAAATTGTTAATCTCATATATTATAGTCGTATATATCAAGTGAATCAACATAGCACGTTTGAAATATAGTAAATATATACAGTTACACAGACCTTAGTGTTGAGTAGGTACTTCTATAGGCACTTACAAAAATACAGATTGAAATTAAAAGTTGTGATTGGATAAACGTAAGAAAGTAAAGAAAGTCCTGAATAAAGAATAACACATATATATACTTATATTACTAAGATCTTGAGAATATGACTTAACTAGTTCATAGAAAATTTATTAAAATACTGATTACTTATTTAAATTATTAAATGAAATTAATAATCATATAAAATGACGCATTTCAATTTAATCACTGCACAATTAAGAACTTTGATCCGCAGATCGCGATCCTATACGATAATCTTCAAACTTTCATATTATTGTTATATTATTATCTCCAATCTAATTCGTCTAGAAGTAGAGATTAAATGTTGGCATCATCATAAAACAGTGAAGCAAATGAGCATATAAAAAATAAAAAATACATCCAAAGTGTACAATCCCTGGCAAGTAATCAGTAAATTTAGTACATAGTCGAATGTACCCTACATGAAATGTGATACTGTTATCAACAAATTAACCTCCAAAACATGGTTATCAGTTCCTATAATTTTTAGCAATTTTATTTGGGTTTATTCCTTTTTGAGTTTTTAATAAACGAACTTCAGATATGCATTTATGATGAATATAAAAGGTTTACATACTACTCGCGTTTCAATAATTTAGTAATCTTCCCAGCTGTACTAATATTCATTACAGTCAAAATTAATTTTAATCATAATAATAAAATACTCGATCTTTACAGATAACTACAGTCCCGTATTGTATCCACAATCCGGATTTGATCCTTTTGAACTGGCTCTTTGTATTGTTTTAAAATCTAGACAACGGTATTGAACTCGCGGCATTGCTTTATCAAGTATTTTAACAGATAGTAAACGAATTACATCCTATAATTTTTTAGACCCGCCATATTGATTTTTTAATTTTTCTATTATGTCTCCTAGAAATGATCTAGTGGGTGGATTGTACTCTCACCCGTTGAGATCACTTTCAGCATCTTCTTCTTTACTCTTCCAGTTTCTTTAAAGCGTTCTTTATAATTTTTTTAAATCCTAATTGAATATATATTTTCATTTCATGTAATTAAACAGTTGGGCTGCCACCTTGAAGTGTGATGTTTCATTTTCAGAAATTTATTCATGAATTCCAATTACGTGCTTATTCCACCATTACTGTTATATGTCCTTTAAAGTATTCCGGAGGACACACTTTTGCAATATATATATATATTAACTTATTTGGTCCTTGTAAATTGGTTTATAACGGGTTTTACAGGCCATTACTGCCCGTACCGAATCATCATTCTGGTTCCATCGGATTCGATCCTGAGCTTGTTCTTCGTATTATTCTAGACAAGTCGTTTTTTACCCCGAGGAGCCATCGTCGTCGACAGCGACTTTTGTGCCTGCCGAATGGTGGCCCCCTTTTCAGAGATCACTGCACCATTCGCTTAGAATCGACTCGTAGAACTCGCGTACTCACTGTCTTTTTATTTCATGAACGAGATCAAGAATTTTCATTATAATTCCTGATCTCGTGGTTTGACACAGTATTTTGAATGAATAACACTGTCATTTTACAAACACGTTCATATTTGTCAGGTTTTTGTAGACCTCACAAAGCAAATTATAAGCCATCCCGATGGATTGAGTCATAGGCTTATTGGAAATCCAATTAATTCAATGTTATCGAAATGAGCTATTTCGTAATATTTGGAAAGAATTATCCTCAGCGAAAAAACAAACTTGATACCGATCGAATAAGACAAAATCCTTTTTGATAGTCACCTACAATTTCCTCTGCCAGAGGAGTGATTCTCTCCAGTATTACGTAAGACAGTAATTTGAATGCTGTAGCGCAAAGGAGAGCCATGTCGCGATAGCTTTCGGATTTTGAACTATCTTTTTTTTAGAATAGTGACAACGCGGCCACTTTCCATCCATCAGGCATAATTTTGCTTTTCCATACTAATTAAATAAGGTCGAAAAGATAGTTCCGCAAAGTATCCCCTCCGAATATCAAGAGCTCGGAATTAATGTGATCAACACTAGCAGAACGGTTTATGTTTAGTCTCTGCATGGCAAGTTTCAAATGCTTATTTGAAAGTTATTAAATACAGACGAGGAGAAGTGCATAGAGAACCAATTCTACGAGGAATTCATTCTCGTAGAATAGCTCCTCTATGCACTTCTGCGCGTCTGTGTTTAATAACTATCAAATAAGCATTTGAAACTTGTTGAACATTGAGTAAATCAGAAAAATACTCCTTCCAAGTATCGAGCACAGTTATATGCTATATAATAGGTATTGCGGCACTCTAGCCTAGGAACCATATATTAAGGTCAGTAATAAGTCAAAGGTCAAGGTTAAAGGTCTGGATTTTAACTGACAGTTTTTAAAGTGCTGTAACTCCTAAAAACATAAAAAAAAAAATTAACAACAAATTTGTTTTAATTGAACACTTATTATATTTGCACAACGCACCACACTAAATATTCAAAAGTATACTTAACTTAATTATAAATTCTTAAAATGTGTCCACCACCGCCATAAGTTTGATCTTACAATACACAACTGTCAAAAAGCAAAATGTTCATAATACCGTGTGGCCTTGTTTACACAAAATGTTATAAACTCTCACCAATGCTCTTACTTTTCACCTGCCTTATTATTTTTTATCTAAACAAAAAAATTTTCGTAAATGTTACTAACTACCCAGAATACGACTCTTGTATAATAATTCGAAATTATGAATTAAAACTTTCACTATTTGAAGTTATATCAGTTTTACACTATAACTAGATATATTTTTTATCTCACTAGTTAATACTTGCAAATAAAAATATGACTGTAAATAACAACAAAATGTAATTCAAAATTTACAGTTTTAAATCACATTACCTTTTTTCGTAGTAACATATAACAGAGATGCTCTCTATTACAACTCTACTACTTACTCATATACCTTTTTGTCCCGATTACATGGCTAGTAAATATATAATTTATAGACATTGTCCTCACAATATAATTATGAATAATAAAGAAAATACAGTAAGTTCTTTAGCAAAATATAATTAAACAGGAAAAGTAATAAGAAAATTGTAACATTTTGTGGGGTCATCCTGTAAATCGAAGACGTCGATACATATTCAACTTCAATTTGGTTCATCGGGAAATACTTTTTTGAAAAGGCTTTTACTTTGTAAATTGACTGTACAAAAATGAACAATCGTGAAATAAGCAAAGAAGAATAAACGTATTTTAAAATAAAAAGCATTCCTTTACTTTTAAATAAACGGCCCTTAATGTTCCCATAATTTGATTATAATTTAATTACTTCGGTTCAATTTGGGATCATGTTTTAATAAAATGTAATATTTTATTACCTACACTAAAATTGTAAATATTAAATTTTTTGTCATAAACGACTATGCAAAAACATACATTTAGGGGAAAAACCTACATTCAGAAAAAAAATAAATAAATTATTCCTTAATATTTTGACAGTAGGTCACTTTTGGTCTATTAATATTGTGCTAAAAATATTTTTTAATTCGCAGTAACGTTAATCAAAGAAATTTTTGAAAAAAAAAAAAAAAATTCATTGTTTTTGTTTCTACTGATAACGACAATCAATAATTTTTCAAAAAAAAAATGTATATATATATATATATATATATATATATATATGTATATATATATATATATATATATATATATATATATATATATATATATATATATATATATATATATATATATATATATTACGTTACTGAGCTACAAATAATTATTTTCTAGACCGCAGCCATTTTTAAAAATTACGTAATGAAACTTTATGAGTTACGTCATCAACCTTTGGCCTTCAAGATTGACCTTCCACCTTGACCATTCATCTTTGACCTATTACCCTCAATATTTGGTCCCCAGGCCAGGGTGCGCAATACCTACTTGCTATATTTTATTGCTCGAAAGCAAGACCACACTCTTCAAACCAATCATTTTTGGGTTTTAGTTTCTATATATCTAGTCACCTGGGCAGCACCAACAACCTAACAAGATTCTGATATTGCCTTTCTCATCTTTGGTTATCAGGCATTCACAGTTGAAACGTAAGCTTCGTTTTTCTGAGATCCCTGACTTGTTTGAAAGCGGCCATCTTAGCTTAGCAATGACCAATTGATGATCACTGCCTACAAATTTGGCAGCTGACCGATAAGAGCCTATTATCTTGGATGACCCAAGACCTTCCCTTAGAAAAATTAATACATAGTCTTACGTGTTGTCGTGTTAAATTTTGACGGTTTATTTTTTTTTTGTTATTTTGGCCTTACTACCCTAGTAAGGCCAAAATAACATAAAAAATAAACCGTCAAAATTTAACCCGACAAAATTTAGCCCTTCGATTCATCTGACTTTACTAAATTGATATTGAGTTACTATTTAGATATTGAGTTATATTCAAATAATTGAGTTACTGAAGTGAATATGGGTATTCGATTGACTTACTTCACTTCAGATAAAGAGCAAAGACGCACACCTAAGTACTGTTAAATAATGGCCATTAACTATTAAGTTAGTTTTATAATATTTTAAATTTATTTACTTCCTGTAGATTTGACATTTATTTTTATACATCCTGTAGTATGAGAGAAAAAATTATTGCCATCTACCATTCAGTATTTGTACTACAAAGTAATTACTATTCCTAAACCTAAACGAACACGAACAATTGTCATTTTTACTCTACTCTGCAGACTAATAAAATGACAGAAAATAATTCTATTAACCCGATATTTAGTATTTGTGAAATTAAAACCCAAAGTGATGAAGAGGTAAGCCGTTTAATTTTGTTTAATATTATAATTTTTTATTATTTATTTTTCCAATTACAGGAAAATTGTTATGTGGTTGAGGAACTCGATGAAATCGAAAACTCCTTACAATCACAACAAGCAGATAGTTATGATTACGATGCTTCGATGGATGCAACAAACGACCAAGATCATAATTATAGTTCGGACGACAGTAAGGGAAAATTAAGTTCGTCGCCAAGATATCAAGCAAACAGACTAGGGCGAAAACGATTCTGGAACTTTACACGCACCAAAGAAATGCTAAATATCTATAAAGCGCATAAGTCTTACATTGAACGGCTAAAGAGGGAGAAAGAAAAATACGAATTTATAGCCAAGAAAGTGAATGAACTTAATCCAGATGTAATCATTTGTAATTTAACGTTTTTATTGTGTTTCCTTGATAATATTTTAATCTCCAACAGCAATTACCGATTAAAGGAACAGCCATCGAAAGTAAAATAAAATCACTGATTCGAACATATCGTCTTGGTAGAAGTCGAAAAAACCATCGACCCAAGACCAATATTGATTTGGACGTTGAAGAAATTTTTGGATACGATCGTCTAATGAAATGGTACAGTCTTAAATTAGGAAAAGTTGTGCCGCCAAGTATATTCAATAAACAAAAAACAAGCCATAATAAACCAAACTATGGTTATTTCGGTGATGGCAAATCGACTAGCTCCACTAATACGTCTGCTAAAATAATGCCGGTGGCTTCCAATATACTGAGGGAAACGCATGTTGTACGGAATTGTGAAAGTCAAACATCACGAGCTACTCAAACTGATTTAGGTGACAATCTGCTAATGCAAATGGTTCAAATAGAAAAGAATCAACAGAAGCGTTGGGAAGAAGAGAAGGCACTTATATCACGTGTCGAGCGTGCCAAAGCCGAAAGATTTTCACGAAAGCTAATGCAAATGGTCCAAATAGAAAAGAATCAACAGAAACGTTGGGAAGAAGAGAGGGCACTTATATCACGTGTCGAGCGTGCCAAAGCCGAAAGAGTATCACGAAAAGAATCGTTACTACAAGAGCTAGTAGATGTATTAAAATCAAGACAAATAAGCAAATAAAATGTATTATTTTAGGCTAAATATTATTTATTTCGAATAGAAAATGTTTATTCATCAAATTGACAAACGCAAGTTCGTCTTGAATTTAAATATTTGCTGAGACTGAAAAATCTGTTGTAAGATTAGGTAAGCTACGTTGTAAGATTAGGTAAGCTACATTGAGAGGTTAAAAAGATGTCGTTCTGCTGGAGTTGATATCATTAATTATGAGCACATTATATTCAAAGAGGACACTTTATATTGGAACTATTTTTTCGACCTTATTCGGTTAGTGTGGCAAAGCGATGGTATGCCCGATGAATGAAAAATGGCCGCGTTTATAACTAACTTTAAGAAGAGATTACTTAAAATGAGAAACCTTTCGCGGCATAGCTCTCTTTTGCACAGCATCCTAATACTGTATTACTTAATTTTGGGTTGGCTAATAACCGCCATGGCCGCGTTAACATAAATGACATGGTCAAGACACTTTATTGGCTCCCTTGGTTCTCGAAATTGTATCTAAAAAATAATATGATCGTTAAATTTTCGTTTGCTGAGTTGTGCTGAATTGTTTAACAACAAACATTCGTTCAAACCTAATACATAATTGCTGTCCAATCGACCACAGCCATTACTTAGGTGTATGTCTTTGCTAAATGTTAACTACTCGTAACTTTTTTATAAGCAGTTACACATCTGCAGGTGGAACAGCATTGAACCGTTTCGAAAATAAAAATTAAACTATAGGGCAATTTTTTAATTAGTTCTGCCGATGAACACCAGTTGTATGTTAGGGATAAACAATACGAGAAATGTCACATTCGTAAGGAAAACTTACAAAATAAATTGTAGATTACATTTTCTTGTTATTTACAATCATATATGTATTTGCAAGTGAGTATTAATTAGATATGCGATTTATCTAATTATAGCGTAAAACTGATAAAATATCAAATAATGAAAGTTTTAATACAGAATTTTGAGTTTTTGTAGTTCTGCTCTGAAGAAAATTTAATATGCGTTTAATATTATTCGAAATAAAACAAATCCAACATTTAATATAAAACGCACGTTTTATTTTCTTCAGAATAGAATTTTTGCGACAAAAACTGTTACTAAAAAATTGCCCTATTAAAATTCAAAAGGTGGTTAAAATAAGCATGAAATTTCTAATCAAAATCATTTTATTGATTTAAATTGCACTAAATATATTAACAAAACAATAGAAAAATAATAATTAATTATTATAAATGAATAGTGGCAGTAAGCTAAAACACGTTTTACATTATTTTATTTAAAAAACTGGTAACTGAACTGTGTTGCAAACATCAACTGAGATTACTCCATGAGTAGCTCATTTACAACAAAATTTGAACAAATCTAACAAAACGGTTGAGATTAAACCTCTGAACATTATAAAATTACAGTAGAACTAACCTGAAATAATTTTATTACTTATTAAATATTATGCACTTTTTGAGAAATCGTATCAGCACATAATTTTGAATTATTTTATTTTTGTACAACCTGTAGTAACAGTAAAAAGATTACTGCCATCTACCATTCAGTATTTATACTACATCATAATGATAAAAACTCTATTCCAAAAACTAAAAAATTAAGCGAACAAGTGTCATTTTTATTCTACTCTTGGCAGATTAATAAAATGACAGAAAATAATTCCATTAACCCGATATTTAGTATTCTTGAAATTAAAACCCAGAGTGATGAAGAGGTAAACCGTTTAATATTGTTTAATATTATAATTTTTTAATATTTATTTATTCATGACAGGAAAATTATTATGTAGTTGAAGAACTTGATGAAATCGAAAACCCCTTACAATTACAACAAGCAGATAGTTATGATTACGATGCTTCGATGGATGCAACGAACGTCCAAGATCGTAATTATAGTTCGGACGATAGTAACAGAAAGTTAAGTTCGTTGCCAAGATATCAAGCAAACATATCAACAAAACGGCCAAAACGATTCTGGAACTTCACACGCACCAAAGAAATGCTAAATATCTATAAAGCGCATAAGCCTTACCTTGAACGGCTAAGGAAGGAGAAAGAAAAATACGAATTTATAGCCAAGAAAGTGAATGAACTTAATCCAGATGTAATCATTTTTAATTTAACGTTTGTATTGTGTTTCTTTGATAATATTTTAATCTCTTAAACAGCAATCACCGATTAAAGGAACAGCCATCGAAAGTAAATTAAAATTACTGATTCGAACATATCGTCTTAGTAGAAGTCGAAAAAACCATCGACCCAAGACCAATATTGATTTGGATGTTGAAGAAATTTATGGATACGATCGTCTAATGAAATGGTACGGTCTTAAATTAGAAAAAGTTGTACCGCCAAGTATATACAATAAACCAGAACCAAGCCATAATAAACCAAACTATGATTATTTAGGTGATGGCCAATCGACTAGTTCAACTAATACGTCTGCTAAAATAACGCCGGTGGCTTCCAATATACTGAGGGAAACGCATGTTGTACAGAATTGTGAAAGTCAAACCTCACGAGCTACTCAAACTGATTTAGGTGACAATCTGCTAATGCAAATGGTTCAAATAGAAAAGAATCAACAGAAACGTTGGGAAGAAGAGAAGATACTTATATCACGTGTCGAGCGTGCCAGAGCCGAAAGATTTTCACGAAAGCTAATGCAAATTGTTCAAATAGAAAAAAATCAACAGAAACGTTGGGAAGAAGAGAAGGTACTTATATCACGTGTCGAACGTGCCAAAGCCGAAAAATTTTCACGAAAAGAATCGTTACTACAAGAGCTAGTAGATGTATTAAAATCAAGACAAATAAGCAAATAAAATGTATTATTTTAGGCTAAATATTATTTATTTCACATAAAAAATGTTTATTCATCAAATTGACAAACGCAAGATTTCAGTGGATAACCCGTATTAGGTAAGCTAACGTTTACGTGAGAATACAAAAACTCAGCAATAAGTATAGTTCTCGTCGTAACTTGTTCAAAAGAGTCACCGGACTCCATCATACCTTCAAACCTAGGTCTATTGCCATTCGGGGCCAAAATGGAAACCCAGAATGGAAAAGAAGTCGTTCTGCTGGAGTTGATATCATTAATTATGAGCACATTATATTCAAAGAGGACACTTTATATTGGAACTATTTTTTCGACCTTATTCGGTTAGTGTGGCAAAGCGATGGTATGCCCGATGAATGAAAAATGGCCGCATTATTAACTAACTTTAAAGAGATTACTTAAAATAAGAAACCTTTTTTTAAAAAATAAAATGATTGTCAAATTTTCGTTTGCTGATTTGTGCTGAATTGTTTAACAACAAACATTCGTTCAAACCTAATACATATTTGCTGTCCAATCGACCACAACCAGTACTTAGGTGTATGTCTTTGCTAAATGTTAACTACTCGTAACTTTTTTAAAAGCAGTTACACAATTTTATCATTACTTAGATGGATCAGCATTGAATTGAACCGCTTGGAAAATAAAAATTAAAGTAATAGGGCAATTTTTTCAATTAGTTCTACCGATGAACACCAGTTGTATGTTAGGGATAAACAATACGAGAAATGTCATATTCGTAAGGAAAATTTACAAAATAAATTGTAGATTACATTTTCTTGTTTCTTGAAATAATGAAAGTTTTAATACAGAATTTTGAGTTCTTATACAAGTAGTTCTGCTTTGAAGAAAATTTAATATGCGTTTAGTATTATTCGAAATAAAACAATTTCAACATTTAATAGATGGCATTAATTTTTTTTTCTGTTGCTACAGGATGTACAAAAATAAAATAATGTCAAAAGCTTTCTCAAAGCCGAAAAAGATTACAACAACAATTGCATTGTATAAAGCCGAATTAATTTATAAGCCAACAAATTTTTAGATTTAGGGGAAATAAAACCATTTTATGGTTATGGTGTTCACCACAAGGCGGTAATTTTTTCAAATTTGTTATTTAAAATCACAGAAACTATCATCACATCACACGATTCTTGTATATACATTTTTTGTACGTAAATATATATTAAAAAGTTTGACATAAATGTTTTATAACCAACACAGAAAAATTTAAATGCGCATAAAGCCAAAAGCTGTTGCTTTGAGATATTAAAGTAAAACTCGCTTAGCTTTACCAAAGCAACATAGCTAAAGTTGTTATGTTTTAGCTTACTGCCACTGTTCATTTATAATAATTAGTTATTATTTTTCTATTTTTTGTTAGTATATCCACATATATTTAGTACAATTTAAATGAATAAAAGTATTTTGATTAGACATTTCATGCTTATTTTAACCACCTCTTGAATTTTACTATGATTTAAATACGATTTTAATAGGGTAATTTTTTGGTAAGGTATTGTCGCAGGAGTTCTATTCTGAAGAAAATAAAACGTGCGTTTCACATAACACAGCTAATCAGCTATTGCTTTTGACATTATTTTATTTTTGTACATCCTGTAGTAACAGTAAAAAGATTACTGCCATCTACCATTCATTATTTATACTACATCATAATGATAAAAACTCTATTCCAAAAACTAAAAAAATTAAGCGAACAAACACGAACAAGTGTCATTTTTATTCTACTCTTTGCAGATTAATAAAATGACAGAAAATAATTCCATTAATCCAGTATTTAGTGTTCGTGAAATTAAAACCCAGAGTGATGAAGAGGTAAACCGTTTAATATTGTTTAATATTATAATTTTTTAATATTTATTTATCCATGACAGGAAAATTATTATGTAGTTGAAGAACTAGATGAAATCGAAAACCCCTTACAATTACAACAAGCAGATAATTATGATAACGATGTTTCGATGGATGCAACGAATGACCTGGGTCATAATTATAGTTCGGACGATAGTAATAGAAAGTTAAGTTCGTCGCCAGCAAATATTTCATCAAGAGGGAGACGAACCTGGAACTATACACATACCAAAGAAATGCTAGATATCTATAAAGCGCATAAGCCTTACATTGATCGGTTGAGAATGGGGAAAGAAAAATACGATTTTATAGCCCAAAAAGTGAATGAACTTAATCCAGATGTAATCATTTATAATTTAACGTTTGTATTGTGTTTTTTTGTGTGCTAATATTTTAATTTCGTCAACAGCAATCACCGATTGACGCAACAGCCGTTAATAATAAAATAAAAGCATTGATTCGAACATATCGTCTTAGTAGAAGTCGAAAAAGCCATCGACCTAAGACCGATATTGACCTGGATGTTGAAGAAATTTTTGGACACGATCGTTTAATGAAATGGTTCGATCTTAAATTAGAAAAAGTTGTACCGCCCAGTTTATATAATAATCCAAGCCATAAAAAGCCAAACTATGGTTATACAGGTGATGGCCAATCGACTAGTGCCAGTAATACGTCGGCTAAAATAAAGCCAGCTGCTTCAAATATACCTATGAGAAAAAAGGAGATCATAGGGAATTGTGCAAGTCAAACACCACGAATTCAACGTCAAACACAAGCTACTCAAACTGATTTAGGTGACAATCTGCTAATGCAAATGGTGCAAATAGAAAAGAATCAACAGAAACGTTGGGAAGAAGAAAAGGCACTTATATCACGTGTCGAGCGTGCCAAAGCCGAAAGATTTTCACGAAAAGAATCGTTACTACAAGAGCTAGTAGATGTATTAAAATCAAGACTAATAAGCAAATAAAATTAAATGTTTCCGTCAATGTAGAATGTTAAGGCTGAATATTATTTATTTCACGTAAAAAATGTTTGTCTACTTGAAGATTAACGCAAGTTCGCGTTAAAATTAAAATATGTACATATTTGCTGAATATAACATTATAATCTAGTACAATTTTTTTTTATTTAACGCTGAATACCGCATAAATTTTGTGTCAAATTTCTCGCGCCCTTGGCTTGTTTACCGTAAATTTGTGTTTGGTTCGACAGTCGACTACAAAATTATTCATAAAACACAATTATCCATTGAAAACATTATATATATTTTATATAAAATATATTTCATACGATTATACAATATATGTCGTGCGATTTGTATAAATAAATAACACCGTATTGAGAATAATAAGATAAAAAAGTGCTAAATCTTTTGTGCAATTATTGTGAGTATCGCACACAATATTAAAATATTAGAAATTAATTCAAAAGAATACCTAGAATTTAAAAAAATTCCATTTCTAACCTCAAATGGATGATAAGACAGTCGCATTAAACGAATCCAAATTGGAACAACAAGCCACTTTTGAAAAATCATGGTACGATATGTACCTTAAAGAAAATTCAAAAACTAAAACATTCGAAAAACCGTGTGATGATCGTGAGATTTTAGAAACAAGTCGTGAATTCGAACTGGAACTGCTCGACACATCGAACGAAGAAAAATTGACACGTTTGATTAGCGAGAATAAAATAAACACACCATTTAAGCGGCGACATTCGCATAGTTCGTCGAATAGCGGTGAATGTGATAAATCCGGAATAAAACCGAATAGCAACAACGGCGATGGTGTAAAAAGGTTGCGGAAACAAAATGATAAACCACGAAATGCAAGTACAAGTAAAGGTAATCCAGATATGGAAAAAGATCCGCTTGTATTAGCCCGTCGACAAAAACAAATTGACTATGGTAAAAATACGATTGGCTACGAAAATTATGTTAAAGCAGTCCCAAGGTAGGAATTAAATAATTGTTAAAAGGAAAAAAATCAAACTTAATTTTAAAATACAATTAACAGGAGCGAAAGGACGCGTGATCATCCAAAAACACCAAGAAAAAATGAAAAATACTCTCGTCGTGCTTGGGAAGGTGTCGTAAAAGTGTGGCGCAAAAAATTACATGTTTGGGATGATGAAGATGAAGAGGATGACATTTCTGATGACGATTTAGATTTAAGTGATGGAGAAAACGGCATAGAATTAGAATTATAACACGGTTTTTATTTTGCTAATATATTAATTTTTATTATTAATCTCTTCTAATAGACATGTAATTTTATCGAGTTTGGCATTCATCCTTTCCTCAAAATCGTTAAATTTTTTATCTATGTACGATTGAACGGTTGGTTCAATTAAGCCACTACTAGCTTTACTGCTATTTCCATTCAAACGATCATCATCTCGTATGTTTGGCATATTAAAAGAATTTATAGTACCATTTAATTTAGCAGCGCTCATCATTTTTGTGTAGCTCTCGACCAGTTCTTTACACTTTCCCGCATTTTTTGAAACTTCAACATTTGATTCGGCAAGTCGGCTTTCAACACTTTTCATATCAATCACCATAGGTACTGGATTAAGATTGGGTAGCGCGGTTGCAGACGATTGTAGCATATTCTGGAGAAAATTTCGATTTTCTACGAGCACAATTTGCATATTAAACAACCAAATGCTGTCATGATTCGTTATAAACCTAATACTCATTACGGTTAAATTTGATGTATCGTCGAACGACAAATCGATTCGAAATGCACGTGTACCATCATATTCCGATATAAAGTCACCCTGAACTGTTTTGTAATACTCCAGCAAACTACCTTTGAACAGCTCAACGGTGTTGTGATCCGAAATTATGGTCATTGAATTCAAATTAAATGTTGGTTTAATGTTAAATGTAAGTTCACATTTTTCATCAATTATGTCATCTTTTGTTAGTAATATAAGATTATCACCGTTCCTCCAATCTCTAAAACGATGTTGCTTATTTGAAATTAAGAAGTCAAAATCTTTACTAAATTGCTAACCTTATTGGGCCAGTTACTTTACTGGAATATTTTACTTCTATATTTTTGTTTAAGTCACCGTGAGTAGTGGGCCAATTACATGCGATACGAAAATCTTTAGACATTTTAGTTTAATAAATAATATTTAGTTTATTATTTTATGTTTCCTAATTTAGTTTGTTTATTGTTTTCAAGATCTTTATCAAGATGATTTTTGATTATTTTGATAAAATATTGAAATGTCCAATTGTTTGTTGATACACAAATTTGGTGTGACCATAGAGAAAAAACTGCTGAATTGACATGAATAGGGTTTATAGGGTTCATTTGGATTAGTTGTCCGAATTTGAAAAGTGAAGCTGTTTCAAAAAATTTTTTTTTGTATATTTAATTATAAATAAAACGGATTTTACAAGCCATTACTGACTGGCCTCGCACCGAGTCAACAGTCTGGTTCCATTCGATTCGATCCCGAGCTTGTTCTTTGTATTGTCCTAGACAACCTGAAGAAGACAAGTCGTTCTCTACTCCACAGAGCGGTCGCCGCCGACAGGGACCTCGGCGCTTGCCAAGTGGCGGCTCTCCTTTCAGAGGTCACTGCACCAAGCGTACTCGCTGTTCTTTTATTTCATGAACGAGATCAGAAATTTTCATTAACTCAGAGTGTCGTCATCGTCACGTTTGATGAACCCGGCTAGACTGACGGTACAAGATGTTGTCCTGAGGTATTTCACTTTTACGAAAGATATATTCTAACATGATATTAAAGAGTATCAGCTAAATGATAAAATTCCTGATAGCTTGTTCTCAACTTAGACACAACATTGTGATGACATTACAGTCATTTTACATAAACGCTCATATCCCGATACATTGAGTCATATGCTTGTTAGAAATCCAAGAACACCTGATGTACGTCACGAGATGTTTCGTAAAATTTAGAAAGAATCATCATCAACGAAAAAACTTGGCTAGTGACAGAACGGTCCGAACTAAATCCTCCTTGGTACCTACAATTTCCTCCACCGGTGGAGTGATTCTGTCCAATATTAAGTAAGACAGTTATTTGTATGCTGGCTAAAGAAGAGCTATGCCACGATATTTGGAGCGCTTAAAGAACAACTTTAAAAGAACGGCAGAAAACGGCCACTTTTCATTCAGGCATAACTTCGCTTTACCAAAGTAATCGAATAAGGTCCAAAAGATAATGTCACAAAGCAACTTATAGTTAATTCAATAAACCCCAGGTGGGCGGTCTCCTTTTAGTCTTTGCAGGACCGGTGTGAATTGCTCGTAATGTGGGTCCTCAATGCACCACTCTGCAGTCGCTATTTAATAAGTTTCAGCTACAGCATTTGACACATGTTTAAAATTTAGTAAGGAACAAAAATGATCCTTGCAAATGTCGAGAACCGTACCGATGTTAACACTAATATTTTAATCACTGGCGCTAAATGGTAATAGACCTAGATTTAAAGGCATGATGTAGTCCAGCTAGTGAATCTCACAAAAAATTGTGTCTGAATACAAAAATTTGTTACTCACACATAAAAAAAACAATGCGAAAAACAACCGTCTTGTACTAATGGAGAGAATTTTTCATCTGTACTGAAATATCAAATTCGCAAGGGATATTTTTTATTTGCAATGCGGCCCTTTTAATTTTTGACATTTCTGTGACAGGCATCTTTAAAATTGGAATTTGAGTTTTGACATCTTCAGCAAAATTATCTTCGAAATTATTTGTTATTTTTAATTAATCAAGTAATTAAAAATTTAATTACTCAAAATAGGAATACATTCGCTTTATAATTTATAAGATTTAAAGAAACGTCAAAAGTAATACACACTTACTAATATTGCACACACACATAAACACATTTCACAATTAAAAAACCAGTTTTTAAAAACCAACCGATTTCTCGGTCGAAATCAAGGTTTATTTACTACAAAGTTGTCTTTGGTTCGTCTTGCGTGTATTACACGTTTACGGAGTCCCTATAACCACATTTCTAATCGTTTTAGTACTGCCATACTAAAATATTAATGAAAAATGGTAACCAAAATTTTAGTTTAGATGGCAGTATGCCTTGTTAAAAAAAAAAAACTATAATTTACTATTTGACCTTGTGAATGCGAAAAAGGTCATCTCATATTTTTTATTCAGTAGTAAAAATATTATATATTGTTCGATAGAGCAATATATACAGACGATAGCGAAAAAATTGCTCTAAAATTAATAAACGCGAAAACTTTTTTATATTTGCAACAATATACCAATCCGGTATCTTTTTCGTCGTGTATTAGTCGAAGGTGGATCAGTAAATTTGGTAAAATGACTGGAAAATATCGTATTGTTATGGTTCGCCATGGTGAATCGGAATGGAATCAAAAAAATCAATTTTGTGGATGGTTCGATGCTAATTTAAGTGATGCAGGTAATTAGATCCAATTTCTACGAATTTATATCAATATTAACATATGTATTTTAGGTATTGCTGAAGCTACTGCCGCTGGTAAGGCTATAAGGGATTCTGGATTAAAATTTGATGTTGCATACACTTCGGTATTGGCCCGTGCTCAAGTTACATTAAATGCAATTTTAAAAGAGAGCGACCAAGAAGGTATTCCAATTTATAAGACATGGAGGTTAAATGAAAGGCATTATGGTGCTTTGACTGGTCTCAATAAAATTGATACGGCAAAGAAGTTTGGCGACGATCAAGTAATATACATAGATTTTACATTTAGAATCCAATTAATAACTATTTCTGCTATCGTTTGCTAATTTCGGTATTTATAGGTTAAGATTTGGCGCCGCAGTTTTGATACACCACCACCACCAATGACACCAGATCATCCTTATTATGATATTATTGTCAAGGATCCCCGTTATAATGATGATCCTCCAGCAAATGAATTCCCTATGTTCGAATCACTCGAATTAACAATTAAGCGTACTTTACCATACTGGAACGATACTATTGTACCTCAAATGGTTGCTGGTAAGAAGATTATTATTGCAGCTCATGGTAACAGTTTACGGGGTATTGTTAAACATTTGGACAACCTTTCAAATGAGGCTATCATGGAATTGAATTTACCAACTGGTATTCCGTTCGTATATGAATTGGATGAAAATTTCAAGCCAGTTATATCGATGAAGTTTTTGGGCGATGAAGAGACAGTTCGAAAGGCAATGGAAAGTGTTGCGAATCAAGGCAAAGCCAAATAAATCATTTAAATAAGACAAATACGCTTGTTGTGTTCGTTTGGTTTCTATGTTAAAAAAAAATTTACTCGCGGGTTCGTGTTGTAAAATAAAAGCAAATGGATATAATTTATTTTAATTTTAAATAAAAAAAATATATATATTACAATTTAATAGTTAGATTAAAATGAACTTATTGTTTTAATTATTCTGATGTGGTAAAATAGGCAGATAGTTTCTAACATAAAAAATAAAATATATGAGATAGAAATAATAAAAAAAAACATTCGCAGTTGATAGGATTCGAACCTACGCTCCCAGAGGGAATCTGATTTCTAGTCAGACGCCTTAACCGCTCGGCCACAACTGCTGTTATGTTCAGTGTGATTATTAAGATATTTAAATGTTTGTTTTTATATAATTAATGGTGTATACATTTGGGAGCTATTAATATTTCGTGTATGAAATGGTCACGCTACGAAAACTCTTGTGGCAGGATATAGCTTTCTTTCTAAATGATAATATAATCTTGTGACGTTCTTTAAATATTTCTGGCTTACATGTATATCACTCAATGAATATGATTGGGACATGTTATGGTTTGCTTTGAAAAATATCTCAAAATATCTGCGTAAGAAAAAGCTATCGGGAATTTATGTCTGTCCAAGCTCTGACGAATTCAGAATCTATATCGGTGGAATTGAACTGAAAGGAGACTGTATACAAGAACGACATATTGATCTGCTTAGCTCTGACGAACGAAATCCCAAAATCAAGTTTTTAATTCCAATTCCTGGTGGCGTTAACGAAGTTTATAGACAGTGATGAAGCTTTGACTTCTTCTGATTGCTTAGAACTATACGAAAAGCTAGATCAGTATTAATTACGATGAAGCCAAAATATTTTTATGGTACTGGCCAATTATTATGATTATGATTAAAGAGTATTTATGCCATTTCAGGATGCCTGTTGCAAGGCAATATCCACAAATAGTGCCGCGTTCTCGATGGGGACTGTGGATTTTTGGAAATTAGAAATTAAAATGCAAGATAAGAATACATTTAAAAGAATACATTTAATAATAATTTATCTAGGTGCTGAATTAAAACGTTGAAATAAATCAGCACTGTTCCTCGTCGATTCACTATCGCCTTGCCGTTCGTCGAATTCTATAACTGCCGGTGCATATGGTGCACTCGCGGTAACATTACTTAGTCCATTAGTATTAAGCATGAGACCGGGTCCATCATTCTGGCTTATATTACTAAATCGAATTGACGAATTTTTGCCCACCACTTCCATATTTAGTATTTCCGTTAAGTTGAATTTCTCTGCAAGTTTTAACGTTTCTGGATTTTGTGTAAAATTCCGTGTCAAATCACTGCTATCATGTTTTTGCTTTTCTTGTATCAAAAGCATTTTTTTTATTGTATTACGACGCTTTGCAATTGTCATCTCTTCAGGACTTAGCTGATCTTCGTCCCACAACGGATTTGGTTTTTGTAATTTTTTCGCCAATTTAACCGCGTTTTGCCCTTGTATCGAATTCGAGTTGATCATTTGTCGTTTTTTATTTCCAAATAGTTTACTAATTTGTTTGGTGGTGCACAAATCCATATCGACATCGGCCAATATTTGCGATAGTGTACCGAAACGATGAATTAACATGCCAACAAATTGTATCATCAGTATCACTCCAAATAGTACAACAAAAACAAATCCAATCGGTTCTACTTGTAAATAGGTACGCTGAATCATAATTTCAAATGTTTTTTCGTCAAACCGAATTACGTTGGTGGCCCCTATTCTCCATTCGATATACACCGAATCTTTATTGAGCTGCAGCAAAAATATGATCAGCACAAATATGGCGTTCAACATGCCGAACGTAAAGACGCACTTGTCACGTAGCTGGTTCAATGCATCGACATGTTTCTTTTTTTCTTCGTCGCTGTACTTATGCGGTTTAAGATATTTCTCAATCAAATCGGTCCAGAATTTTTTCTCTTTTAGGTATAACGAACAAGTCTCACCATTTTTAATTTCCGGATCGTATATCCAATCAGGATTTATTGCTTTTTCTGGTGACTCTTCTTGAATGGTAAAGGCGGGTAACCTTGAATTGATTATCCCATGATCGATTACACTTGAAATTGATGGTCGAGGCATGTTAATCGATTTTCGGGTTTCATACACGTTTCTAGGAATAAATTATATTGATGTTAGTTAAGAAAGTTAAAATATAAGATAATCTACTTTACTTACGATTCTACGCTATCAATTTTTTCTGTAATTTGATCTAGTTTTGTGGTGATTTTATTTAAAAATTCAGTGTCGTTCGGTGGTTTTGGTCGTGGACAAAGCATAAACCGAAATAGTCCAAAAAACGAAATGTCGAGCAGTCCGTCTTCTTCCTTTTTCTCATTTTGAGCTTTCACCTTATTAGCTTCTGCAGTTGAATCAGACGTATCAGATTTTGGCGTTTCTCGTGTTCCCCATGAAACATCGTTCATATTGAACAATGAATATATAACCAGTAACATGTACATAGATGGAATTGTTATGTAGTACATGACGATACACCACAAACAGCTAATTTCTTGGGGATGCAAAATTGCTGCGATGATAATTTGCAAAATGACAATGGCAAAAAATATTGATGATGGTGAATCGAAACCGTCTTCTGTAAATTGAATGGCTACACCGATTAAGACGGCCATCATGACTAATGAATAAACGGAGCTTAACATAAATGCAGCAATCAGTTGATATTTTTTAAACCAGTAACAAATCACCATAAATAATAAAAGCGGAATAAAATTCCACAAAAATGCAGTCCAAATATCAATCGTAAATACTGATACCAAAGATCCAATCATCATTAGGAAAATTGTACCGGGTCCGAGGATTGTGCCTATCATTAAAAGCATTTGATAACTTATGTACAACATTGAGATGCTATCATTTTTTTTAACAATTTCTTTTGCGTCCATCAAGAGGTCCAAAATGTTGGCCATTGTCGATGGTATCCAACGGCGTCGTTGATTAAAAAATTCATTAAAACCTTCTGGACTATGAGTGTACGCGTCCGAAGCAGCTGAATATTCAACTCGATACCTTTGCTTAAGTATTAATGTGCACAACCATCGATCTTCACCCTGGTCATACTGTACAAAATGTTTGGCCACTTCTGAATTGGTTGTGTATTTTTTCATAACACTATTATCCATTAAAGCACTTCCACGAAATAGAGAAAAACACCCGGGCGAACACAGGACACAACCAATAACATGTTCTGTTGCCTTTTGTAGCCAATGCCCAATGGCGTATTCAAATTTTTGATACCACACCATTGGTCCAGTACCTATCGGATGTATTCGACCACAAGCTGCACCCAAAGTCTTATCGACTTTCATTCGATTAATCAATAATAGAACAGCATCAGGCTGAAAATCGATATCGCCATCAAGTGCCAAAATAAATGTATTTTCCGATCGAATCATTTTACGATTTTCATCCATGCCCAATTGATCCATGATTTTAAAGCCGAGCAAATAGTACATGTACATGACTTGAGACCAACGTTTTTTCGCGCGAATTTTGTTAGCATTCTTTAAATGGGCAATCATTCGTGTATTTCCAGGCAATGTCCATTCAAGTCGACCTCCATACGGTGTAACATACTTTGTTGGCGCACGGATTTTCATATCAGTTTTATAGACTTCTTTAGCCGCATCCGCAATACTATGAATCAATGTTCGAACATAATGATTTAGTTCTTCGGCCTCTTTGTCACGTTTAACAAAGGCATCATCAAAGAAAATATGCGTTTCCAGTTCGTAATACTCACTGTCCGTGTCTTTAACTTCGAAATATTGTTTGGCCAGTCGACGTGAACATTGATCTTCATCCAGACGTAAAATCGATTTAAGAAACTCCATCATTTCCTCTTTCTCTTCATGCCACATAGTACCGCAAATAAAAACACGAGGAGTTGTATCTTCTGGTTCAGTGCGAGTTTCGGTTAATCCTTCGTTTTGTGACGTTCCATCCGGCTTATTAGAAAGATCTTTGCGTCGTCTATTTAGTGCAAGTGATTGATCGATGAGCAATCCATTGTAGAATGGCATTACAAATAAACTATCAGTTGATGCATTTTTGTTCGATTTCGATATCCAAATATGTCGAGTAATCCATGTTTGGGATAAAAGCCATAATATCCAAATCCAAGCAAATTTGTCTATTAAATAGTCATCCAAATTAAGAACCGGCGGTGGAACAAAAAATAAGTAATCGGGTATTATATCATGAAATGCACACACATCTGTTTGACGGATTCCACACAATACTAACAAACTACTTATTGCCACAGGAATCGCCAAATTGATTGGCATTGCAAAACTAATTGCCTGAATTTTAATTTTACAAGCAAACTTAGTAAAAACATAGCACACGTATGATGCTACTACTTGAATGAAAAGTGTCCAACAAACGGCAGTTGGGGCTGAATATACCGGTTGTTTTAATAAATCCATTGTTATCTTAGCCAATTCAGGAAATCGATCAAAATCGCTTAACACAGTTTGTTTTTCCACTACTTCAATTATATGTGGTTTCCACGCAGCTAGAAAGTCGGTGAAAAACATTTCCACTTCAATTTTTGACAAAAGCATGGCACTAAGCGCAAATGCAAATATTTTCCATATCGAAATATACAAATAGGTACTATACCGTGTACGGGCTAAAGATTTTTTAAGTTTACTGAGTGTTACAGTCAAACGGTTTTCACCTCTGTCTGGTACAAAATTCTCCCACCAATGACATGAAACGAATATGATAGCAATTGGTGTTAACCATAATGCAGAGTGATTATAATTTATCAATGGCCAAACAAAAATTCCGGTTAGCTGACAACATACGGCAAGAATGTTTAAAATGGTTTTAATTCGATGTCCGGTTATAAGTCTCCGTCGGTTTTCCGGTTTAAAATCCGAAAATATATTTAAAATGGCCGGAATCATACATAAACAGTTTGTTAACATTACACCTTGAATTACATCGAGCTCGGGTAATATAACGATAAGTAAAAGGGCCGTACCAAAAACGTGTAAGGTTTCGACACCAAAAACTATTAAAAATTCAAGTTTTTTAGGACGTTCGATATTTTTAAAGAAACAATATCGCCACGCTCGAAACAATGTAAATATTTCTGGGGCGGCAAACGCAAAAATGATTGCCCATATCCAAGCGATTGTTTGTTTAACTGGTAGTTTAGCCTCAAATTCTTTGTCTGGAACTGTAAAATAAAATCTTTCTTATATATATTGCTGAAATATAGAATAATCGCAAAAATGTTTACTAACAATTTATATGGCAATATGGTACTCGAGGAGTTCTACTGACATGTGACACCATGAATAGTAAACTGATTTTTGACAGCACGCTTGAACCAAGTATTATAATAAAAATAATAATTGATACAAAAAATTTGATAATTTTTATATATGATCTAAGCTGTTTGGTGGCTTCGACCGACGATCCTGCAGGACGATAGTTTGGTGTATCTTGAAAAGAGTCCCATAGTTTTTCATCTGATTCTCTATAGGGAAATAAAAAAAAAATTAATTTATGGAAATAAATGTCACTCCAAATATCTCATTAATTCCACTCAAAAAGAGTTAACTAAAATCTAACTCAAAACAAGTCAAATCCGTTTCAGTTGGGATACGATTAAAAATTAGTAGCAGAATAATAGTAGCAGCTCGTCAAAAACAAGAAGATGGCGTGATTGATGAAAATTTACAGACAACATCCCAGCAACGCGAAATCAGGGCTTACTAGACTAGTAGACATGCACCTGGCCAAGCCTTAATATCAGACGAAGCAGATATGAGGCTGGCTGAACACAAATTTGAGAGGTGTTTGACGCTCCAATACAATGATAAAGTAGTTTTCAATAATCATTCTTGACCTAATCCAACCTGCGATCAATAGAAAACTAAGTAACAAGCAAGCATAGGGTTTAGATGTACCAGGATAAAGCTGCTTTGACTACATCATGGCGCAAACTCTAATGAAGCAAGACACAAGTGCAATAAATAACAACCATTGATAAATGTATGTGTGGGATGCGCAAAGGTGGAATTTTCGGAAGGATGTATGATGAACAGTCAGATTAGAAGAGCGACAAACATTTTAAGATTATGAAGAAGAAGCGGCAATCGTTATAAATTGCAAACAAAATGTGAGGTTAAGTGTCATACGTATGGCATGAAAGGTCGTGTTACTAACGTTTATAAACGGTAATCACTGCAATCAGTGTGGTTGTGTTGAACATTTGGCACGAGTTTCCAGATTAGAACAGAGGTAGCAGCGGAAAAAAAGATATCACATCATTGTTTACTGTAGATGTGGATGAGCATTGTGACAGCCAATTGTCAGAAACTTTTACGTATCAGGATGAACAAGATGGGAACCCCAAAACAGTATACCTTTCACGAATGCAAGGAAATACTGGATTGGTAGAGAAAGATTGGTAATTTCAAAAGTTTGTAATTCAATGTGAGGTGTTTGTGCAGACTATCCAGTGACAGTGAAATCACAGTTAGAGAATTATCTATTGCCTCGTATTGAGCGTTTATTTAATTTATTGCAAGATGGGCAAAAATTCACAAACATCAATTTATCACTGAGGTATCTGCAGTTACCTTTAAGAAAACTACTGAAACGCTGACTTGGTCGATGCAATTTGGCTATTTTAATGGTGAGTGTTACGTCATTCCCACTCCCACTAATAGTTAAAGTCAACTACTAAAATATACGTTTTCCATCGCGTTTAATTGGTTGATAACATTCTATGATAACGCATATACCTAGTTCCATACAGTTACGTAATCGGAGGAATTTTGTTAGAAAATTCCCTTCGTCGGAGTAGAAAAAGACAAAACCAATTTTTTTAAATTATCATCAAAATATTTGTATGACTACGTATTTGACTTCGAATAAACGAAGCTTCAATAAAGCTTATCAACATATTTTGATGTTGAAAATGGAAAGTTAACAAAGAAACTCTACTCTACTAAAAAGTTCAAACTCTACTCAATTTCCCAAATTACCTTATATTTCTTGTTCCAGCTTCGTTATCCGATATACGAAAATGATTTCTGGTACTAGCCATAATTTCCACTGTTTACTAATTACACATTAAAACTTTAAATATCACTTGAATACTTTAATTATTTTAGTTAACACTGTAAGCGATTTATTACGTATAAATACTTTGTTCTAACCGTCACGCTAATTATTTTAATACTAAACGTAAATCTAATCAAATTACAATATGGCTACGGGTATAATAAATCCATAAATCTTATCGTCTTATCGATGATTATAGAATTCGTTTTTTTAAAATTCTTTTAATCAGAACTGCAATTGTAAATTAGCCTAACAAGCCATTAATTGTTTAATAATTTTTTTTATCAGTAAGGTGCAGCTTAAAATATTTTAATAATTCGTTCGCCTAAATGGTGACTTTTCAATTACACCCAAGTATCCAACCTCACTAAATATCATAACTTTATGTCTACACTAACTATAACCATTCGTGTAAACGAAGTAATTTCGAATTTTATTGGTTGGCATTACTGATTAAATAAAAAACAAAATGGTAAATAAAACTGTTAAACGGTGAATAGTACGATACAACGATGTGCGACGTAATATAATTTGGTAATCTACAACGCGGCAAATAATTATCTTGAGAATTATATCTTGTGTGTAAATAATCAAAGTAAATATGGCTGAATCGTCGGCAAAGAGTGTAATTTGACAGTTGACCATTATTATATTATTAAAACAAATTCAAAATGAGATAGGATTTATCACAGAACCTTGTGGAATACCCGAGTAAGTATTCAAAATATGATTTTAGTAATAAACAATAATAATTTAAGCTTAAAAAGCCTGTGCAGTAAATTCTTAATCCAAACGGAATAAAAAGCTTTTTCAGGATCATTTTTTCAAGAAGCATCATTTCAGCTCTATTTTCTGTGAGAGGTATCCCAAAAATAATTGGTTTGATGAGGAGTGTCGTTTTGCTATAGGACAACAGAATATTGTCTTTAGAGAAGCGCAATTGCGTTTTACAAACGCACGCAACAATTAAGCGCTTTTTGGTTGGAAAATCGCTTAGCAAATTTGTAGACGGGAAAAGTGTAAATGGTAGAAGACAGAAGTCTCAAGAGAACAACTCAGCAATGAGCGCAATTCACGTAATTTCTTTAATGGAGTCACCGGCAAGCTATTGCCATTCGGGATTAGGATAGAAGCCTCCGTGCTAACATCGATGCGGTACTCGACACTTGAAAGCCGCATTTCTCTAATTTACTCAAAGTTCTACATCTGTTAAATACGATTGATAAAAGTTGTGAAATAAATTCTGCGGAGATGTACATAGAGGATTCATCCTACGAGGAATCCACACTGGCCATGCAGAGACTAAAAAGAAATAGTTTTCCTGGAGTTGATTGTATTATTTCCGAACTCTTGATATTCGGATGGGATACTTTGTGGAACTATCTTATCGACATTATTCGATTAGTGTATGGCAAAGTCATGCTCGATGAATAAAAAGTAACCACGTTGTGGTTTATCTTTTAGAAATGAGTAAAGAGTAGATAACATCAATTCTATATCTATATCTTTATTTATATTTATCGGTAAAATGAATTAGTTTGTGTTTCTTGTTTTTAAAGTTTTATGAGCGTTCAAATTTGCGATGTTAAAAATATTTTAAACAAACGTATACGATAATGAATTAACTAAAATAACTTAAACCTGTTCGGCCGTGGATTGGTATCTCCGGAGCCTTCACTATTTTAAAAACTAGCACTTGACTACTATACCTCACTTTCACCAAGCAGAACATGTTTGACTGTGGTGGATTTGGGGTGAATATTCCAAATACCGGATGGGATTAATGGGAAATCAATGGGAATTTTTTTTTAACTGCTGCTGTTGTGATTTGAAGGTTTTTGTGTGAGAGAATGTTACCCTCGATGCCACGTGAAGGCGCATATACTTCTAACTAACTAGCCCCTTTCGTCGATTATTTTCTGTAGACAAATCCATATTTGATGCACAGTTTAGTGTCAAGTTTTAGTGGAAACTTGACGCTATAAATATCACAGAACGTTTCAAAAGCCATAATGTTTCTAGGCATCTTTTAATTGATAACCCTAGTTGGCTTCCATTTAATTTCTTGCTTTTGTTCTTGTTGGGAGCACCTGGCTCAAATACTACAAAGTGTGACAGTACTTGTGTATAGGACACTTTTAGGACAACTAATTCGACGCTCATTGCAAGTCCAATATCTCTGATGGAACTGAGACGCTTTTATATAGCCTATTCTATAAGCAATGCTGATCTTGTTAATGATTTGATTTTTGACTCTAGGAATTTAATGGCACTTGGAGTAATTTTACCCATGCTATAAATTTAGATTAATTTAAAATGAGAAATAAAGTAAATATCTTTAGTCATGTGGTTAGTTTTGGTGATGTAAGTGTTTTGTTTGGCCTAGAGTGCATATAGGTAAAAATAGCTATACGGCACATAATCTTTCTCGTGAACTCAGTTTATGTTTTTGCTCGATTAAATTCAAATGCCACTCTAAAGGGTTAAAAACATTTATATTTATTAGATTTAGTATATAGATATCGATAATTTTTTAACACATTCGATATAATCATTAAGTCTAGAAATGTTTTAAGTGAAAGTTGTAGAATTAATAGTCTTCCTAAATTAAGTGTTAAATTTAAGTGATTTAAAAATAATGTCGTTGGATGATCAAACTAATGAGCCTGCTGACGAAGTTACTCAAGACACTAGGTAATTATATAATACGATGTTCTCGTAGCAACAGTGAATTGCCTTCTAATTAATTATCTGAATTGTATTACACATTAATGACATAAGGTTTGTCTTTTCGTCAGCAACGACCAAAGTAATGATTGGATCTGGTAATATCAAGTACATATACGAAAGTTATAATATTGTGTGAAGTACCTTCAAAATATATATAAGTGTTTATACTTATCTAAAAAGTTAATGTTACGTGAACGTTATAAAAAGTTAAAATTATTGCGTATAAGATAAACAATCTTCTGTCTGAACAGACGATTATAATAGTAAATATATAGCTACTTTACTCTAAACGTGAAATTACGGCCGATAATTTGTTAATATACCACGTATTTTGCACGTTACAATCACATGATTGCTTAATATATTCGCAAAGTGTGGAAAAGTAATCGGACAATATGGCATATATTATTTGGGGTCATATCGATTTGTGAAACAATTGTGCATCGGAAACAAAATGATGCATTGCCATTGTAAAACTAAGATTGTGTCCGAAACCCATGATAAATTTTTGTGAATAAAATATTTGACATTTATTTGGAAAATATTCCCCTACATTCTTAATTTTTTATTTCGCTGTCCGAAAAGTATCATAATTGAAATATTTCCCCGCTCTTATATGTTTTTACATTTCCTTTTGCGAGGCGTAAAAACTATAATGAAAAATTACAAAACACTTTTGCGGACACGTCGACATGTAAATATTGTACGTCGGCATTTGCAAACAGACTCTCCTAATTGAGTTTTAACTGTCAAATATATATTCATCCAATTACGATCCCAAAACATTAATTAAACTTCATTTAACTTGCCTAGAACCAAAATTATAGCATGTGCGAGCATTTTATAAAAAATTTGTGTCGGCGATAGGGTTAATTGTTTATAAAATTGTCATAGCAACGAAAAAGTTCAAATTTTTGGCATTTGTCAAAAACTATCATAGCAACTGACCGCGATAATTTGGGTGTCTTCGATTTTATCAAGTAAATGTCAAAAATTTGTATTCACAAATATTTATTATGGATTTCGGACACAGTCTAAACGGTTTCAAGAAGTCGATACTTATACTCTCATGGAAATAATTAGTCTTCCTATATTTTACGCCATTTGGATGTCAAACATAATTGAAAATTTGAATGTCCTATCGATTTTTTCATGGGTGTTTGAAAAATCATGCCATTTTATTTTGAATTGTTTTTAACACCATCGACTATCTACTTTATGGTTCTGATTGAAATAATAGTCTCATATTTAGCTTTATTCACAAAAGTTTCATGCAAAATTAAAGTTCAGATATTCAGTTTAGTTCCAGTACGAATTTCCTTTTTGTGGACACATTTGGGATTTAAAATCAATAAACCGAGCAATTGGCACATTGGTTAAAGCTGCGGTGTTTGAGATGGGAGGTACTGATTTCGAATCCTAATGAGGGAGGGTTGTAAAAAGGATTTTGTATCACTTGATAACGATCGGTGGTGACGATGAACACAACTATGACCCCTGTAGAATCAATGGTCGATGCCATCGTCCATGTATAGGCTGGCTGGAGCAATGCAATGTGCACATAGATATTTAAAGTGAACCTGTATTCGCGCGTCATCGATTTGGCTAGTAACGGCGTATAGTATAAGGATGTTAAATTAACCGTGAAAGAGTTGGAGGAGCTTCGGCCCCAGAACAGATTGCATGGAATAAACACTAATAAACACTTTTTGATTTTTTACACTTTTTGTAAATCCATTTTACCCTGGATTGACCAATCAGTCTTGTTTAACCAAACACGACGTCGATTAACCTAAATCTAAAAACTGCATTTTTAAGGAACCTGATCAAGTTGTTCATCCGTAAAAGTTTGCACAGTTTCTGTGTTATCATCGAGATGCAACCAGTCAGGAATTTCGTGGTCTTAAATGTCCACAAATTGTTTTGCATTAGAATTCAAGATTTCCAGCCATTTGCTAAAGTTGAACATTTTACTTCAGTCCAGGCAAACGCTGCATTAAATATTGCATCTTTGATGTTATAAGATTGTTAAAACGGTTTCACTGAATCAGCAGCAATCAATTTTCTAAAAACTGTTTTTAAAGGTAACATTTGAAATTCTGAGCTATGCCCTGATCCATCGATTGAATTAAAGATGTCACATTGGGCGGTAAACACTAAACAATGAAATTTCCACAATCTGATACTAGCTCATTTGTTGAAGGGTGAGCTCTACAATTGTCTAATAATAGTAAACATTTTTGATTAGGTGTGCCCTCTAAGGTTGTGAAATGAGATTTAACCGATGGTATAAAATTTGATTTAAACCAGTCATGAAATATTTCTCGGTTCATCCAAGCATTCGACTGGAATTTATATATTACCGGTAAGCCGCTAATATTTTTCAATGCACTTGGTCGAGCATATTTGCCAATAACCAATAATTCCAACCGATGCGTTCCAGCTGCATTTGCACAACAAAAAATTCTTAATCGCTGTTTATTATGTTTAAAGCCAGTAGCAGCAGCTTCCCCTGCTCCCGCTAAAGAAGAATTTGGTAAACATCACCACAACAGCCCGGTTTCATCAGCATTATAAACCTGTTCACGAGTAAGATGATATTTCTCTACAATTTCTTTAAATTTTGTGCAGTAATCGCTTGCTCCGATTTCATCTGCTGATTTATTTTTATCTGAAATTTCCAATTTTTGAATACCGTTCCTTGATATAAAACGTGCTAACCAACCGTCCGAAAATACACACTGCTCAGTTACATTTAGAGCGTCATAAAAATATTTAGCTTTTTCTATGATGATGGGGCCAGTTATTGGCATTCCTTCACTTCTATTACACAAAAAACACTCATATAAAATAGAATCGAGCTGCTCCAGTTTAGCTTTATGCATTGTTTTCTTAGTTTTAGCGAATTTATCATTTTCCATTTTAGAAGCAAACTCTAACAATCTTTATTATTTTTTATGTCTCTCAAAATTCACCTCTCTTCAATCTCAATTCAAAATTAATGGTCGAAGCCATATTAATATTTATTTATGGTTTTATTAAAGTAAGTTTTTTCTTTATTTATTAAAATTAGTGTTAATTTACTATGTACTATTAAAGGTATTGAACTACATATGTGTCGTCAAATTAAATACTAATAAATGTATTCAATATTTCACTAACCTAACTATGGTCGATCGATGATCGTTGAAGAGATCGGACGTGTTTTTTCCGTTCTCTTCATTAAAACTTTTTTATTTTTATTTTTATTTATTTTCTATTTTTGTTGTTTAAATTGTGGTGTTATGTATGTGTGAATGTGCGTGTACCACTGCCAAGAAGTGATGAAGTGGATCGTGGACTCAGTCGATTTTCCCAGAGATCAGGTGGTATATAGATTATAGAGTAGTAGATTGTAGTTGGTATAAATACATATGGTAATGCATGATAATGTATTGAGTCAAAACCAACACTATTGTATATTATACAAGCCATGAAGCTTGGCTAAGTAAAACATATTATGACTACTATTTGGTGTATGTGTTAGTGAATTTGACTACAGTAAAAATCGAAACAAAAAATTATATTTCGCACTGTCCATACTCCTCTAAATTCAAAGTACATAACATTTCTACAAAAAAAAACGAAACAAAAATTATATTGTGCACTGTCCATTCTGCTCTAAATTCATAGTATATAGTATAGTATATAATGAAGTAAATAATAATAACAATACTTCTCTCTCTCGTTAAATAATAAATTTGTTTTTTGCTTTGTCATAAAAAGCGCAACATACTGTTGTTCCATCATTCGTATTCATTTTTTATTTACATCAAAGAATATAATAAAAGTATATACAAATTATACTACGTCACAACACTTATACTTAGGTATAGTAGTCACTTTTTGGCATAAGTATCGCAACTTCATGGCTTGTATATACATTTGTGTTGGTTTTGATTGAGTACATATTTTAAGTATAACATGTATATGTACATGTTATATATGTATACAAAACCCTCTTTACTACAAGCCGTATTGTTTGCATACTCATGCTATACAAAAATATATACTTTGATTGTATTGTAAGTAGAAAATCGTGTCGGGATATGATAGCGAATATTGTGTAAAAGAAATAAACAATAAAATCAATAATGCGCATGCGTTTACAATTTTTTTTTTAAATTTTTATATGGAGTTTTGATATTTACTAATACATCTTAAGTATATATTTTCACTAATGCATTTTAAAAATCCATGATGATGTGTGTCAAAGAAAGTTACAAGACGGCTTGCAGTAAAGAGGGTTTTGATGTATAACATGTATATCTTGTTTCCAAAACCCTCTTTACTACAAGCCGCCTTGTAACTTTCGTTGACACATATTATCCTGTATTTTTAGTGTAATGTATTAGTGAAAATATATACTTTAGATGTATTAGTAACTATCAACATTTCATGTAAAAAAAATTTAAAAAAATGTAAACGCATGCGCATTATTTAATTTAGTTGTTTATTCCTTTTACACAATATTCGCTATCATATCTCGACACGATTTTTTACTTACAATACAATCAAAGTATATATTTTTGTATAGCATGAGTATGCAAACAATACGGCTTGTAGTAAAGAGGGTTTTGCTTGTTTCCGTAAATATTTATTCAATACATTTAAATGAATTTAACGGACGAAATAATGTGTGATGGATATATGCATATGTGTTTTCTATTTTTTGAAAAATCTGTATCAAATTATATATCTAATATCATTATATACATGTTGTATTTATTGTATATAAAAGTATATAAGCATGTATAAATACACAGAAAAATATTAAATTTTTGTGTGTTTTTTTGGTGAATATAACAAAGGAGGAAACGGGAAAAAGTAAAATTTCATATAAATATCACGAGTATTATAACAGTTAATTTTTAGTTATTTTATTTTGTTTTTGAGTACATATATGTACATATGGTTATTTCTTTTATACGCTTATATGTATTTTGCTTTTTGCTTCTCTAACATGAATGAGATAAATATTATAAAACAGGGTGGTAATGCATATATTTACTGTAAAATACTTGCATGTAAGTAATTCATTCATGTTTTGGGTCAAGTGCGGTGTTGGATATTGGCGATTACATGATGTGTTTGTCGTGGGACGGTTGGTTCAATTGATTTATAATGTTGGGCCAATTTCTTCTAATGTCTGCTTGTATGAGTTGAAGTTTTAGACAGCTATAGATGACGATTTTGTGTGGGAAAGGGATTCCCATGGGAGGGCTCAAGTGTTTTGTGGGGGTTATTGGTGTAATTTTTAGCAGCGGGGTGCACGGTGTTTTGCCATTGTCTCTTTGCTTCTTTCTAACTTGCATGAATTGCGTAAAGGGAAATTTTTGTTTATGGGAAGGTCGTGGAAGGTGGAATGGATCGGCGGTGGTAGGGCGGTGCCGGACTCGTGAGGAATCTGGGTATTTTTTTTCCATGTTTCATTTGTCAAACGGTAACATGTTTTTTATGTTGTCCTCCTTCCGAACGCCTGTGCGTGGTTCTGTATTGGAATGTAGAGGTTTTTTTCTTTACCGGTCGACGTTTTCGGGTGTTTTTTCGGAAAGAGTATCGTGGGGAACGGATGGCAAGTACTGTCGGTGAGGGGTGTGGGTGTGATCGGGATGCATTTTGGGAGGCGGAGAGGAGTAGCCGGACTATGTACGATTTTTATAATTGTTGATAGCAAGTGTTTTGCGATCTTGGATAGGTGCATGGTTTTTATTGTATATGCGAGTGGGTATATGTGTTCTATGATGGTGTTGGTGTTCTGGTATTGGTTGGGGAGGGTATTTTTTTTGTTTTGTTTGAAGGGTACGCGCTCGTTAAATGCGTGCCAGTGGTTCAATTCGTAGGAGGCATTCATATTCAAATAGATCGATGTTTTAATTTTTATTTTTTTTTATTTTTTTAAACAAAATGTCACATATCGGCGTGTGATGGGGTGGTGTTCGGGAGCGGTCGGATTAAATTTAAATGGTGTTGAAGGCCATAACCCTACGATATAGATTGCTTTAGATGAACTGGTGTTGGCGATGGGGGGGAGGGTAGTTCGAAAAGTGAGATTGAGAAACATTTTGAAAGAGTTTTAAAAGTGAGCTGGTAAATAATGTACTTTTGATGTACTTTTATACCTCATTTTTGGTAGGCAAACCGTTTTATTAAATAGTAATGTTGAATCTGAATGAGTGTAACTTACAATAATTGGTACATTCATCACGTATGTAGCCAGGTTTAGTTTGTTTTCTTAGATTTCGGTAATGCATTGATTTTGATTTTAGGGAGACGAACGTACACGAGATTGGAACGACACGATTAAAAATCATTTGTGCAATGCATTACAATCGGGGAAGGCTACATAAAGCCCTGATCAGGAAAATATTACATATAATTTGGTTTTAAAATTAAGTTCTTTGACTTCCACCTGTTTGATCTCCCCCTTTAGAAGTGGATTCATTTTGAATGCCTATTGGTTGTACCGGTTGAATATGGGAATTCAAGTATACAATATAAGTAATGTTGTTTCTACAAATTTCTATTTTGGCAGCGATTTGTTTTCATGACAAATCATCGTTTCTCTCTTTTCGCATTTTTTCCTCATCGTTTTTACCTCTTTATGCACAAAAAATTTTAAAAAGTGGTCTGTGTCGTGGGGTTGTGGTTTTTAACGTCATGAATGTGCGTTTTGATTGTTTTTGCGCACTGTTCTATCTACCGACGATGTTTGATGTTTTGTTTTAACGAGGTTCATTATAGAGAATTGAGGGTGTCGATTGTTTGAGTGTGAATGATTCTTCGTAAAATATTTGTTGCTGGTAGTTGAAGGGATGTTGTCGCCCGGTTACTTTTTTTCTGCTTGCCAGGGTGCATTTCGGTTACATTTGCACACTATTCTTTTCGCCGACGATGTGTGCTGTTTGGTTTTTACGATGTTCTTTCTGGAGGGGTATTTAAGGGCGTCGATCGGGGAAGGAAGGAACTTCTGTATTTTGATATAGGATCGTATACGAGTGTTCGGAGGAGGGCAGCGTGAGGGATGTTTTGTTTGACAAATGAGGTATGGAGGGGAAAATGTTTTGATTTTTTGTAAGTTTGGCACCGCCTTGTTACCGTCGATTTGATTTGTTTTGTTTTTGCGTTTTTCGTACAAATAGATTTCTTTTTGAGCGGTTTATGTAGGTTGGAAGGGGGCGAGGAGGTGATGGCAGGGTACTGTGTGCCTTGTTGTTGGGGATTGCATCGGTAGTTTTCACAGAATGTTTTAGTTTTTTATGGGAGTTTTTTTTGTCAGTGAGGGATCATCATCTATAGTTGTCTATAAAAATAAATAAATTAATTAATAAATTGTAAATTTCAGGCAAAAACTAAAACCATTTATTACAGTTGCGGAAATTATATTATTATATTATCAATTAACTAATTTGTAATTTCAGATTAAAAATTAATTCAATTTATTACAGCCTACGGCTAAGAGCAATTAGTTAATTAATAGATTTTGCTTTCAGAGAACAGTTGCAGATAACAGATGAATGGTGGCACACTGGAGTTTTTGACAAGAGATGCCTGAATGCAGAGCAATTCGGTAAAATTGTGATTGTCTTATGCTAACAGTAGTTCGAATATTGGCTACCAGGAAACCGGACCAATTCTTTCATTACTGACATACCTTTTCTTTCCCTACCCCAACAAAAATTTACTAACTATAATTTAACTAATATCCATCCTCATCCTTCCAAGTTAATGTAAAACGGCTGTACGGTGGGCCCGGCCAAATATCCGGGAGATCCTGGTTAGTCCTTGGTCGTACATTCTAAATCAATCAATCAATCAATCAATATTTCACTAACCTAACTAGGTAACACGACTTTACACATTCAATTCAAATAGAATAATGCATAAAACAGAAGAAAAGTAAAGGAAAGTATATTTTCTCTGAATCCCCGAATAATAAAAAAATTATTTCCCTTGTGAAAAAGAAAAAAGCAAAAAAAAATTCCGAAAAATTAAAATTCCGGTTAACTGAGTATTCCGGTTAATTGGATGCCTGATAATCGGGCTTTTACTGTATATAAAAATGGCGGCTATGTAACGAAGCAAAACCAACACAAATGTATATACAAGCCATGAAGTTGCGATACTTATGCCAAAAAGTGACTACTATACCTAAGTATTAGTGTTGTGACGTAGTATAATTTGTATATACTTTTATTATATTTTTTTTGATGTAAATAAAAAATGAAAACGAATGATGGAACAACAGTATGTTGCGCTCTTTATGACAAAGCAAAAAACAAATTTATTATTTAACGAGAGAGAGAAGTATTGTTATTATTATTTACTTCATTATATACTATACTATATACTAATAATTTAGAGCAGAATGGACAGTCGCAAAATATAATTTTTGTTTCGATTTTTTTGTAGAAATGTTATGTACTTTGAATTTAGAGGAGTATGGACAGTGCGAAATATAATTTTTTGTTTCGATTTTTACTGTAGTCAAATTCACTAACACATACACCAAATAGTAGTCATAATATGTTTTACTTAGCCAAGCTTCATGGCTTGTATAATATACAATAGTGTTGGTTTTGAACGAAGCAAAACCAACACAAATGTATATACAAGCCATGAAGTTGCGATACTCATGCCAAAAAGTGACTACTATACCTAAGTATTAGTGTTGTGACGTAGTATAATTTGTATATACTTTTATTATATGCTTTGATGTAAATAAAAAATGAATACGAATGATGGAACAACAATATGTTGCGCTCTTTAAGACAAAGCAAAAAACAAATTTATTATTTAACGAGAGAGAGAAGTATTGTTATTATTATTTACTTCATTATATACTATACTATATACTATGAATTTAGAGCAGAATGGACAGTGCAAAATATAATTTTTGTTTCGTTTTTTTTGTAGAAATGTTATGTACTTTGAATTTAGAGGAGTATGGACAGTGCGAAATATAATTTTTTGTTTCGATTTTTACTGTAGTCAAATTCACTAACACATACACCAAATAGTAGTCATAATATGTTTTACTTAGCCAAGCTTCATGGCTTGTATAATATACAATAGTGTTGGTTTTGATAAAATGAAAGTAATAAGGTATAGTGTAAGAATTCGTCATCGCCTATTAAAATGGTGATATATATATATATATATATATATATATATATATATATATATATATATATATATATATATATATATATATAAAGAACTCAATAAAAAACGAATAACTAAGCCATAAACTTATATTCAATATCTTTTACGCTGAAATTAGGTTTAGCTCACCGATAAGCATACTGAGAAGACACTGTAGCTACTCATAGATAACCTAACAATTTTTAGAGGGGGTATAATCAATATAAACCAAAGTTATAAGGTCCTAGAAAAATACAATTGCCTAATTGTAGACTACTTCAACGTTGTGCACCCGAAACTGTCAAAGCAGTTGTCTTGCTGTTTATTGCAGTAATTATTCATTATATATCCTATCAAACGTATAACTAGCTAAAAGACAAGCAAATAACTTATTTTCAATTCGTTGTATAGGTGAACATCCTTCCTCTTTATTAATTAGAGTCTGATACGAAAATTCTAATTATAAATGACAGAATATGTTAAGTGTTCGATTTAAAATTGTTTATCATTTATTATGATCATTAAAATGATTTAATTGTTGAAATGTTTAATTAAACAACACACATATATAGCTTATCTTTATAGCTATATATAGCTTGAAGTTTGGAATCCACCGGAAATACTGACATACATCATGTCGTTACGCCTAATACAAGTCAATTTAATTTTTAGCTGTGCGTAAAATGCCAAAGAGCTGGCCGATATTTTATTAAGTTTTATATTTAATTTAGCTTAAAAATTATGACAGAATTTAATTTTAAGTGGTGCAAAAATTTGGGTTTGTTAAGTGGATCGAGTTGTTTATCTGCTTGGACATTTAACCGGAAAACAATATGATAAGCGAAATGATCAGATTAGTAAAATGATTAATAAAATTTAAAAGAGGCTATGTCGTTACGCCTAGTGATACCACATACTTTAGATTACTTAACATAAATGAGCAAGTTCATTTTTAAAATGTCCACAATCAGTGTCGAATTCGTTTATATGTACTCGTTTATACAGAGTCGGACACAATCTATTGTTTTGCGATGTTAATCTCGATGCGACTAAAATATTAATAAAATATAAAGTAAACTCGCACCGGTTTGAAGTCCACTGAAAAGATAATTTTAAGATAATTAAAACATTTTTCGTGTAATAGAAATTATCTAAAAGGAAATAGACAAAACCAATCATTTGAAGGGCTAGTGTTTCGTTTTGATAAAATGTGTGAAGTGTTTTTAAATCGGATATGAGAGAAAATCCTTAAGGACATCTGCATTATATATCCGACTAAATGTCAGTAAGCTTTTCAGAACAATAGCTTTCAAACCCGATTGGCTTGATGAGGGCTTCTTGCCATCGATCAGCAGAATGAAGCCTATATACAGAATCACATATTGTTGTATATTGTTTTACAATAGCACTAAACAATAATCGCCAATGTAATTTCCGGTTAAAAAACGAAAGTCCTAAAAGTATAACCACTCTCCAATGAGAGCAGTTCACGATTCAAAGGTGAAGCCACGACAAGTTTTTTTTTGGGTTTTGGAACTTGGTGATGTTGCAGCTGGTACCTTGTTCTGCCAAACAATTTGCTTTCACGGTAATATGTCATAACATTGGCAACATTTTATGGACTCCGATGAACAAAATGGTGGTCCGTTATCTGGTACTATAGCTGTATAAAACAACAAAACGTCAAAAATATACATTACAATGATAATAGCAGCAGCAGTGGTCCATAAACTAAAGGCTAAAGAACACTAAAGGCGAATGATCTGGCACTAGGACAAAAGAGCCAAATCAAAACATATGCAACTTTTTTACTCCGAGCATTATTACTAACGGCTCCTTATCGAGCTGCGAATATTAATTTTTGCTGTCGATAAACTCAATGTTCGAATGGTGAATATCGTCTTGCTCAGTTACTTGGCTAAGAACGGCGCCACCCCAAAATCGTTGCACTTTCTGGTCTAGATAAATATCACATAATTTTTTGATAAGTCGTAGAGTGGCGCTAGTTCCTACGTCATCATTGGCATGAATTTTCAGTAAAAATTTACCGTACCTAAAAAAGTTTTAAGCTTCGTGACATTTTAAAGTAGTGGATCATTGATTCTTGTTGTGAGTTAATTTCCACTGGTATCTAAAGTTAATATGGATTTATTTGGTTTCATTTAGCCCTTTCCAAACTAGCCCTTTGCTAGTTTGGTAAATTTCGTTGCATTTCATATTCCAGTCCTCTGTGCCATACTTTATGGCGGGAAGGTACATGAACATATTTTTTTTGATTTCCAGCACATCTTCAATCTCTGTAATTTACGGTGGACTTGTTCTATTTAGTCGAATGTTTTTCTCTGAAACCGATTTAGTGGAAAAGAGTACAATCTCTTCGGTCTATGATTAATTTGAGTGCCTTAGCTATTTGTCCTATTAAGATCATATACTCAGAAGATTTTTTAAGCCTAATTTATTGTTGATTTCAACGTCAGAAATCTTATGGTTCGCATGTCGAACTTCATTCTTGGTGTTTCTTTAAACGACGCCGATTTAAATGGTCTGCGGTGGCCTCAATTTTTGAGTTAGTTGAATTTTGTATGGATGCAAATGAAGATCAACGAGCAAAATTCGTTGTAATATGGTTCGTGAGATGTGCAGTTCTTGTGAAGAATGCCTAGTTGATGTGTTTGGTTCATTACGAACATTTTCACAAACCACTTCTACTGCATCAGGAGTACAAACTGGTTGAACATGTTGATATGGTCTATGACCTTTGAATCAGTTTCTTCAAAACAATCAATAATTTTGCAAATTGTACGCACGATGTTGTTTTTTAACATGTATTTGACTTTTCATATGTCAAAGAATGTTTAGAACAGGTAACATTAAGTACTAAAATATTAAGTACTAAAATATTGATTAAAAAAAGTACCAACAGATGGCCCGCCTTGTAGTTAATATGTGTTCGAGTTTCTTATTCATTATTGTGTGTCTGAAGTTTAGTTGTATAATTTGTCCTAATTGGTCCTTAACTAGTACTTGAAGGTTGGTAATGTCCCTGTCTAGTTTCTCGAAAAGTTTCCAATTAGTTTTATTGTTATATCCGTTTGCTCAACGGTTTTATTTTGATTGAACAAATTTAAATATTTATTTATGTATTCTCAATAGTAGTACAATCACCAAATTATCCAGTGGATTTATTGTCCTAAATAGTTTTCCCCGATCGTATTTTCCATATTTTGTTTTAACGGTAGTTGATCGGACCTGATCGTTCCACCTGGACCTATTTCAAAAATTCTACTAAGTATACTTATTTGCACGATGGTAGATAATCTTCTTTGAGTATGACCAGTCGTCCAACTTTTAAGTTGAACGAGTGCATCGACCGACTCCCATCGCTTTAACGATGACAACTTGTCATTGGATTAATTTGGTCGGGATTGACATCAAAAGCCGTCCTATTAAAAAATCTTTTGGAAAGAGCAGGTGGAAATTATCGGGACTAGGCAAATGTCATCTACGTCGCTTCTAATTCGTATCGGCACACCTCTTCGATTCACGAAATTTCTAATGCACATAATATACACGCGTCGGTTGACAACCGCTCAGCTTGCTCGATATGAACTGCTCTAACAGTAAGGCAGCTGAAAAGTGCAACCCAACGTTTCTCAAGTCGTCTTCCAATTGATACGGTCCAAAATAATCCAATCTTGTATATGAAAACGGACGTACATATGGTGATAGTCTATCTTCCCATAATTGGAGTTACTGGCTTCATGAGGAAACCAACTTTTTTTTCTAATTTCACATACTATTGTGTCATGATTTTGATGATGCCAATGACGGCGATACGATAAAACTATTTTCCTGGTTAATAAATACACCGCCCACATACACTCCATTTGTGTCAAAAATTCAGGACCCCTTTTCCATCGGCTATCTTTGTCAAATTTTGCAGAATTTTTGGTGCGCGTATAGCGCCATCAGCACAATTTAACTTGGTGGGTACCCATTTCCAATCCAAGTTACTACTAATTTCGAAAATTTCAGCCACTCTGTGTCCTACGAATGGTTTATATTTTCGGGTATCAGACTTCAACCGCAATGGATGACTGTCCTAGAATCACTCTAAAATACACATCTGTTAATTTGTAAATCATGATTCTCAATTATTGATTTTGACAGACGAACACCCAACACTGCAAATTCCAATTCGAGTCGAGGGATCGAGAGTAACTTCTGAGGAGTGCACTTTATTTTCCCCGTAACAAAGAAAATATCAATTTCATTGTCTGACTTCCTTATTCTAAAATAAGTCACGGCTGTAAAGGCAACTTCGCTGGCATCGACAGACACGTGCAGCTGGATGTCACAATTGTCAGCCAAATATAATGAATAGCAACGTGGAATACGAAAGAATTTCACTTTTTGTAACTCGTCCTGCCAACATAACCATCTCTCATAAATATCATTGGGCAGTTGCTCGTCCCACTGTATTCCGAGTTTCCATCCCTTTGTAATAAAATCTTGGTGTATATAAGGGAATTCGCTAGCAAACCAAATGGATCGAAAATCGACATGGCAATACTCAGCAACTCTCGTTTAGTTGGGCGTCTTTGTTTTTCTAATGTTACTGGGTCAACTCGAAAAAATTTTAATTCAAATATAAATTCGTCTGTGAATGTGTTCCAATACATTCCCAATATTTTATCAGCAGAAATATTATCGCCTTTTATATTCATGTTTATTATGACTGAATTATTGTCATATTTCCATTCAATATTCTTGCAACCGTTTCAGAATTAGACAAAAACTTTCGTAACTCAAAACCACCATTCCTATAAATATCTTTTACAGCACTGGTTACGTTAATGGCATCCTCTGCAACACGAAAACTGTCTACATAGTGATTGTGAATTATGGCTCATGCAGCCTGTGGTGATTTGTCAAAATGTTTCATGGCGTTTTTATTTTTTACATATTGAGTAGAGCTCGGCGAACCCGTCGTCCCGAATGTCATGGCTACCATTACATAAGTTTCTAATGGCTTAGATGGATTTTCGTTCCTCCATAAGAACCTCTGAGAGTTCTGATCTTCTTTGCGTATGATGATTTGATGGAACATTTCCCGGATATCTCCACAGACCGCTACGGCTCCTTGGCGAAATTTAAACAATATAAACGGCAGCGATTAATACTGATCTGGGCTGGTAAGCAAAACCGAATTCAATGAGATTCCATTTACTTCTGCTGCTGCATCAAATTCAAGACGCAACTTCTTAGGCTTTGAAGGATTTTGTACCCCAAAGTGAGGCAAATACCATCATCAATGAATATACAGAATCCTTGCTCATTTTCTTTTCAATACCTTCCAGGTGGCGAATGGCCATATAGGTCTGCTATCAGGAAACTTTACGTCATCGATCCTCCAAAGTAATCCAGTCTCAATCCTATCATTGACACGAAACGTCGTTGATTCCAGAATAGATCGAGCCCGGTGATCCATTTCAGATTCTGGCAAATATTCCAGTTTTTTCACTCCAAAGTTTTCGGTAGTGAAGTAATCGTTCACCACTTCATGCAAACTATCTAATCCTGTATCACCTCGAGCGAAAAGAACAGTGGCTGTATTGAACCCCACAAATTTTGAATCACTTGGAACAGGCTCGTATACCACCCATCTCAGTTTTGTTTTGGTAACAACCGGATCATCTTTGTGACATACCAGTGCTTGCCGTGACAAGCCAAGGCGACAATTGTGAACTCCGATAAGCAGCTGAGGTTTAGCATATATATAATTGACTATTGGCAATTTTTTTAGGTTATAATATTTTGTATGCAATTGATCCAGATGCAAATCTTGCATTGGAAGACACATATCTTTTATTCCCAAATTATTGAAGCGTTAATGGTGCAGCATCACCATCCACTTTCAATTCTCGGGTAATGGCATCATCTGTCAGACTAACGGATGAGCCTTCGTCAATGCGTATGTACTAATCTTTTTATGAGGCCCGAACAGCTTTACTGGCACAATTCTAAATAAAATCTTAATATCTTTACCAGATGTATCTGTAAGGCAATTATAAGTCGGTTTAATTGTAGGAGATTGTAACATCACTGGAATTGACGTCGTTACTTGATCTGTTGCGTCTGATACTACTGGCTTCGAGTAGTTAGCTTTCCTGTTATTAGCATGAGTCGATGTTTTTCCGTTAAGTAATATATTGTGTACCTGCCGACACCCATCTGTATTACACTGCTTACGTTTCCGACACATATTAATTCAATGACCTGATCTAAGACATGAAAAACAAAGGCGATTGTTCTTTACGATTTCCCAACGCTTGGCAGTATTGGATTGATTAAATATTGGGCAATGTGTGACCAAGTGAGACTCCCGACATAATATGCAAGCAATACTGTTTGTAGATGCTGACTGCGTTTCCAAGGCGTGTAAAGCGACTTTTTTATTACTATATTTGCTTCCTACACTCTGTTTTACTGAGGCCGATGGAATAACAAGAGCCACAAGTCTTGCCACGTCACTCAACCAAATACTAAAATCTTTGACAGTGGGATAGGGTTGAATTTTGACTGAATGTTGAGCCCATTCCAAACGTTTTTTCATAACTGATCTGCGGACCCAAATCCAACAATTTCTACAAAACTGTTTCTCTGCAGGGGTTGTTTTGTTAACAGTGACATATTTGGAGTGTGGTTATATAAATTTGATTTGTTCGCTTTATGTTGATGACTTAAAACATGGAAACTGTGCCGATTGAGGTTATGTACATCATGATTATGGCAATGAAACGTAGGCATTTTTTTTTCTGACCATTTTGATCAAGTTGCTGAATCCAATTTAAAAACAAATAAGGCAACAATACTTTCTAAAACTTTTGTATAGACGAAGGTTTATTGATCGGTTTCTAGTTGAACTGCGATCGAATATGTTCTTTATTTATGTGAATTTTTCACTGTCGTATCTCTCAATTTACAGCTGCATTGCCTTTGAATGATTTCATGCGGTGAAATCTAACGACGCAATGGTAGAAAGCATTACTGGCCGTATGCCAATGAGTGACTTTTGGACTAAATAACTGCATAAAAGAGCTTTATGTAATGAGATAATCAGCAAGGGTTCTCTGACGAAACATAATATCATTTACAAGTATAATTTTGTCAGTTATGGTCCTTGCTATATGGTCTAAGCGAGTTAAACTGCGTTAACTTGTACAATACAACACAAAATACACAATCGTAATCTGGTTGATCGAAAATTTAAAACTCCGGAAATTGGCACTCTACCAAAAGCAATACATCTAGTCATTTCATTAATGTACTTAATTATAATAATGATAGCAATATCACGTTTGCAACAAGCAATTGCTGGCTTATTTTATACCTGTCTTGATTAATTTTTAACTTTTGCCTTAGATTTTTTCTCATATTCTGAAATAATTTGATCATTCTCTCGACAGTGGAATAATTCTTCGATCGCAAAATATAATCTTAACATCGTGCTTAGGTATGCATCTCATTCCCAACAGATCATTCAAATAAAAGTGAAATGAGGTTTTATCTTTTGATTGGAATACTGAGACACTTTATTCTGTAACACAAATTACTGTCATGTTGATAAGTCTCGTGCGTAAACGGAACCTAAACATTCGATTATCGTTTGATTTGTAATGGTTTACGACTATCATGTTCGTTCGGCGTGATTTTATGAATTATCTCAGTGTTAACCAATCACAGGGGCTTTCATTATTTAATTGATAAATGTACTTAAAATTATTAAATTGATTAGACGTAGTATAGATACCTGATTGGCTACCTTTAATATTTTCTAGTCTAATAATTTAATAGACATCGAAATGGTTTCGGTGTCGGTTGTGAAAATTTGTCTAGCTGTTAAGTGTTAAATATATTTTTTAATTTAATTTATTTTAATTGTATTTAAACAATAAAAAAATGATGTCTAAAACTGAGGATCGAGTTAGTCAAACTGTTGACGAAGAGACACAAATTCCTCAAACTGCTAGGTAAATTTAAAATATAGTTCTGTGAAATAAATTGAGTGCAGTTTATTAATTATCGCAAAAACACTTAATTTACAATTGAGTATGACAGCTTTGTTAATCAGATAATAAAAAAAAAAACATTTCCGTATAATTCATTTAATATTGTAACAACCACTGATCACGTGATAATTTAATTGACCGATCAACATTTTACATCAACAGTTCGCCTTCTTTAAAAACAATGTATTCTCTGTTTATTTCAATGTTCTCGTATTACGATTTGTTTCAGATATATTCCAAATGGACACTGTGATCCTCACGATAAAGAAAAATCTCAAAAGAAAATCGGATCATCAGTTGAAGAGAATTCTCATCTACAAATAATTAAATTTTTGGTCAGTATTATAGTATTTACGATTATTTTGGCCACTGGCGTATTATCCAAAGTATCACTGCTGTTTATGGTGTCGCACATCGGCGAAAATCGTAAGGTTCCATACTGTAATAAAAATTGTAAGTATACAAAAATATTCATAATTATATAGTGATATTATTATAATTAATGTTATATATACTTTAGTACCGAAGAACGATGAGTTCGAAGCGGCTATACCTACTGTGCAGAGAATCGGATGGATATGGGCCATAATATTTTCATTCGCTATTCCAGAATTAGGAAGTATGATCAGAGCATGGCGTTTTTGTTTTTTCAAAAATGTTCCACGTGCTTACCGAAAAGAATTCATAATAGTCGCATCAGCAGAAACGTTACACGTTTTAGGCATGGCTCTATTAATATTTCGGATTTTGCCTAATATGGATGTGATTCAAGGTGTGATGGTTACCAATTGTTTATTTTTTATTCCTGCACTTCTGAATATATTTACCGACATGAAAAGGAATCAACCGGAAATTGAAAAAATCACATTATTGCTTAATATATTCGCAATGTGTGGCCAAGTAAGTGGACTCATTGTATGGCCTCTGATAAGTGATAATATTACAGTATGGCATATACCAGTTGCCTTTATATGTATTTCGTTTCATTGGTGGGAAAATTTTGTATCGGACACAAGTCGATTTACCGTAATTGTGAAATTAAACGATATTAAAAAATCGATCGCGCTAACCCGATACGGTACATATTTATACGTTACAGTATGGAAAATAATTGTATTCGTATTTTGCGCCATTTGGATGTCCAACATAAATACAATTGATTTTTTCAAAGGAATTTCCGCCGGCTTAGGAAACCATACCATTCCAGTTTACGAAACACAAAATGTGACAAATGGAATCCATGAATCAGTATTTTCCAATCCATCGGCTATATACTGGACTGTTTTTATACAAATAATGGCATCATATTTATGCTATATATTTACGAAATTTGCATGCAAAATAAAAATTCAGTTGTTCAGTTTTAGTTTGGCGATAAATTTGACCGTTCCAGCATCGATTTGCGTCCTTTTTTGGATGTGCGTTGCTCGTGAAACAAACGTATGCGTATTTCATGATGTAATTCCGGATTTCTTATTTTTTGTGCCACCACCCATTTACAATTTAGGCGATTATATTCTAAAAGAATTTGGATGGCTATCAATACTATGGATTTTATCACAAATCTGGATTAGTCGACACATTTGGAATTCGAAATCAATAAAAAATGCGCCAACTGATACACTTTTTGTAATGCCACTTTACAATGGATTAATAATTGATCAATCGCTTGTGTTCAATCGAAGACGACATAGCGTTCATGAATTAGTCGGAATTAAGTCGAAACAAGCATCAATTCGGATTGAAGATAAAATACCACGGCTATACGTATGTGCTACGATGTGGCATGAGGAAAAGCACGAAATGCTTACATTTCTTAATTCTCTTTTACGTTTGGATGAGGATTATTGTGCCCGACGGTTGGCTCGTAACTATTTTCGTGTTGATTATAAGGATTGCGATTATTACGATTTGGAAACGCATATTTTCTTCGATAATGCTTTCGAAAAGAGTCAGGATATTAACAAGTACGTGAAACGGTTTATAAATTGCGTTTCAGAGTCAGCCCAAAAGGTGTATAAAAGGGAAATAAAAATTTCTCCACCGATTAAATATAATACGCCATACGGTGGCCGATTAGAATGGATACTACCGGGAAATTCTAAAATGATTGTTCATTTAAAGAATTCGGAGAAAATTCGTAAAAAGAAACGATGGTCTCAGGTGATGTTCATGTACTATTTATTATCACATAAAATTAATGAGCAACCCGACATGAATGAAACTCGTAAATCGGTTCAGGTAGCAAATACATTTATACTGGCGCTCGATGGTGATATTGATTTCCAACCAAATGCAGCGCATCTTTTGATGAATCGAATGAAAGTTGATGCAAAGATAGGTGCAGCTTGTGGCCGACTTCATCCAGTAGGTGATGGTCCAATTGTATGGTTTCAGAAATTCGAGTACGCCATGGCGCATTGGTTGAATAAATCAACGGAACATGTCATTGGTTGTGTACTTTGTTCACCTGGGTGTTTTTCAATGTTTCGAGGAAGCGCACTACTGACTAGTGTTATGCGAAAATTTACGAAAAAATCGGAAGAGGCCCTTCATTATTTACAGTTCGATCAAGGTGAAGATCGTTGGTTATGCACTTTAATATTAAAGCAAAGTTTCCGAGTTGAGTATTCAGCTGCAGCGGATGCTTACACAAACAGCCCAAGCAAATTTAACGATTTGTATATTCAAAGACGACGTTGGATACCATCCATGATCGTTAATCTTTTCGATCTGTTGAATAATTCTTCGGAAATTATCGAGAAAAACGAAAACATTTCGAAACCCTATTTGATATTTCAAATGATGCTTTTCGGTGCAACAATTCTTGGACCAGCTACGATATTTTTGATGCTAATTGGAGCACTTACATCGGTATTTTCAATTGATATATGGACTGCATTTTGGTGGAATTTAATCCCAATCATTTTATTTATCATAATCTGCTATAAATCGAGAGATGACAAATTCAAATTGGGAACTGCATTTGTTTTAACTGCTATATATTCTCTCGTAATGATGGGAGTACTTACGATAATGATTTTAAACATTTTTGAAGATGGACTTATGACACCGTCAGCCATATTTTTAGTCGCAGTTGCGGGTCAAATTATTATTGCTGGTTTACTACATCCACAAGAGTTAGATTGCTTATTTTATGGCATCATTTATTACCTCTTAGTTCCATCCATTTACATGTTACTCTTGATCTATTCAATATTTAACATGAATAATGTAAATTGGGGAACACGAGAAGGGACCGGTGGCACAATTCTAAATAAAATCTTAATATCTTTACCAGATGTATCTGTAAGGCAATTATAAGTCGGTTTAATTGTAGGAGATTGTAACATCACTGGAATTGACGTCGTTACTTGATCTGTTGCGTCTGATACTACTGGCTTCGAGTAGTTAGCTTTCCTGTTATTAGCATGAGTCGATGTTTTTCCGTTAAGTAATATATTGTGTACCTGCCGACACCCATCTGTATTACACTGCTTACGTTTCCGACACATATTAATTCAATGACCTGATCTAAGACATGAAAAACAAAGGCGATTGTTCTTTACGATTTCCCAACGCTTGGCAGTATTGGATTGATTAAATATTGGGCAATGTGTGACCAAGTGAGACTCCCGACATAATATGCAAGCAATACTGTTTGTAGATGCTGACTGCGTTTCCAAGGCGTGTAAAGCGACTTTTTTATTACTATATTTGCTTCCTACACTCTGTTTTACTGAGGCCGATGGAATAACAAGAGCCACAAGTCTTGCCACGTCACTCAACCAAATACTAAAATCTTTGACAGTGGGATAGGGTTGAATTTTGACTGAATGTTGAGCCCATTCCAAACGTTTTTTCATAACTGATCTGCGGACCCAAATCCAACAATTTCTACAAAACTGTTTCTCTGCAGGGGTTGTTTTGTTAACAGTGACATATTTGGAGTGTGGTTATATAAATTTGATTTGTTCGCTTTATGTTGATGACTTAAAACATGGAAACTGTGCCGATTGAGGTTATGTACATCATGATTATGGCAATGAAACGTAGGCATTTTTTTTTCTGACCATTTTGATCAAGTTGCTGAATCCAATTTAAAAACAAATAAGGCAACAATACTTTCTAAAACTTTTGTATAGACGAAGGTTTATTGATCGGTTTCTAGTTGAACTGCGATCGAATATGTTCTTTATTTATGTGAATTTTTCACTGTCGTATCTCTCAATTTACAGCTGCATTGCCTTTGAATGATTTCATGCGGTGAAATCTAACGACGCAATGGTAGAAAGCATTACTGGCCGTATGCCAATGAGTGACTTTTGGACTAAATAACTGCATAAAAGAGCTTTATGTAATGAGATAATCAGCAAGGGTTCTCTGACGAAACATAATATCATTTACAAGTATAATTTTGTCAGTTATGGTCCTTGCTATATGGTCTAAGCGAGTTAAACTGCGTTAACTTGTACAATACAACACAAAATACACAATCGTAATCTGGTTGATCGAAAATTTAAAACTCCGGAAATTGGCACTCTACCAAAAGCAATACATCTAGTCATTTCATTAATGTACTTAATTATAATAATGATAGCAATATCACGTTTGCAACAAGCAATTGCTGGCTTATTTTATACCTGTCTTGATTAATTTTTAACTTTTGCCTTAGATTTTTTCTCATATTCTGAAATAATTTGATCATTCTCTCGACAGTGGAATAATTCTTCGATCGCAAAATATAATCTTAACATCGTGCTTAGGTATGCATCTCATTCCCAACAGATCATTCAAATAAAAGTGAAATGAGGTTTTATCTTTTGATTGGAATACTGAGACACTTTATTCTGTAACACAAATTACTGTCATGTTGATAAGTCTCGTGCGTAAACGGAACCTAAACATTCGATTATCGTTTGATTTGTAATGGTTTACGACTATCATGTTCGTTCGGCGTGATTTTATGAATTATCTCAGTGTTAACCAATCACAGGGGCTTTCATTATTTAATTGATAAATGTACTTAAAATTATTAAATTGATTAGACGTAGTATAGATACCTGATTGGCTACCTTTAATATTTTCTAGTCTAATAATTTAATAGACATCGAAATGGTTTCGGTGTCGGTTGTGAAAATTTGTCTAGCTGTTAAGTGTTAAATATATTTTTTAATTTAATTTATTTTAATTGTATTTAAACAATAAAAAAATGATGTCTAAAACTGAGGATCGAGTTAGTCAAACTGTTGACGAAGAGACACAAATTCCTCAAACTGCTAGGTAAATTTAAAATATAGTTCTGTGAAATAAATTGAGTGCAGTTTATTAATTATCGCAAAAACACTTAATTTACAATTGAGTATGACAGCTTTGTTAATCAGATAATAAAAAAAAAAACATTTCCGTATAATTCATTTAATATTGTAACAACCACTGATCACGTGATAATTTAATTGACCGATCAACATTTTACATCAACAGTTCGCCTTCTTTAAAAACAATGTATTCTCTGTTTATTTCAATGTTCTCGTATTACGATTTGTTTCAGATATATTCCAAATGGACACTGTGATCCTCACGATAAAGAAAAATCTCAAAAGAAAATCGGATCATCAGTTGAAGAGAATTCTCATCTACAAATAATTAAATTTTTGGTCAGTATTATAGTATTTACGATTATTTTGGCCACTGGCGTATTATCCAAAGTATCACTGCTGTTTATGGTGTCGCACATCGGCGAAAATCGTAAGGTTCCATACTGTAATAAAAATTGTAAGTATACAAAAATATTCATAATTATATAGTGATATTATTATAATTAATGTTATATATACTTTAGTACCGAAGAACGATGAGTTCGAAGCGGCTATACCTACTGTGCAGAGAATCGGATGGATATGGGCCATAATATTTTCATTCGCTATTCCAGAATTAGGAAGTATGATCAGAGCATGGCGTTTTTGTTTTTTCAAAAATGTTCCACGTGCTTACCGAAAAGAATTCATAATAGTCGCATCAGCAGAAACGTTACACGTTTTAGGCATGGCTCTATTAATATTTCGGATTTTGCCTAATATGGATGTGATTCAAGGTGTGATGGTTACCAATTGTTTATTTTTTATTCCTGCACTTCTGAATATATTTACCGACATGAAAAGGAATCAACCGGAAATTGAAAAAATCACATTATTGCTTAATATATTCGCAATGTGTGGCCAAGTAAGTGGACTCATTGTATGGCCTCTGATAAGTGATAATATTACAGTATGGCATATACCAGTTGCCTTTATATGTATTTCGTTTCATTGGTGGGAAAATTTTGTATCGGACACAAGTCGATTTACCGTAATTGTGAAATTAAACGATATTAAAAAATCGATCGCGCTAACCCGATACGGTACATATTTATACGTTACAGTATGGAAAATAATTGTATTCGTATTTTGCGCCATTTGGATGTCCAACATAAATACAATTGATTTTTTCAAAGGAATTTCCGCCGGCTTAGGAAACCATACCATTCCAGTTTACGAAACACAAAATGTGACAAATGGAATCCATGAATCAGTATTTTCCAATCCATCGGCTATATACTGGACTGTTTTTATACAAATAATGGCATCATATTTATGCTATATATTTACGAAATTTGCATGCAAAATAAAAATTCAGTTGTTCAGTTTTAGTTTGGCGATAAATTTGACCGTTCCAGCATCGATTTGCGTCCTTTTTTGGATGTGCGTTGCTCGTGAAACAAACGTATGCGTATTTCATGATGTAATTCCGGATTTCTTATTTTTTGTGCCACCACCCATTTACAATTTAGGCGATTATATTCTAAAAGAATTTGGATGGCTATCAATACTATGGATTTTATCACAAATCTGGATTAGTCGACACATTTGGAATTCGAAATCAATAAAAAATGCGCCAACTGATACACTTTTTGTAATGCCACTTTACAATGGATTAATAATTGATCAATCGCTTGTGTTCAATCGAAGACGACATAGCGTTCATGAATTAGTCGGAATTAAGTCGAAACAAGCATCAATTCGGATTGAAGATAAAATACCACGGCTATACGTATGTGCTACGATGTGGCATGAGGAAAAGCACGAAATGCTTACATTTCTTAATTCTCTTTTACGTTTGGATGAGGATTATTGTGCCCGACGGTTGGCTCGTAACTATTTTCGTGTTGATTATAAGGATTGCGATTATTACGATTTGGAAACGCATATTTTCTTCGATAATGCTTTCGAAAAGAGTCAGGATATTAACAAGTACGTGAAACGGTTTATAAATTGCGTTTCAGAGTCAGCCCAAAAGGTGTATAAAAGGGAAATAAAAATTTCTCCACCGATTAAATATAATACGCCATACGGTGGCCGATTAGAATGGATACTACCGGGAAATTCTAAAATGATTGTTCATTTAAAGAATTCGGAGAAAATTCGTAAAAAGAAACGATGGTCTCAGGTGATGTTCATGTACTATTTATTATCACATAAAATTAATGAGCAACCCGACATGAATGAAACTCGTAAATCGGTTCAGGTAGCAAATACATTTATACTGGCGCTCGATGGTGATATTGATTTCCAACCAAATGCAGCGCATCTTTTGATGAATCGAATGAAAGTTGATGCAAAGATAGGTGCAGCTTGTGGCCGACTTCATCCAGTAGGTGATGGTCCAATTGTATGGTTTCAGAAATTCGAGTACGCCATGGCGCATTGGTTGAATAAATCAACGGAACATGTCATTGGTTGTGTACTTTGTTCACCTGGGTGTTTTTCAATGTTTCGAGGAAGCGCACTACTGACTAGTGTTATGCGAAAATTTACGAAAAAATCGGAAGAGGCCCTTCATTATTTACAGTTCGATCAAGGTGAAGATCGTTGGTTATGCACTTTAATATTAAAGCAAAGTTTCCGAGTTGAGTATTCAGCTGCAGCGGATGCTTACACAAACAGCCCAAGCAAATTTAACGATTTGTATATTCAAAGACGACGTTGGATACCATCCATGATCGTTAATCTTTTCGATCTGTTGAATAATTCTTCGGAAATTATCGAGAAAAACGAAAACATTTCGAAACCCTATTTGATATTTCAAATGATGCTTTTCGGTGCAACAATTCTTGGACCAGCTACGATATTTTTGATGCTAATTGGAGCACTTACATCGGTATTTTCAATTGATATATGGACTGCATTTTGGTGGAATTTAATCCCAATCATTTTATTTATCATAATCTGCTATAAATCGAGAGATGACAAATTCAAATTGGGAACTGCATTTGTTTTAACTGCTATATATTCTCTCGTAATGATGGGAGTACTTACGATAATGATTTTAAACATTTTTGAAGATGGACTTATGACACCGTCAGCCATATTTTTAGTCGCAGTTGCGGGTCAAATTATTATTGCTGGTTTACTACATCCACAAGAGTTAGATTGCTTATTTTATGGCATCATTTATTACCTCTTAGTTCCATCCATTTACATGTTACTCTTGATCTATTCAATATTTAACATGAATAATGTAAATTGGGGAACACGAGAAGGGACCGGTGACAAAAAGAAAAATCAACTTGAAGATAATAATTCCGCTTTGGCTTATTTAGATAGATTGTCATGTGCATGTTGTTCAGTTCCAACATCTAAGGCTGAAGATGAACAGCTACATGAAATTATCGGTGAGTTACATGAAATAAAACAAAAAATTCAACATTTGGATACTACAACTCACAATCAAACTGTACCGATGCTGTTAAATTCAGAGCACGTCAGTCTAGATAAATTTTTGATGAATACTCAAAGTCCTGCCAACCCAACTTTATGCGATTGGCAGAATGAACCTACTATTATAAATGGAAAATCAATTGAATTAGATCATGAAGAGACCAAATTTTGGAATGAACTTATTGAAAAATATTTACAACCAATTAACGAGGATCAAGCATATAATGAAAATAAGGCAAAGCAATTAGATGAACTGCGCGACAAATACGCCGTCCCGTTTATCATGTTCAATACGTTATTCGTCGTGGTCGTTTTCTTACTACAACTAAACAAAGACGTTATACACATTAAATGGCCGTACGGAGCCAAAAATGAAATATTTATTGATGCTGATTCACTCGAAGTAATTTTAAAACGACAATATTTACAAGTCGAACCGATCGGTGTAATTTCTGTAGCATATTTAACAGTTATTTTGTTAATACAATTTATTGCCATGCTCGTTCATCGATTTAGTACGTTAGCGCACATATTGGCCGAAACCAATTTAAATTGGACTTGTCGCACAAAAAGTCTTCGAACAAAATTACTTGATCCAAATCGAAAAACTACATACTCGATAAATGGTCCGAATGCTGTGAAATTTGCAAAAAAATTACAGAAACCAGAAGAAATGGATGATAATGATTCGTTCGAGGTTGTTAATATTTTGGTTGGTCCAGATCAAAGTAATTTAGAAGAGAATTTTAAACGAAATAGTCATCTCACATATGAAACGCGGGCATATCAAAATGGTGGATTTGTAATGGATACTAGTAATATATAATAAATATAAGTGTTAGAATAATTATAGTAAGAAGTAATTTATATAACTTAATTTAGTTGCTAATTAAAACCTGGTATTTTATATGAATTTTTAAAATTTTATTTAAAGTAGACTTTTTATGTTCCGACACCAAAGTTCTAAAGGTTCTAAATGCAGTAAAAGTTTAGAGGTTAGAACTCTGTTAACACCGCAACTGGAGTGAACCACACATCACAAAACTTGACATTGCCATAAACATTCGACAATAATATCTTATCAAATGTAATTAAAATTAGCCCAGACACGCGAATAATTTATTTCCAATTAGCAGTAGTTGTACGTCGCGTCTTTTTATCAATCGGTCACTAGTACTTCAAAGTGCTAATTATAAATGACGGAATCAATTAAGAGTTCGATAAAAAAACGTTTATCATTTTTGAAAATCTTTAAGATTTTATTGTTGAAATGGTTAATTGAATTTGGTTATCTGCTTGAAGATTGGAATTCATCGGAAATACATCATAAGATAAGTGAAGTGGCCAAATGGATTTGCAAATGAGCTAAATCGTTACGCTTTTGAATACTTTAGTAAATGGTCATAAAAGGTAGATTAGTTACCCCCCGTTATGTGATACTAATTTTTTTTAAGCCACTGATCAATACAGCTCTAGGTAAATTTGCAGGGGTTGGTTCTGAAAGGTTGTCTATTCTGACTCAAGTGTCTTACTATCTCGTCTTTGTGCCAAAGCCCAAAGAAATTAGTATCCTGGAACAATCCAAGTCAAGCCTTGGCCACACCTGCGTTGCTCTTTCACATGTTAGAGGGTAAATCTACCTCTTTCCACAACTGCCACGTCCCGTTTTAGTTGGGGACTTAATTGATCTGGATGCTTATACATCTTGTTTAGAGATGGGCGATGAAATATCTACAAATAGTGCAATATAACTACTGGATATTATGCCTACACTCCAGCTAGGTACACATGTCACAGAACATATTGAAGGTCAATATGTCACAGAACACTTCGGGTCCGATTTTGCCGTCAAGCTTAGATTCGTCCGTGAAGAAATGTATTTTTACTGAGATATAGTGAGTCTAGGTGGCTGTATTAGCCGCAAACTACTCACACAAGATGTGGCCTGGTAGAAGATGGAACAAAGCCTACATGGCACTCGTACGTATTGTCTTCATTGTCATTATTTGCACTTTTCCATTTTTGTGAGTTGATTTGTTCGGTGGTCACGGCGGTCTACACGGCAGTGTAGAGCCAGTATACCACCTCTGGTTTGATTAACTAACGGGATTTTATATTTTTTATTTAAGAGTACCAGCTTCTTGTTAGATGGGCTGATCCCCAGTTCACTCCTGTTGGTCCACTTAGTAAAAGTTAAGTACGAATTCTGCATAGAATCTTTAATTGTGAATACCAGAGACTATGATCGTCACGTCATGAGTGTACGCGATCGTTCCCATACCTTCCCTCTCCAGTTTCAGAAGTTATCATGTTTCAGAAGATAACCATGTTCCAGAGAAGGGGAGACAGAATGCCTGTCTATGAGATATATCTAACTACCCGCCACCTTCATATTTCGTATTGTAGCGAGGACTTTGATCTCTCTATCGTAAGTAACATAGAGCATACGAAGCTGTATCCACATTTTCCCTTTTATCCAGGCTGGTGGAGTAGTGTAGGGCCTTCAAAAATCATAAGCCTTATAACTCTTAGGATCTGTAGGTAGCCATGCGACCCTTTTCCCACCTTTGGGATAAAGACTATCTTTAAACATCTCTTAAAGGGGTACCGGTCGAAACTGGATATTTTACAACTGGATTTGACGAAACAGGATAATTCAAAACTGGATATTTTAAAACGAGATAAGGTACAAAACGAGATATGGTACAAAACTGGATATTCCAAAATTGGATATTTCGACATGTGATTTAAACTTAAAATGATTTTTTAGGAAAGTTCTGGAATATGGCCAATTAGGGAGGAACTCGGCGATTTCTTAACCGATTTTGATGAAATTCGATACGTAGGAAGAAAATGAGTTTTTAAAATGATTTTTTGAAAAAGTTCTGGAATATGGCCAATTAGGAAGGAACTCGGTGATTTCTTAACCGATTTTGATGAAATTCGATATGTAAGATGAAAATGTGATTTAAAAATGATTTAATGGGAAAGTTCTGGAATATAGCCAATAAGGAAGGAACTCGGCAAGCTCTTACCCGATTATGATGAAATTCGATATGTAAGATGAAAATGTTGATGAAAATTAATTAATTTTTCTCACATAGATTCTCTAAAGTGAAGAAAAGTTATATTAAGTAGAAGAATAAAAAATAGATGAAGATAAATTTTACCGACAGTAAGCTCGTTCAAGTCAATGATTATTTTAATAAGATGAGAAAAGCAGCAATTAAAAAAAACATTAAGTGAAGGAAAATTTTTACTGGCCATATTCCAGAGGTTTTCCCAAAAAAAGGTTTTAAAATCAAATTTAATTATAAAGAAAAAAACATTAAGTGAAGAAAAATTATATTTCTCGCCTTAGACATATTCAAGTATGGAACCTACTGGCCATATTCCAGAACTTTCCCAAAAAATCATTTTTAAATCACATTTTCATCTTACATATCGAATTTCATCATAATCGGTTAAGAAATCACCGAGTTCCTTCCTAATTGGCCATATTCCAGAACTTTTTCAAAAAATCATTTTAAAAACTCATTTTCTTCCTACGTATCGAATTTCATCAAAATCGGTTAAGAAATCGCCGAGTTCCTCCCTAATTGGCCATATTCCAGAACTTTCCTAAAAAATCATTTTAAGTTTAAATCACATGTCGAAATATCCAATTTTGGAATATCCAGTTTTGTACCATATCTCGTTTTGTACCTTATCTCGTATTGAAATATCCAATTTTGAAATATTCAGTTTTAAAAGATCACTGAACGGTTTGAAAACTTTTATCGGTCTCAGGGTCCTCTTTATACGAATCCCACCAACTTTATACGTTCTAAGACTTCTTAGTTTTTTTAGCTTTATAAGAGGCTTTCTAGGACAAGCAGCATTTAAGGTCTGGTGCGCCAGAACCTACGGATTAATTAGGGAAAAATTAGTGTTTAAATATCCTTTTGGTACACAAAAAGGTTACCGGCTTCTAAACGTCGCTAATAATAAAGTTAAAATAAAACGTGTCGTAAAACTTGTCAAAAATTAAATTTTTGGGTAAGCACTCCACATATTCTCGTGAATTTCGAGAGAGAAATAAACGAGGAGTTCAAGACGAAAAATCTAGGAAGTTATATAAAATTGGAACAAGTTAAAAATGCTATATTTTTCATGCACCAAGCTCGATCCTTTGAAAGCAACCTTAAGTGAGGTAAACCTTCAACAAAAGTTCAACAAAAGTCTCCTGTGAATCAAAATATGAACCAATAACCATTGAAGTATTGACGAATACTCGATCCTAGGGTGTATGAACGAGGTCAAGCGAGTTTTCAGATATTTAAAATCAACAAAGCCGTTAACAAAGCCTTTATTGCACTAAAACAAATTTTTATGTCAAATAAAATGATATCAACATATTCTAACCTTATTAGGAATGCTTTTTTCATAATTATATAGTTTTATTTATTATACAGTTTCATGAATCGTATCCACGAGCATACTAAAATACAAACTGAATAATTTTTCACTTCATTTTCAAAAAAAATTAACTCAGGCAATACTTATTGTTATTTACTATAATAAAAAGTATGAGAATCTCACTCCATTACTACAAATACAATATCAAAATAATATCAGCTGTTTAATATAGCCGTCTTGTTTTGTCCAGTACATTTGCACGTAAAAACTATTTGCACAATACTATATCTCTTTCGTGTCGAAAACAAATATATATTTTTCTCATTTATATTTAGAATTTTTACTCCTTCCACTTACATGAAAAATGCAATGTGTATGACAAACAATCGAATACATTTTTTTTTTTGCTGTCAGTCGATTTTTGTCTTTGAATTTGACAGCAATAAAATTGATAGAAAGTTAAAAAAATTTTGTTTTAAAATTAAATAATAAAATAATCTTAAGTTAAAATTAATAAAATTGTGATTTGCTAATTAGTTTAATATTTTAAATATTATGTATATTTTAATAAGTGAAATGTTTTTTTTGTGATGTGTACGGCATTGTTAATTTAATTTATCAAATTATAGTGTTTTGTTTACATATATAAGTATTATAAATAAATATAAATAAGTAGTTTATTGTTATTATTTGTTAGTGTTATTATAAATAAATAAATTATGTGCATATTAGTAAATAAATTAAAATTTTGTGATAATTTTAATTCTAATGTAATTAGAATGTTTAGTCAAAATTGTGTAAAATTTTTATTAATTTTATCAATCATAAATGAAATTACCGTAACGCTAGGATTATATCAGGATAACGACAATCATCAACTGCATACACACCAAATGCACCATGAATTACATTTAAACGAGCATAAATGTAACCATATTCATCCTAAAGCACACCAGGTAATACATTTTTTAATAATTTAATGTCAGTAAAATTATGTAGATCTTCCTAAAGTTCGTGTGTATACAAAATAAAAATCAATGAATTTTCATTTATGCCAAAAACCGCGTGCAATTTTAATAAAAAAATTGGTGTTGTTGTTGTAATTTCCCCAAGAGAAATTTTTCATTCTTAATTTGACGTCATTTTATTGTGTGTAGTATAATTTTGTATAGTGGATTAAGTAAGTGTTTTGATGTATCCTTTTTTCGTGCGATTAATGTATTTTTTTGACAAATTTCCAATAAAACATTTTGGTGATTTTAAAATTAAACATACTTAACAATATAATTTTTTTTGGAAATTCATCTCTCATAATTCAGACATTCATAAATGACAAATGGTCAATCAGTCTCTCATTCAAATATGTGGTTTAGCTATGCTAAAGTTTTAATTTTTTTTCTTTTAAACCAACAAGCTGATACATAGACTGATTGCATTAGGTGTTTCACATTTATATATGAGCAGTAGAGATAGATTATATCCTTATCGTACATCAAAACTAGCTTGTTCTTAACTTTAACACATCACAATTTAGGAGCATGATGAATCTGCTAGGCAAGACCATCTTATTCTATTGAGTGTTACTACTTTTATTTTCACCCATGATTTTTCAAAATATTTAGCTGCTGCTAACAGAGTATTCTTCAAGCTAATGCTAATCTTCCGGCATCCCTTTTCTTCTTGTGGCTTCCAGTCAAATAATATCCTTATTACTTATATACTTATTACTTAGTGGCTTCCTTAGTGTATGGCCAATACATCTCCATTTCCGTTTTGTTATTTCGGTCTCTACGTCTAAATGCTTCGTGTTTTTGTGCAGTACCTTGTTTGTCATGGTGTTCAGCCAGAAATACTTCAATATTCGTCGAATACAGTTATGTACAAACACCTGCTGATTCTACAGGACCTTAATGTTTCTGTTAGAGTTCTGATGTTGCAATTGCTCATTCGTGCCTCTGAACTTTAGCCAACGGTTGATATTTGGTTGTATCATTTTGTGTCTTTATACACACAGTAACCACTCTGAATATAAAATTGGTAAAAGGATTGTATGCGAACGCAAATATCGAAGTTCTTCTGACATTTCTAAATTACTGTATTACTGTAAAGTATTCTGAGGTAGAAGTTTAAATATACCTTGCTCGTTTATGTGTAGCTTAAGAGACATGCAAGTGCTCCCCAAACTCAGTGGCCCAAATCCAAGAGTTTTTAAAATTTCCCATATTTTTAATTTATCGAGTTTTATGTTCGAAATTACAATTTTTAACAATTGTAATGATTTTTCCATTTAGATTTTAACATTTTATAGATTTTTAAATGTTTGTTTTGCATTGCAAATTTGAGTAAAGTAAATTTATTTTGTTTTGCCAAACTTGGGCAACATTATTTTACCACCAAATCTGTAGTACGAGTATATGAAAAAAAATAAATTTTTAATAGAAAAAGTTTCTAAATTTAAATAAATAAAAAATTTATGTATAGTCTTAGTCGAATCATATTTTCAAACCAAGAAATATTAAAAGTTTGGCTCGAGTGTTGATAAATCATTAAACAAGTTTGCTTCATTGACTTATTCAAATGATTTCGATTTTGAAACAATTTTTGGTTTTTTTTTGTATACCTAAGTTGAAACTTAACATTTTTCTAATTTAATTTTCTAACAGTTCAAATATTTTTTGAAAGGTTGTTTATTTTTCAAAACGATTAAACTTCTTGTCAATAGTAAAGAGTAAAGGTTGTGATAGCAATTCAGCCATAGCAAGTTGATTTAGCAGTTTTTCAAATGCCTGCTTACGTGCCTTAGCAGATGAACTTCACATAGTGATGAGATTACGTCGTAGTTTAACTGGCAAAATGTTCGCGAGATAAGTTGATCATCAGCATTTCTTTTGGTGGTATGATAGCGAGCAGTTATCCATTAATGGGTGTGGGGATAGGAATTATGTTGAATAATTGATACCTTCACAAAGAATAAAATGTTGTTTGTTTTAACTCGTATGCGGAACGTTAGTATATTGTAAATGTGTCCAAGATCGTTATTTTAGTCTGCTTTGGGGATTTGCATAGTGGGTGCTGGAACGTACTCGTAAATTCGTATAATTTCGTTTTTACGTTACTATGGGATCAGTAAGCCTAGATGGAAATGGCCGTGTGGAGAACTAAGGATACCTCACGCTTAACATAATTTAAATCTGTTGTAATAATTACTGTATGCGGCTACTCTGTCGATTCTTTTGTAGATAAAGGAACTGTTTGGCGATAGCACAGAAGTTTTCGTCGTTCAATTCCATTTTTTATTATTTTTTTTATTTATTTATTTTATTTATTTATTTATTTTCTTCAAAATATATACAAATATGCTTATATAATACAACATAACAATACCAAAGTAGAAGAAAATCTAGGAACTGCTATGATTTATTATAAAATCAGTATTGCAGCACCTTCACAGAAATAAACTCATTATTACATTATTGGGGGGGTTAATTATGAAATTTTAAGTGTTAGTTTTATATTAAAATAAAATTGTAAAACCAAAATAAAAATTAAAAGTATTACGATATAAAATTTAATTAGGTTCTTAATTAAATTAATATTTAGAGTAATTAATTTATGTTCTATAATATTAACTAATTCTAAATGGTATAATAATTAAAAGGTAAAAAAAAATTTATTTCCATCATTACTGAATGGCAAATCAGCAAAGGGGTTAGCCTTTGCTAATTTACGAATTTGACTAAATATTCCATAGAACATTTAATAGTGGCCCGATTTCGATGAATGATACCTTAATAAAAGAAGAAAAAATATTCTTCTAATCTTAAAAATAAAGGTTCAACATTTTCCATTTCCATAATCCAAATTCTTAATTTTAATAAGAAAACGCGTGAATTCTATGATAGCTTCAACTCATCGGGTAATCTGTTAAAAAGCATTTAACATTTTTTCGCAGAGCGATAGCTAAGTAAAACTTGTTGAAATGTTCCAATTTTGTAATTGGACAAACACAAACGTTAACATTCCTTAGGTTGTATGTTGAGATTTTAATATTCCGATTGCCACATCTCAAATAAAATAATTTTAACACCTTAAAAACATACAGGTGTCGAAGAGGCATTATCAATAATTTATGAAATAGGGGAAACGATGATGTTAGTTTGTTTCTATTTAATATATTTTCTAATTATGTATTTTTGTGCAATAATTGAAGAAACTAGGGTAGAGTAATACATACCGCCCCAGCACGTTATCCCATATTGAAGTTTCGATTTAACCAGTCCAAAATAAATAATTCTAAGCATACTGACTGGACATTTATCTCGTATTAAGTAAAATTTGCGGTTACACGTAATTAAATATTTACGTAAATTATCTAAATGTGTTTTAAAGTTAAGTCGGTAATCAAGCCAGACTCCAAGATACTTGAAATCTTGAACTTCTTGAATTATAGTTCACGAGTCGGTGCAAGACTCAAATAAAGCCGAACAATTTTTAGTGGCATAATTGACTTAATTTGATGTGTGATAAATAATTTCATTGGTTTTATTAATAGTGCCTGCCAATTTAAAAAGCATTGCAGAAGTTTTGGTACTCAGAACCATTCCCATAGTAACATTAAATCATAATTTATATTGCATACACTTGAATCAAAATTACAACTTTTATATTAGCAAAACCAACGGCAATACCTTTTAGCTTAAGATAAAAAATTGGATTGATGTAAATTAAAAATAAAAAGGGCCCCAAGACCGAACTTTGAGGAACATCACAGTTTAATATAAGAGTACTAATTAATGTATTAGATATTTTAACACATTGTTTTCGATTACTAAGATATGAACGAAACCATAAACCTGGTAAGTCTCTAAATCCAATACCATCCAGTTTTTTCAGTAGTATGTTATGATCTACTGTATCAAAAGACTTCGTAACAACAATAAAATTGGCAGAAACTAAATTTTTTGTATTAATAGCATTGAAAATAGTATTCAAAAAGCGTCTTCTGTCGATAATCCTTCACGAAACCCAAATTGACTACTAGAATAGAACTTAGGTTTATATAAAAAATCTAAAACTCTTAGGAAATACTCCATTTACCTATCTTTTATTAAATAATTCTTCCAAAATAAACAATAGATGGTTGGCAATTTGCTTAATGGTAAAACTACTAATCTCATCCGATCCAGAAGAATCCGTGTTATCCAAAGTTGATATTATTGACAAAATTTCATTTTTACTTATTGGTTTGAAGAAAATTATATTTTAACTACCTACGATTGACTTAAGGTCCCCTTGGTTTTTAATAACAAAAATTCTGCTTCCATCATCCTTCCTCATCATTATTGTGCCGTTTCGAATCCAAAGATATTTAAATTTCAGCTTAAGTTTTTGGTATCTTGCCTGGTTGTAAAGTTGATGCTAAGCATAACTGAGGTTTTCATTTATAAAAATTAATTTGTCTGACGTGTAATCGCAGTTTGACAGCTTTAGCGAAGTTTTACGTTTTGCATACATTATACGTTGCTTGGTTAAGTGGCTAACCAATCGGACGTGTGTGACCTCATTAATTTTTTGGGCATCGGAATCCACCTGTTTCTTGAACACTTTGCGGTAACAACAATCAATATCTGATTCTGTAATATTAATGCCAAGACCTTTTTTGGCGATGTTAACTGGTAGTTTCTGGTATTCCCATAATATTGATCACAGATCTTAATTTATAGTCTTCAAACAACAGTTCGTAGAGTTCTACTTCAGTTTCCAACGATGAAACTTTCGATACCAAAAAAAATTTTGTTCCTGCAAGCTTTTAATTTCATCTATTGTCTTTATTAAAAGATTCTATGCGATTAGATATCTGTTCATGGTTAATCTGTTTCCTAAAATTAACCATTTCATTAAATAAATTGTCAATGGGATCCAACATTTCTCTGCTCATTTCTCTGCGCCTCAAATGGTCCAACCGCTTAGTCCAATTTTGGCATACATTTTCCAACATTTCGGCCGGTATCTCACGAATAAATGCTTCAATGCTGTTAGACATGAGCATTAACATAGCCCCACAAAAAATAATCTAAAGGCGTTAAATCGCACGATCTAGGCGGCCAATTGACCGGTCCCAAACATGAAATAAAGTGTTCATCGAACTTGCCTCTCAATTTGTTCATTGTTTCGTGTGCTGCGTGGCATGTGGCACCGTCTTGTTGAAACCACATGTCATGCAAGTCTGGCTCTTCTATTTTGGGTAAAAAAAGTTGGATATCATCTCACGGTAGCGCTCACCATTCACAGTTACGTTGCGATTCGCATCATCTTTAAAGAAGTACGGTCCAATGATGCCACCAGCCCATAACCCACACCAAACAGTAACTTTTCTGGATGCATTGGTAGCTCTTGCAATGCTTCTGGCTGATCTTCACTCCAAAATCAACAATTCTGCTTATTTACGAATCAAAAATTCAGCCAAAAATGAGCTTCATCGCTGAACACAATTTTTCGATAAAAAAATGGATTTTCCGCCAACTTTTTAAGAGCCCATTCACCAAAAATTCTGCGTTCTGGTAGGTCGTTCGACTTCAATTCTTGCACCAGCTGTATTTTGTAAGGCTTCACATCTAAATCCTTCCGCAAAATTTTCCACGTTGTTGAGTAACAGAGGCCCAATTGCTGTGAATGGCGCCGAATCGATAATTGATGGTCATCATCGGGACACTGGCCGATACAGCTTCGATATTTTCTTCAGTTCGCACTTTACGTAAGCGTGTTGGTGATTTAATTTCCAACAATGTAAATTTGGTGCGAAATTTAGTCACAATAGCCCGAATAGCCGCTTCAGTGGGTCGATTAAACTGACCATAAAATGGAAGAAGCGCGCGATGAACTTTCTTAACAGAGCACGCATTTTGATAATAAAATTCAATGATTTGCAAGCGTTGTTCGTTTGTAAGACGATTCATGGTTAAATTATAGATCAAACTGAAGATGTTTGACAGTAACACAAAACACGAAACATACGTGACCTGTCAAAATCAGTGTTGCCAAAAAGAAAATAGTTAAAAAATTACCCTTTAATAGCACCTTATAATAGCAAACCCCATCCGTGGTAATATACAGTAATTTCCTATAACTAAACAGTAATTTTCCTAGATTAACATTGGTCCTTCGAAGCCATCATCGATAGAAAAATGGAGCCATTAATTTAAGGACAAGACGAAATAGTTGAAAGGTTATTTCAGTTGTACACAAACTATATATAAAGGATGGAGATTTCAGAAAATCTATAAAATATCAGCTTCATAAAGTTTCTTAAATCACGCTTTACGGTATTAGAAAGAGCCTTTCGAGAAAAGTTTTTGGAGACCAGTAGCTGGCACCAGAACAGCTTTTTTGAAAATCACCAACGTGAAGATTGAAGAAATTGTCTCAAAAATAACCATGCTTTAGCTAAATATAGGGCTAATCCATCAAATCAAAAATGCCACCAGCTACTATACACAATAGCAAGATGGAAAAAACTACAAAAATAACAACCAATTACGGTTCAGCAAAGAACAAGTCTACTGGCCAAAATACCAAGTCTACTGGCATGTTTACCGATAAGACAGGGTCCAGTAATGACATCCTCAATTGTAGGCTAATATTCCACCGTTGCATAGATATTAACTGGCTAGACCTTTTAAAGTCCAAATTAGGCCAAATCTGCCTAGTAATTACACACGAAGTACAATTTGCCCATCTATTGTTCGTAATTTTATAAGCTTCTTTAAGGAGCAATTTGCACTTAGCAAATAGAACTTCAATGTCTACCTTGCATGGTGAAAATCCCAATTGGTCTTCCTTCTATTTCTAAAGGTTGGAGTTTTAAAATATTAGCAATGATCAAAAAAGGAGTGTTCCTCAGACAGGAGCACCGAGCTCAAGAATTTGATTCTCATTGATCCATGGTTCTTGATCCATGAATCAAGACGACATCAATGTCATCTTTTAATATTTGGAGCAGAAGAGCATCTGAAGGTTGATTTGAATAACTTTAAACATTTTACTGCTTAAATTCAACCTCCACCTAGGTTCTAGGTTTTGTGCATTGCGGAAGTACCCTCATCTGGTTCTAGTGCCACTTCAACGTGACTTTGGATTACTCGGTTCCACCGGGGTCCACGCAAGAGCTCTCGGTGTACTAAAAATACCTTCCAATGCAATTACATCAAGCCTGGCTCCAGGTCAAGCCTCACCAAGGCTGCTGATTGGCTTTTTTTAAAGATCTAGAGATCTCTGATTGGCACAGGCTATAAATTTGACATGGTTCCTATACCACCCTTCATCTCGACAAGTAGGAGCCACCTCAGGGTTCTCCCTCATAAATTTAAGGAACGATGAGGCCAAAGCCTTCTCCACCTTCCTCCAATTATTGGGAGTGATGCTACCATAGCACCTAGTGGATCTTTTAGAACCCCAATAAAAGATCTACTTACAGTTGCCTGCAATTGAGATATTTTAGTGGCCTTTGGAGATTCATCCTTTGATCCTTTGTCTTTTGGATAGAGAACACTCAGATGAACTTCCTCGCATCGGCTCGACAATCCCATAAAAGTGTGGCTACATGCTTATCCGTCCTTTTATCCGTCGAAATTTCCTTAATCCTTTTTAAGGCTTTCCATCCTTTCCTCCTATCATTGAATGTTGGTTTAGAGGGACCTTTATTGTCGTTGAATAAATCTACTTCCCCAAATTCAAGGAGAGAGGGCCTCTTTATTTGGTTTGGAGAGACCTGCATTATTCTTGCATATATCCCCTTCCCCAACTTTAGGCATAGAGTGTTTCTCCTTATTAAAATTTTCCGATTTTTAAGAGTTCCGGACTTATTATTTGATTTTGGATTCATGTCTGTGACACGAGTAGCGGATAAAAATGGAGTCAATCCTTGCAGAGATCCGCAATACAAGGATAAGGCTAAAGACAGCTAAAAGTCCGCAAGTATCCAAAGGCTCCGTTTAAGACTCGGTTATTTGAAAGAGCCCCCAGCCAGGTTGACCATCGGCACGGATCGCATGACACCTTATTCCAGCCCGTATTTTATAGTGGTTGCCTACCTTTAGAAAAATTGCTTACTTGGAATCTCTACGCTAGTCCGTTCTCATTTTTGCTTTTCTTTGAATTTAATAAATATAGTAGTGAATTTTTGGCAGTTTTTGGGAAATTGTGAAATTATTTTCGACGAATATTCCAATTGTGTTAGAACCACGTTAAACGCTTAAAAAATAGTGCGATTTTTTAAAGGTGTTTTTTTTTGTTGAAGAACGTCAAGCTCCAAAATAGAAACTACCGGGTATGCATATATTAACATATTTGCAAGTAACCTATTTTATTATAAGTCTTCAACCCGCGTGTAATAATACTAAAGTTGTCGCTATTTTATATTACTTCTGTGTTCTGTCATTGTTCAATGCTACAATATATACAAAACTAGATTATCAGTGGGCGTATAATTTTATTTATCTAAGACTAAAATTTATAAGAAACACACTTCTACTTTCAATTTGTGTAAATATATTTAGACAAATACGTACACACATATTTTTACTTTCATTCTACATTTAAAAAAAAAAAAAAAAAAAAATATTATAATACATAATTTAATTTTATGTAAATTAGTTGACCGTTAAAAAAAATATTTTCCCGTTGATTTCCATGTTAGGTAAGAATTTCTATTTGCATTTTTTTTATTAGGCTAAAATGCTAAAATAAATTTATGAAAGGTACAAAAAGAAATTAATCGAATCTTTTTTGCTACTGTTCAGCAACTTTTTTGGCTTAGTTAATATATTGTTTTCAAAACGATTTCTGGGAAATGTTTTTTTTTTCAAACGATACTTTACTTTCAATTTTCCGCCTAATCAAGTACAATGAATGCTTAATTCTGTTGCTATAAACAAACTGTAGCAATTAAAAGGGAATCATTATTACGAATCATTATCATTATCGATCGACCTCCAAGATATTTTTTTATTTAATTTAAATATATATTCAATTAGATTCCACCATGCATATATATGAGAGAAAAAACATAAATGACCTATGCGCAAATCAATCGTACGTAAATTTTATACGGTGTTACCACGATTAAATCAAAAATGTCAAGTTAAAAAAAAAAAAATAATTGGACGATGATTGATTTCATACGTCAAGTATAAGCATCTTTTTATATATCTTAGCCAAGGAATTTATATAATGTGTACTATTGAATAAATTAACCCCAAACTGAATATTTTTTTTTGTTTTCTTATCAAGGAAATTTGTGTTCGATGAATTTTCCAAATATGCGAATATTCATTGAAATTTTTGATTTGATTGATCATCAAAACATCATAATTTTTATTAAACATAAATTATAATAGTTTATTAATAATATTATGGTAAGAAATCATTATCATTGGACAATTCGTATAATTTGAATAAAATTTACATAAAATTTGTAAAAAACATTTTTTTGTGCTATACAATTCGAAATTGGTTGCCACCCCACGTTTTATTTGCATATTACCATATTACGATATTTTGCTCAATCTCTTAGTGTTATGCTAACTAATTTTCGCAAATTTCACAAATGAGTACCAATCGAAATTCTCATAATGGTATAATCTTTAATCTAAGCAACATTTTGTATTCTAACATACTAAGCCTTACAAAGGGATGCCATGATACATAATTCTATATAGTTCTAAAATTTTCAAATGTTTTTGTTACGCGCAAATTTCAAATTTAAAAAGAAATTCAAGGTCATGCAAGAATTGAAAATTTCAGGGTCAGTAAGTAATAATATTAAAAGTGGTTTTTACAGGCAATTGCTGGCCCGTACTTGTCGGCATTTGCAATGTATTTTGACTTTAACAACGGTCAAACAACAGGATTCTCCGGAAAAATTGCTTTGTTGGTGAATTTCTGTTAAATTATTACCAAACTTGAAAAATACCAGTATTTGGCTATTGGTAGCTCCTCTGGCAATGACTAAAAGCTTATCAGCCAATAAAAGCAAGGATATTAAAGGCTTTCATGTTCATATGCCTTCAGCCAAACAGCAATTTTATCGGTGTGTAAAAAGTGTAAAGCAAAACTCTACAAAAGCAAATCCTTAAATCACAGGTAGGGCTAGAGGTTGACTATGACTAACGAATTGAAAAAAATTATTTAGTTAAGCCGTTGCCAGACGAATGGAATGGCTACATCAAAGATCACGTTGGTGTATACAGTGGCACATCATCCACATGATTGGAGTGAAAATAATTTATTTGTAAAATCACAGTGGGCGCAATCACAGTTGTTCGACATTTTCCATTCTTCTGGCCGCGGCTTAAGTCGAATTATTATTTGTATCAAAGATTTGTTTTTTATTCAAATTCATTGCAAATAAAGAAAATAATTTAAAACCTATAATGACAAGGATTTAGAATAAACTTTGTATGACATAGATAAAACTTCGACGAGAAATCATCGAAAAACAGAACATACACAAAAAAATTTTTTTTTAAATATAAATAATTACAAAACTTATTAAGTTAGTAAATAGTGCATGTAGTAACATGCAAAGTATGATATATATTGTTTGAAACTTCATTCGCGATTTTCCAACAACAGGGTCAAGTGGATATAGATAAAAATTATTCTAAAGCGACGATATGTAGGTACAATTTAATATTTTGCAAATATTTCATTTTCGAAATTAGCAAAGCTATTCAAAAGTTCTAAATATCACAAAGAGTGTAACTTAAGTAATGAATGCCTGGATAAAGGAATCTTGTTTATAGTCACAGTTATGCTTCACTATATAAGGTTAAAACACATTGAGTAGTAATATACCTTAGTTAGTTTTCTCTCTCGTATTATATGTATCATAAAATAAGTTGTCACTAAATCATTTATCAATGTACAAAAGTTATAGTTTGTCGATTTGTCTTATCGCATAAAATTCATATAATAATGCAAAATTGCTATATACTCTCAATACATAAAACTATATATGTATACGACAAAAAAGATTTATCGTCTATTAATTTTTTTGTGCTACAAGCGCACAATATTTTAACGACATAATATAAACATATTTCAATTGTTTAAATATTTTAATAAATGTATAATAAATTATTTTTTATTACGTCATATTATATAAATAAAATTGTACAATCAGATTGAAATCGACTACATGTAGGCATCGATGTGTCCCTTAATATTTTTATTTTCAAACTATTTTTCGAAGTTGGATTAATTTTCCCATACCTTGGCAATTACTTCAAAAATATGACTAAATCATTTTAAACAAAATACACCAGACATGACCAGCTCGACATTTTAAATCGTTTGGTTAGAAAAAATTGAGCGATTCAAATTGATTGATTGATTGATTAGAGTGTACGGCCAAGGACGAACCAGAAACTCCCGGAATGTCGGGCACCATCGTACACCCGTGCTACATATAACAAAACCGAAGTAGTGGATGGAATGTTAGTTAAGATAGACTCGACCCGGTTGCATGCACCTAAGCGATCGATAGTTAGTATTTTTTTTGTGACGAAGGCAAAGAAAGGGTAAGTCAGTAATGACAGAATTGGTCCGGTTTCCCGGTAGCCAATATTCAAACTACTGTTAGTTAGCACAAGATAATCACAATTTTAATGAACTGCTCTGCATTTTGTCATATCTTATCAGGAACTCCAATCTGCAACCATTTTTCTGTAATCTTGCAGTGTTTCTCTGTAAAAAATATCTATTAATGGGCTAATTTCTGCAAGCCTTAGGCTGTAATAAATTGAATTAGTTTTCGATTGAAATTTACAATTAAATATTAAAATATAAAAATATAACAAAATATAACAAAATATAACAAATATAACAAATATAACAAATATAACAAATATAACAAATATAACAAATATAACAAATATAACAAATATAACAAATATAACAAATATAACAAATATAACAAATATAACAAATATAACAAATATAACAAATATAACAAATATAACAAATATAACAAATATAACAAATATAACAAATATAACAAATATAACAAATATAACAAATATAACAAATATAACAAATATAACAAATATAACAAATATAACAAATATAACAAATATAACAAATATAACAAATATAACAAATATAACAAATATAACAAATATAACAAATATAACAAAATATAACAAATATAACAAATATAACAAATATAACAAATATAACAAATATAACAAATATAACAAATATAACAAATATAACAAATATAACAAATATAACAAATATAACAAATATAACAAATATAACAAATATAACAAATATAACAAATATAACAAATATAACAAATATAACAAATATAACAAATATAACAAATATAACAAAATATAACAAATATAACAAATATAACAAATATAACAAATAAAAAAATTTTAAAATAAAATTATAACAAAATATAATAAATTTAAAAATATAAAATATATAAAAAATATAGCAAATATAAAAATACAAAAAATATAACCATCATAAAAATATACAAAACATAAAAAATATAAAAAATATTAAAATATAAAAACCTAAAAATATAAAATATATAAAAATACAAAAAACACAAAAAAAATATAAAAAACATAAACAATTTATTTATTTAAAAAATATAAAAAATTTATAAAATATAAAAATATAAAAAATATAAAAACTATAGAAACTATAAAAACTATAGAAAACATATAGACATAAAATATATAAAAATATAAAAAATATAAAAATATAAAAATATAAAAATATAAAAATATAAAAATATAAAAATATAAAAATATAAAAATATAAAAATATAAAAATATAAAAATACAAAAATACAAAAAATATTAAAAATTTTAAAAAACAAAAAATACAAAAATTATAAAAATAATTATACATTTTAACATTTACATCCCCCCTTCCCCCTCTCGCGGAAATACACCAAAGCCATTCCAATCTACACACACATAAATTAGCCTGCCCTAATGATAAATCAGCCTGCCTCCACGTCCAGAAAAAATCTCGAATGGATAAAAAATTGAACGATTAAAATGAATAATAATAGAACCAAAATACTCCACAAAACCTTCTTTTGGAAGTACCTAAATCAAATCGTGACCTTCAATTAAAATTCATATAAATATTGATTTTTTTTGCTTATTTTATTTTTTTACTTAATACAATTCCAAAATATAAAAAATTGATATGTTTACGTCAAATATTTACTATCTTAATTGATTTGTTAGATAAACCGCACCTCCTGTATTATGATAGTTTTATATAAAGCTTAATTTAAATTTGTATGTTTTTAGAAATTTAACATCTTCACTACTTAAAAATAGAAGAAAAAAAATTATAAATTGTTAAACTTTACATTTCATGTTTTAAAGTATAGCAACGAGCTAAAAACTTTTATGTTTATGTTATATTTGAAAGTAACTTTAATCGTGATTAAAATGTCTCGATCTCATCAAGTGATCAAACTTGGCATACAATTTGAATTGACGTTTGATTTTGCAGTAACCATCACTTTGTTAATATTTATGCATATGTATATTCGAACAGGTGATGGGAACTAGTACAAAACTAAAGCACATATTTAACATGTTGATTTTACTCAACATGTTGCCAGCAGTATCTCCTTAAAAAAATATATTATGCGGTTAGTTTCCGAATTTTTTTTATTTTTATTTTTTATTTTTTATTTAAAAAAAAAAGAGTTGAAATGTCAAAAAGTTTACTATTTTATCCGTCAGACAAATAGCGCCAACGCTGTTATTTCGATAAGCGCTTAGATTGAAGATGTGTGGTTTATTGGCCTTACCGTTTTAAAATGTGTGCAGTACTTTAGAAAATATCAAAATTAATCTTTGCCCGGTTATGTGCAAAGCTTTAATGATCAAACATATTACGCTGAATTGTACGATTACGACAAACATTTGTATTGAAATTCGCATGACAAATCACGCGGGAGCCTAATTTTTTTACATTTTTAAATTTTTTTTTTATTTTTATTACGACTAAGTCGTTACAACTCAATTGGCAAATTATTTAAATTTTCTGTTAATTGGGCTACAACACATTAGTTATTCTCAGTGGGCTCAGGGCTGCCGGTTACATCAGCAACATTCAGCCCTTAGGAACTAAATCAAGCGGCTTCATTCCCTTTAGCCGTCTTGTCTCTGCACTGTCGATGTCTTTAACAATATGTTGCATATCCGTGTTTTCATGGAGTTGTAAACGCTGGATATATTTTTTGAATTTTTTGTGATTTCTTCGTTGACGGTTTCCATCTTTAGACCCGTATGTAGATTATCGTTTCTATAATTACATTTTTCTAATATATCGAGTTATTGCCTTTATATCGAGTTATTGCCTTTTTTCTTGACATTCTCTTTCCATTTATACTTGGAGTCGAGTGTCATACCCAGGTATTTTGCCGTGTTCGCATGTGGTATTTCCTGCCTATCTATGTAATTAGGTAAGTGAATAACTTTTAGATAGGTGAAGGTTGTGTGCACGCTGCCTTATGATACTCTCGCTTCAATTCTCTTGAGTGATCAGAACTCTCTTTTACATTTCACTCTGAAACATCTCCCTTCATTGTATGATTTTAATATTTCATAAAAATGATTAGGGAGGTCGCGATGTAATTTATATTTTAGTCCTCGATACTAGACTCGATCAAACGCCTGGGCAACATCAAGGAAAACTCTAGAACATACCTTTTTGTTTTCATGCGTCTTTTCAATCACGTTAGGAACCTGCTCTATGGTGGAGTGTTTCTCTCTAAAACCAAATTGGTGAGATGGTAACAGGTGTCTCTCTTCAATCAGAGGTCTCATCCTTTTGCGGAGTAATTTTTCGAAAAGTTTGGACAATGATGGTAATACAGATATAGGTCTGTATGAGGTTTTCTCATTAGGTGGCTTATTAGGCTTAGGTATCATAATAACTTCTGCTATTTTCCACTGCTGAGGAACATATTTCATTATAAATGTTGCGTTAATTATGTGTAGCAACTTCTTAAGTCATTTTTCTGGCAACTTTTTAATAACTTTTTTTGCATTTAGGTTATGTTTGACTGGTCGTATGTCTAACTCGTCTTTGCATTAGAAATGTATTTTCATCTGCTATTTGGCTAGCCAAGGGTTTAAACGTTTCTTGCAGATGTTTAGCAAATGGATCAGCTTTATCTTTTGGGCTTTTGTGCCACAAGTACCATCTGCTTTTTTTAAATGCTGGCATCTGCTCTTTTCGGTCTTTTCAGTCTTTTTGTAGCTTTCCATAAAGAGTAATCACTTTGTTTGAGACAAAAAAGACCTATTAACTGTTTATTGAAGATTACCGCTTTGGTTTCTTATATTAACTTCAACAGCTTGGTTTTGAGCTGATTGAAAATAGTTTTGCTCGATTTCTATGCCAGATTTTGCAAGCTTTCCGCTTTTCTCTGACCAGAGATAGGTCTACTTCTTTTTCAAGTTGTTTGGTTTTTGATTGGAACTTAAAGATCAATACTTTCCTTAATTAACAATGCCAAGTTTTCCCAATTGGTCTTCTCGCTTGTGTCTTCAACAACCTTGGTGGCTTTCCTTCTTCAATTATTGTTTCACTGACCTTAAGTATGATCGGAGAATGATCCGAGGATAAACCTTAATTATTTTTTATGTGGATATAGTTTTCTGAAATAGCTATAGCTATGAAAAGTTCAATCACGTCGGTATTCATTTTGAGCATTGAGAGGAAATCTTACTTTTTAAGTTGATGCCTTGGTGGACAGTATATCGCAGTATTTCGCAGTTTCTTGTAATTATTTAGTTGCACGGTAAATGATATAATATGCACTGTCTCTATATCGAGTTTGACATCTTCGAAGTGTTTGATATTTTCTATGAGGAAGATAGTTGCTCCACTCCTAGCTCTTTCTACTGGATGTATAGAATGGTAACAAAAGTAACATTTATGCCAATTGCTACCATAAATTTCGTAAAATGTATAACCAAGCCCTTTCTTGCCTTTTTGAACCTGTTTTTTTTATTTAAATCTTTCAGATTCGAGTGCTTATAAATATTTTTATCAATATATTTCTAATTATTATGTATTTAAAAATAAAATATGGATTAACCGTTCAAAATTGTCTCTTCACGGAGAAAAAGCAATCCGTCGAATTATTTCTGTTTCTTCTAAAAATGCAGAATTGTACTATTTTGCTCTCTGTAAAAAGTCCGGTTGAAACCTCTTTTGAGCATCCAAAAAATTCAATGACAAAATCTCCTCTAAATACAAAAAGTAGCGCGATTTCGTGGTTTAATTAACGATTCCAATCAGTGGCATAATTGCATTCACGAACTAATTTATATACACTTTATTTGACACAAAACTTTAAAATTAATATAAATCGCTGAAAATTTAATTTATATACACTTTAGTTAACACAAAACTTTAAAATTAATACAAATTAAAATAAAGATTTTAAAAAAATTGATTAAACATTACAAATCAATTGAATTAACCGTTTTATGACAAATACGTCATGGAATCGCCGAAAATCTAATTTATTTACACTTTATTTGACACAAAACTTTCAAATTAATGTAAATTAAATTTAGATTTTAAAAAAATTGGTTAAACATTACAATTCAATTGAATTAACCGTTTTATGATCAATACCTTTGGCAAGCCTCGTTGCTTTGCAGATAAATTCTTCTTCCCCTTTTTTGCGTTAATAACCAAGGGGGAATTTATTAAATTTTTTAGGAATATTTACGGCGGGTGTATCTCTTTCTCTTTACGTCACTTGAGATTATTTTGTTTTTGAAAATTTGAATTTACTGTTGTGCTGTATTAAAGGTCCAATTGTCGAAAACAATTTACTGCAATATTGGAAAAGTTCTTTGCCACTGACACATATATGAGTTATTCCTCGGAAATATATTTAAAACAAATATTTTATTTAGTAGTTTTACTTATAAAAATGGATTTCCAAAAGTTTTACCCTAGCAACAGTAGTTGTAAAAATTATTTCTTAGAGATAGAGCCGCAAGCCGCTTTATATAATGGTTTGCATTACTTGAAAAGTTCCTGTTTAAATTTTTTCAACTCAAGAAGTTTTGTAATATTTTTTGTTTTATGGTTACTATCACTCACTACACTTTTTGTGTTTAGTAGAAATTTTGCCATTTGTATTTTTCTCAGCATAATTTTTATATCGAACACTGACCTGCAATTCTATTTTTCCTTAAATTTGTTAGAAGTTACTTGCATCTCACCTTTGTTATGAATTTTATTTCGTAGAAATCAAAACTATTATCGTTGGTTGTTTAACTGAACCATTAAACTATATGTGTACTCGTATGTATTCGGAAAACTTTATAAAATAAAAGTGTTATCGTTTGTGTGATAATCGAGCAAATTTTATTAGAATTTTATGTTTAGTGGGTAGTAAACGTATATAGCTTATTAGTCATATAAAATGATACAAAAGTTTAGTTTTTAGTGGAAAGCTGTTAGATGAGCGTATCGTTTTATAAAGAATGCTTAAACCTATATATTTTATGTGATTGTAGTTTGATTCAATTAGCTTAATGTAAAACATCTTTTAGCATATATTTTGATTTTTAGATCATTTCTATGAAAAAAAAAATGTACGCGTCTAGACGTCTGCACACTGTGGTGATTTATTAACCATAATTGATTTTGTGCTATTTATATTTTATTTACTGAAGAGAAAGGTAAATACTATGTTTATATTATACGAAAGTTCACTGCCGTGCACTTTTAATTTAAAAAGAAATAGACTCATATTATTCGGATTTATTACCCGCCTACAATACAAAAATTTTATGAGAAAAGCGTTTTGAATATAATAGAATCAGCGGATAATCTTGTAATCGAAATTTTTTTCAAGATATTTAAATTTATATATATATATATATATATATATATATATATATATATATATATATATACAGCGATTCCATACGAAACCGATCAAAAAACGGTAAATTTGTCCTGACCCCTTTAAATTTTGATGAAACTTTCCAAAAATGTTCTCTATGTTTAAAAAACATGTAAAATGATTTTTTTTTGCGGCACTGTACTTTTTGACAGTGGCGCACGGCGTTTTACGTTTTTCATGATTTTTCTTGAAAATGCTAATTTTTGAAGTCCTCTTTCTCAAAAACTACTTAATCCATTTGAATATTTAATATCTCAAATGGAATGGATATTATAAATAACGGTACAATTACAATTTTTAAAAAATTATTTATTAAAGAAAAAATGTGTGGTTTTTTAAAAAATGTCATCTCCCGTTATTTTCGACCCCAACGAGTTATCATTTTTTTATTTTTTTTTTCGAAGCTTATTCATTTATCAAACAAATAAAAGAATAAAAAAAAGTAGTCTTATCTTTCATTTTTAAAATATGATTTTTTGAATATTTCAGCATCTGAATATTTTAGACCAAAAATCAAAAAAAATCTATCAAACTTTTTCTTTGATAATTTTACTTGAATTGTTCAATAACTTACACTTATGGCAATGCAATAAAACCCTAAATTGATTGTTAATATTATACATTCGTTTAAATAGCATAATGTGCTTGGAGTAGCGCAAATAATCTGCGAAATAAGATCTTGATAACTTCCCACTTCATGTGATAAAAAGTTCATAGATTTGATTTTATTAAACTTAAGTTTAATATTTTGATGATATATGGAGACGCAAATTTTATGTGTGCCGCTAGAGTTCGCTAATACGCAGTGCCCTGGACGAAGTGCAGCAAAACTAGACAATCCCATTTTTTTATTTGAATATGTTTTTTTTTAAATATTTGATGAGCTTCCTTCAAATTACAAAGAACCAATCTACGCTGATTTGTATAATAATAACTCCTTCTGATGACAGTGTCTCGAAATCTTGTTTTCCAGCACATACTCGACTTATTTCATCATTTTCATAAAATTTCTGCACCAACAATGCTATTTCTTGATTAAAAGTTGTTGATCCCACTTTGGTGTTCGGTGTTGACATGATACCTTTTTCTTTTTGAACCTGTTTTGCTCTATTTGCCATATAATAAGACACACCAAACTCATCTTGAATTTTCCGAACAGGCCAGCTTTTTGGTACCGATGTTAAAATCATATACTTTTCATTTGTTGTTGTAGAAATTTCATATTTTTCTCGTAATTGTTGAATCATTTCAATAATATCGCCTGGAATATCATTATCGGCATGCCCGGAACTGCACGGAAGCATAAATATTTCCTCAAAAATTTTTGCTGAAATTATTATTGTTTCGTTCGTTTTTTAGATAATGACCTAATTTTAGAAAGATGGAAATATGGGTGGTGGAACACCTGTTCCTTATTTCTGCTTAGATAGAAATTTGGAAATTAAAAATAAATTAGATATAGCTCAGTAAAACAAATAGCAGGTACTCATAAATATCATAGGTTTTGTCCAATTAATAAGACATCTTATCTCAAAATATTATAAAATTTTCATTTTGCTCAAACCAAAAACTTTTTGATATTGAATAATAAAGATTATATTAACAACCAATTTAGGGTTTCATGGCATTGCCAAAAGTGTCAGTTAGTGAACAATTCAAGAAAAATTGGCAAAGAAAAAGTTTGATAGATTTTTTTGATTTTTGGTTTAAAATATTCAGATCTTGAAATATTCAAAAAATCATATTTTAAAAATGAAAGATAGGACTACTTTTTTTTATTCTTTTATTTGTTTGATAAATGAATAAGCTTCGAAAAAAAAAAATAAAAAAATGATAACTCGTTGGGGTCGAAAATAACGGGAGATGACATTTTTTAAAAAAACACATTTTTCTTTAATAAATAATTTTTTAAAAATTGTAATTGTACCGTTATTTATAATATCCATTCCATTTGAGATATTAAACATTCAAATGGATTAAGTAGTTTTTGAGAAAGAGGACTTCAAAAATTAGCATTTTCAAGAAAAATCATGAAAAACGTAAAACGCCGTGCGCCACTGTCAAAAAGTACAGTGCCGCAAAAAAAAAAAACAAAAATCATTTTACATGTTTTTTAAACATAGAGAACATTTTTGGAAAGTTTCATCAAAATTTAAAGGGGTCAGGACAAATTTACCGTTTTTTGATCGGTTTCGTATGGAATCGCTGTATATATATATATATATATATATATATATATATATATATATATATATATATATATATATCGAAAAAAAGCTTTTAAGTGATTGTTTAATCAATTTTTTAAAATCTAATTTATTTTAATTTTAAAGTTTTGCGTCAAATAAAGTGTATATAAATTAGATTTTTGGTGATTATATGACGTATTCATCATTAAACGGTTAATTCAATTGAAATGTAATGTATAATATTTTTTTTAAAAATTTAATGTATTATTTTTAAAGTTTTGTGTCAAATCAATAGTACACTTAATAAATTTTAGCAGCGAAAAAATAAAATTTTAGCGGTGAAAACTAATGCCATATGTTACAGCCTACAGCTTGGAGGAATTAGTTCATTAATAGATTTTGATTTTAGGGAACCTTTTTAGATTACAGTTGAATGGTAGCTTACTGGAGTTGCTGATAAGAGACGTCAGAATGCAGAACAGTTCAATAAAATTGTGATTGTCTTGTGCTAATAGTAGGTAAACATTGGTTACCGGGAAACCGGACCAATTCGGTCAACACTAACTTACCTTTCCTTACTCTACACCACAAAAAAATTCTAATTATCGATCGCTTAGGTGTCATTAACCGGGTCGAGTCTGGCATAACTAACATTCCTTTCACTCCTTTGGTTTTGTTATATGTAACACAGGAGTACGGTGGTCCCCGGCATTCCGAGAGTTCCTGGTTCGTCCATGGCCGTATATTCTAATCAATCAATCTAATCAATCAACTGTCGCTGCTATCGGTATATGGTGGTATATGGTGGTAGAGTAGGAGTGTCAACGATTTTAGTAATTCCGTACATTCACAACGAGTTAAAACTTACAAAAAAAATCCGCTCCAATAAAAGGTCGGTCAATAGCAGTGACTGTAAACGGATATATAAAATATCTACGTAAGCTAATGTCTAGTTTTAATAACTGAATGCAAATGTTGAGATAGAGGATCCATTTGCAGCTGATAGACTTAGTTCATTATCTTTTTTGTTTTTAGGAAATTTTGAAAATGGTACCGCGAAAACATCTGCTCCTGTATTCACTAAAAAATTCTAATTAGTTTGGCGACAGTGCACGAAAAGTTGGCAGGTAAAAGGGTTTCCACTTGCTGCCGCTGGGGCTGTAGAATTTAAGCATTTTTTGAATTTTGTTTGTTAAACTCTTCTTCAAATTTGTACGGCATTGTACATTTCAGTGCTCTTTGTCCAAACCTATCAATAATTGCAAATATTTTTGTCTAAGGTTTTTTGTTTAAAAAAAAAATCTTGATATATATAAATCAAGTCAAACTTCTTGAACGACCTTCATATTGTTTATGGTTGTTTTCTTGATTATCTTATCTTTCGTCACTATCTGTATTTCGTGATAATAGCCATATTTTATTGGGAATTTTACAAAAACAATTGCATTCATTTCATTCGGTATGGAATAGATTCATTCCAACTTTTTAATGGTTTTATATTGAAATGAGGGGAAATTTTTCATTCTTATTCTTATTCCAGTGACCAATAAAATGTGCATATCATAGATGATATCTTGAACTGTATTTATGACTTCGTAGAGTAAATCTGATATAAAATGATATTCACTCTTATCTTTTGTTATTCGTTTGAAATCAAACGCGGTTTCACATAACACAAACCACAATGCAGGATTTCCTGGTGTATAATTAGGTAATGCCAAACTTGCTGTACTCTCATCACGAATCAATAAAATGTCAAGTTATGTTGATAACAGGCAGAAACGCAGTATTGTCAGCAAATGTTGCGATAATATCAGCATATTGCTGAGATTTTCGTGAGCTTATAGTATTTTGCTTCATATTTCACTCGAAAGTGTCAGTCCTCAATATAGGACTTATTGATCATAAAAAATTGTTTTGGTAAATCTCTCTGAAATTTAAAGAGGAATCCAAGAGACGAATTGAGATTAGTCGGTATGATTTGCGGAGAATCCGGTTTCTGAACCATTATTACTTCTACTTTCCACTGTCTAGGTATACATTTTATGTAGCAACTTAGTATATCAAATTCTTCTAGGTATCAAACTTCAGCATAAAAAGGGGGAACCCTCTTTTTGTCACAATTTTTGTCTAAGAAGAGAATTCTGCTTCACTTTCCTTGTTTTTTTTTATTAGGCTTATTTCTCTTGATGATCCAGTTGGTTTCCATTCCTAAATCTTCCTCATCAGTTCGGCATTGAATCTGTTTGTTTCTTTTCAATTTTGGCGGCCTTCATCTTCTGAAGTATAATTTTCATCATTTGAGTGTTATTAACCCGTTATTCATTTTGGGTCAAATTCCTTTTCTCGTTATTTTTGTTTTAGTTTTTTAAAAATAAAAAAAAGTATTTTTTTTATTTAATTTTTTTAAACGAAAGTATTTTTTTTTTGTTTGAAATATTGCTTAAACTTTTCTATTAATACGTCACATCATCAATATGAAACGCATTAAATGTTGCTATGTATTTATCACCAATAAATTGCAGCAATAACGCATTTTTTGAAAAAATTAAATTTTTGCAACCAATTGATCGCACATTTTAATGGCTGAAGATTTCCGACATTATAATTTTGTATAGACGATTTTTCACTATGTTTTAAACAATACTTTGACAAATTAATTTCTTATTTCGATTATTTTTAGTTTTTACTTCTGACACCATATTGTATTTGTTAATTATTTCCATGCTATATATTATTTTAGAATATTATATTTAATAAGAAAGACACATGTTTGTTGTTTCACGCCACTAACCGGAATCTTCATGTCTTGCGATGTGGTCTTTTCTTTTTTTTTTAATTATGCTGTCGCATTACAATATTCTTACTTTTTATTATAAGCTTATCAGTAACGCCATCTTTTATCAAACATTAATACATTAAAACTAATAATTATGTGACAATTGTGTTTAGGTATTTTCTTTTGGACTTCTTTTTGTACATGAGAAATAGTTTTTAGTTTATTTGTAAAAATTTGACATTTTTACATCACACTTAGGTGATTCTATGAACGCGAGTAAAACATTAATCCTCAGATTTATCGTCGTTTGCATTCTATGGACGATGATAAAATCGACGATTTTAATCGGGCGATTTTTTTTCTATCCTCCGATTTACCCGCATTTTTGGTGTATAAATCAGAGAATAAAACAGTTTTGACGTTTAAAGAATACAATTATATTAACTAACATATTCAGATATCATAACTAACATATTGCATTTGTATTTATAAAATAGTCAAAATTAACTAAAATAAACTGTATTTGCACAAAATATCTAATTTAATTTTAATTTCTCAATATTTATAAACAAAAATTGGTTGACATTTCATAAATATGAACAACAAAAAATTTGAGTAAAAACCATAGAAACCAAAAAATTTAATGTATTCTTCACAAAAAAGTGTTAAAACGTATACAAAAACTGCAGTAAAACTACAATAAAACCAAGCGTAAATTATAATATATCGTCGTTCAAGCGGCTTTCATAGACAAATTCTGCAGACAATTTTAGTAATATTTCTTCGTCAAAACATGACGGAGTTAACTATTGTTTATCTTTTTTAGTAATTTTTTTAGTAATAAATAATAAAATTCAATTTTAAGTTGGTATACAGTTTCGGAAATTACTAAAAAAGATAAACAATAATGAATTCCGTCATGTTTTTCCGAAGAAATATTAGTAAAATTTTCTTCAGAATTTTTTTATGAAAATATTGTGTTTTGATTTTGTTTTTGGAAATATGATAATCTCAATTATTAATTGTTTTCCAATGTAATCATATCGTATGTTTATTTATATCGGATGTTGACTTGGATTTATGATTCACTGGTGGTGTACGTGATAATTTACATAACTATATATATAAATATATATATATATATATATATATATATATATATATATATATATATATATATATATATATATATATCACGAAAAACGCATAAAAATAAAAATGTTCACTACTATTTCCAACCCAATTTCAACAAGTTTTACCCCACATAACATTTCCCGAAACCGTACTGTAGAATTATGTCAGGTATGGTTACACATTGCAAACATAATTTTTAATGAAATGTTGTAAAAAACATATAAAGGTAATTTGAATTTAAAATTCCATCTGGTTTTATTACTCTATGGTAAATTTTTAATGTAAAATAAAAAATTAAGTAAAAATTATGTTATTTTTATTATAATGCAAAATTATACAACATTTTTTTAAAAATATATTCTTACTTATATTCTTACTTATATTCTTATCGTGTTTATGTAAGGTAGAAAATGTACGAATAATTGTACTTAATGTTACATATAATGAAAATGTTTTATAAGATGTTTTGTACATATCCTTTTAAATTTATTCTATTACCACATATTTTAATTTTCTTACTGACCTCTTAATACTTTAATCTATTTTAAGTCAAATATTTTTTTACTTAACACGGTGATAAACTGTTCTAATGATTTAATTTTTTTTAATGATAAATAATGTAAGCTTAAACTATGTAATCCTGCTAAGTGTTTCTGGCTTAAGTCGCAGTTTTCAAATTTAAGGTATATTTAATTCTAGCTTAAGATTATAACTTTAAAACCTTGTATTTAACCTTAAAACTTATGATTTTATTACTTTACATTATTAAATTAAATGTCATAAAGTTTGAATAATATGAATACTTAAGTCACATAATTTAAGTTATGACAAATCAGATAAAAATGAATATACTGATGGTATCATTAAGTTAAGCTTAAAGTTATATTTACCAAATTTTAATTTCAGTTTTGTATTATTATTATTGCTAGTGCAAATGTCCTCATAATTTTCTTAAGTTATATAGTAATGATTTAATACCAACTCTTATAGTTTATTATTAAGCACAATTGCTTTTTTTCCGTAGTATAATAATATATCCACTATATATCCAATTAAGTTTCATTATAACAAATCCGCACCCTTATTCTGAAAAAAATAATATAATGTGTAAACGTAAAAAGGATATAGTAGACCTTTGGTTGTTTACACAAATTATACATTTATTTTGTTAAAACAAAGCTTAGTTCTACTGTACTATTTACAACATAAGGCTCTGGAAAAAATTATTATTTTCTGTAGGTAAATTTAGGTATATTTTTTGCCTAAATTTTATAGCGAGCTACTCTTAATTAAGTAAGATTTTTGTATTAAGTATAATTTGAGTATTTTAAACTGACACGATTTACCCAAAGCCTATTTGTTCGATCTCTAAGAAAAAAGTGCCCAAGTCCCAATACATACAAAATTGTAAAATATATATAAAATAGATTTAAAAAAATATTCAACACTAAAATCAAATGAAATAACGGTTAAACTACCGTTAATTAATAACCGTTCATTAGTTGATTTCTTTCTAGTTTATCTGACTAAAATAAAAAAAAGCTTTTGTTCCAAGAAATTTAATCCAATTTAACCTCTATTCAAAACCAATGTTTCGATTTGTACTCTAAACCACTTCCAAAGCTCTAACCAAAAATCACAATAACGATACAACAATAATGAGACAACAATAATGATACTCAAAAACTCCGAAAACGACCAAAATTAAAAATTCCATTCACCCACATTACAAAACAAAATTAAAACCATTAACACATCAAAACCATATCCAAACGACCCAGAATATTCAATCCTAGTAATTTTTAGCATTTCTCTTATGCTCCGCTTGTCAAACCTTGAGATTCATTTAGAATACAAACCGAAACGCCAAGGTTAAAAAAAATTAAATTAAATTGGCTCTCTCCCAAAACCAAAAAATTCTCCTCTAATTAAATTCAAATCTAGGCTCCATCGAGAAAAAATTCTTAAAAAAATTTATTTACAAAACAAAAAAAAAGCAAGTATATCAAATATAATCTAACTGATATAAATTTCAATCCACAAAAAATCTGTTTATAAAAATAAATAAAAAATATTTAACACTAAAATCAAAAGAAACAACCGTTAAACTGACAAAATATGTCCTCATTTTCGAGTGTTTGTAAATTAATTCAACAATGTGTTAAGTCGAGCTCAACAATTTTCTAAATTAATTGAAGAAACCACTGACATAACCTCTCAAATATTTTATAATCTGTAGAACATGTGTTTTTCAGTTTTATCAAATTGCAAGATTCCTCAGCAAAAAAAAAAATTAAAGTTAAAGTACATTTTTAGAAATGCAACATATCTAATTATAGAACATGATGGTACTAGTTACCGCTACCGCGTCGTCCAATTGAATTGTGTGTAAACAATTTTACAGATTTGATTGAGAAAACAAAATTATATATAATAATTTTTCCAATAGTCCGAAATGGTTAAATAAATTTTCAGATTATCAAATTAAATTGAATCTAAAAAAAACAAAAAAGTTTACGGTTGTGTCACAGATAAAGATATACAGATATGAAAGTTTCATGGCCATAATAAACAAAACGATCCGTTGGAATATATGAACCAACTAATTCCACTTTATTGTTTTGAGAATGAGAAAAATTAAACAAAAATTCTAGTTAGGTACATAAATATTAAATATGTTCATAAAATTATTTACATATTGTTCCTACGGCCAATATGTAGGAATATTAAAATTGTTTGATCAACCCGGTTTATCAACAGGTTTAATTTATTGTTGAACTAACCTTCGATTCTGGATTGCGTACATATCCCTATAACATTTGTTAACCTGGAAAATAGACCGACTTACGGTATTAAACCTTTCCTTGTCCTTATCGTCCTTTTCAAATAATTCCAGCGCCTGATTGATATGGTCAAAAGCTTTGTTTTTCAGTGATGATGAAGATTTACTGCCATTAAAAACTAATGTTTTTAATGGCAGTAAATCTTCATCATCACTGTGATTGATCTGTTCACTAGGAGCTTCTTCTTCAAAATCCATTATCTCCAATAAATCCTCATTGGATAGTGGTTCGTCATGTGATGCAATCAATTCTTGAATATCATTATCACTGACATCCGGCATTCCCACCTGGTGTGCTAGTTGTGCGATTTCTTTTATGGGTAAGTCAGTTAAACTACGGTCCGCAATGTCGATCACACATTCGGGCCACAATCTTCGCCAATCTTTATTTAAATTGGTTTGAGTTACTTCATTCCACGCTTTGTTAATGTTTTTTACTGCTTGTAGATCATTATAGTTTCGCCAAAATACGTTTATTTGTTTTTATTCACTGGAACTATCAAAAGAAGCCAATCATTTTCGGAGTGTTAGGCGTAGATAATATGCTTTAAAAGTGGATATGACACCTTTGTCCATGGGTTGTATAAGAGCCGTGGTATTTGATGGTAAAAAAATAATTTTAACTGAGTTACTATTTAAATCTAAATTCGGATGATGGCCTGGTGCATCGTCAACGATTAGGAGCACTTTATGAGCAAAATTATTTGATTCGCAATATTGCTTAACCTCCGGACAAAAATATTTTTCGTCCCATTCTTTGAAAATTGCAGCAGTCAGTCAGGCTTTTTTGTTATTTCCATAAGACTGGGAGTTTGTTTTTTTCGACATGTTACATTACACGGAGGTTTTCTGCATTATAAATTACCAAAGGTTTCAGTTTAAAGTCTCCGGCTGCGATGCTTCCGAGCACGATTGTTAGCCTCTCCTTGACAATTTTAAAACCCGAAAAATTGTGTTGCTCTTTCGTTATAAAAGTCCTGGACGGCATACGCTTCCAGTATGGTCCTGTTTCGTCTACATTGAAGACTTGTCTGAGAGAGTAGCCTGATTCAGCAATTATAGCCTTTAATTCATCTGGGAATTTGGTTGCCGCCTCTAAATCCGAACTGGCGGCCTCACCAGTAAATTTAATGCTGTGTAAATCCACCCTTTTCCGGAAACGATCAAAACATCCCCGACTCGCCACAAAAGTTAAATTTTCATCACTACCAATAACCGATTTTCTTAGATCATCAAACAAACTCAAAGTTTTTGCTTGAATAATTGACGTACTCCACGGTTATTTTTTATCATTCATATCTTTAATCCATGTGTAAAGCAAGTGCGCCATTTTTGCGTATATTGGCGATCTGATTTTGGAAATTATTTTTATCGACTCTAAACTGGATACCGTCCCACGAATCTTAACAGCATTTTGATGAATCGTTCTAACCGTTGTAGTTGGTAGGCCTAAATGATTTGCGATATAACCCGTCTTTTCCCCTGCGTCAAATCTTTTAAAAATATTCAATTTCGTTTCCAAAGTAATGGTTCTACGTTTATTTTTATTTTGTTCAGCTGCATTATTTTTTTTATTTTTTTCCCATTTTGGAACCAATTGTAGAAATATAAAAAGGAAATGTATGTCACATTCGTACTTAGGCAAATATGTGTATGTACAAATTGGTTATCCTTTACCTCCTTTAATCAAAAACTAACCTACTGATAACAATTTTTTTGATTTACTATGTTTATATTATTTACGTCAATCGTTTTATTAACATTTTATTATTTATCACAAGAAAATACACTATGAAGTCACTGTGATATGACAAGTTCAAAAATAAAGAACAAATTACGGTGAATTACAGTATTTTATTTTTATTTTCAAATAAATGCTGAAGGTAGCTACAATTAAAAATCAGTATTGCCCAATTCTATTTTTTTATCGCACAAAATAAACATATTTTCGATTAAAATGTGCAACGTAATTCGAAGAAAAATCGACGTAAATCGAATAATGAGAATTAATATCAATGCAACGTAAAGAGAAATAACGTGATTAGGGGGAACGTAAATCGGGGTTTTCCTGTACTGTTAATTACAAATGTATTAGATTTATTTATTTAATATATGGCAATAAAACACATTTATGCTCAATAAATAACTGCAGTTTTTATTTATCATACATTTAAAAATTTTAACGTCTGATACATGTTTTTAAAAGTGCGAAACCATTATAAAAATGTTTCAACTGCAAAGAATCTTAAAATATAAAATTGAACTAATTATTTATAAGTCATAATTTTTTTAACTAGGTGACCACAATTTCTTAGATTCATATTCTTAAATTTAAATAAGTTTTCTTAGTTAATTGATTAATTGTGGTTTACAACAATAATGAATTGTTCGATTTAAATTATTTTCGGTGGTAAAGTAATATCGAAAAATCTATGTCAATTCACTTTTGTTCAAAATCGAAATTAATTTAAAATTATAACTAGAATCGAATTTGAATAAAATAAAAATCGTATTGTGATTCAAATTAGAAAATTGTATTGAAGTATGACAGTCAAAAAGAAAATTTTTACTATACGCTTCCATTAGTTGAATACATAAATACTTAAGCAGATAAATTATTAATTAAATTTTTTTTTTCTTTTATTTATGTTTTTTTAATAGCCGACTACGATATATAGAAAATAAAGAGTTTCCCAATTTACGGACCAATTTTCGTCGACGTTTTGGAATGCATCCAAATTCGGCAATATTTTTTCTAACACTTACGCGGAAATTGTGAAAGTTTACTAAATATTTGGGCATCCGATAGACGAATTACAAATTTCATACACTCTACCTAGAAAACTCTTTGCATAGAGGAAACTGTAACTAAAGACATTTTATTTTAATATCTACGCTACACTCGATTTGCATATACAATACAAACGTTCCTATGTTTGCATATGTAACTTTTACTTCTTAACCTTGTTCAAAGTTTTTTTTTATTTTATTTATTCATCTTGGATTGGTAACAGGTGGGAATTATTCATTAGTGTGTTTTTTTTTTAAGTCAGGAAAATTTGGTTTTACAAATTATCTTGTTAATTTAAAATTCTTATAAACTAAATATGTGACTTAAATATTAATTTCAAAAAGCTAATGAGATTTCTATTTCTTAGAAGCTTACATTATCTATGTACGTTGTGTGCGAGGTTTTGAAACTAATTATATGGGTGACGTTAAACTTTTTTTAATTACTTTAAGTAGAATTTATCTGTTTTCCAGTGGTCATAGATTATTTTTCTTTATTGATCGAACTATTAGATCCATCTGGAAACGTGAACATTTAACACATTCTAAAGTCTTTAATAACTTAATAAGCAGAGAATTAAAAAAATGTATCACTTAAGGGCGGTTATATTTTTCAATAAAAATTACATTGACAGTGAGACAACCTGGTAAAAGGTCCTCAAATAATTTCTATGGTTAACAAAATTCCTTAAGCCATGTCGGGGTCACCAATATAACGATGAAGTTTTAGCATATAGAACCTGGTTCTAGCCTATATATGGGTATCCAAGTTGAACGTTATCAAAAAATTTCATTTGAGAGATGAAAACCTCTTAGAGTAGAGTACGCTGTATTGTCCCCAGATGCCCCCAAATGGTATTTACCAAATTTTCACATTGATAAATATTCCTTATGTTGCGTTAATAAAGTTCTGCGCGTCAATCTTTAAAGAACGATACTTCAGCTATCTCTTTTTGAACAGTCACCATTTGGTTGGCCGAATTGTTAATACGGTACGAGCCAGCAATGGCCTAAAATATATAATATATAATACAGTAGAATATATAAGATCCTATCAGTACTGCTTTTATTAAATCTTTATAACATTAGAAAGACGTTTCCTATCGCATTATTGATTTTTATTTAATTCACTCAAATATAGATACCTAGTGTACAGCAACAAAGTACATTTTTCAGTAACAATCTTCTTATACTTAGTTTTAAGAAACTATTAATATTTTGCTTTCACGTTTCTTTGTAGTTTGTCTTATAACTTTCATATCCTTCTATAGAGATAAAATTTAAAATAAAACATGAAACATTAATACATCATTGCGATGACATAAATAAATTATGTTTTTCACAAAATAGAATATGTTGTTATTGTATATTGTGTATATATATGATAAAACATATGAATGAGCTTTAACAAAGATTTCTTGCCAAAAAAAAAAAAAATTAAGTTAGTAGAGTATTCAACACTATATGCGAACGATATATAATTGGAATGGAATTTTTGTGTTAAACAAAACATTTGTCAAATTGTGAATATTAGTGATAATCTGGTTTATGGTGCGATAAACACTTTGCAATTTAGTTTGGAATTTATTTCAATCGGTAGTCTTGTTATGGCAGAAGATGAATGATATCGTTTTCTGATAGATGATTTAGCATGACTAACTTTAGCATTTACAAAACTGAATTTATAAAATTTTTAAGTTTGGTTTACTTGCCTATCTTAAAGTTGACTTTTCACAGTGTTAAATCAGTGTTTGAGATTATTGATGAACAATTGCTTTTATAGTTTATTATTCTATGTAGATTTTCTTTCGTAATAATTTAAAACTAACATTCATATTGACGGGTGAATGATCGGATGAAAGAATTTCACTTTTTTTCTAAAAAAACGTGGTTTTTGGAAATACCTCTTGCCACCTAATAATCATTCCTGGTAAAATCAGGGAAAAATGGGAAAAATGGTCAAAAAAACCTGGTAAATTTTACCACATTTTGGCATAAAACGCACTCATTTCCAAAAAAAAAACCCACACTATTTTCCGATTTTTTGAGTTGTAGCTGTCAAAATTTATTTAAATTTTGTTTAAATTTCGGTTATTTTGGTAATACAATTTTTTTTATATAATTAAAAATATTATAATAAAATTGTTATAATATTATTAATTTAAAAATAATAAAATTTAAAATTTATATGCCTTTTAATTTGTTGTGTTTTAAATAAAATGTGGAATAGATACTCTACAAAGATGCTTATCGAAGCCTACGAGGAATACAAAAATATGCGATGTGTTCCTCGTAGGATTCGAGATATGTGGATAAACATAAAAAAATATTTAAACACTAAAGATGTTGTAAGTACTTAATTATTAGCAATTAAAAATTAAGATTTTATATATACATAAATTTATATATTTTAATTAGAATTATTCGTTGCCCCAAATAAAAGATAAATGGCTAAATTTAAATAAAATGTATAAATTGGCGAAAGACAGAATGCGGACAAGTAGGCAATTCCATTCAACATTTAAATTTTTTGAAAAGATGGACAACCTATTTGGGGATAGACCAGCCCAAGCCAGCTCTAATGCTGTTAATTTAGATTACGAGGAACCCGGGTTTACGGAGGAGTGGCTATAATCGGATACACCTCGGGAACTTCTCCTCGGGAACCTAGCCCTAGAGAACCTAGCCCAAATTTAAACGTGCTAGTAGATGATAGAATTGTTGAATCTAGGATCCAAGAGGAAGGGTTTAGACCATCGCGGCGTCGGAACAAACGCTCACGAAGTGAAGTTGACCGCCTATTAGAGTTTAGGTTGACTGATAGAGCGTTCAGGCAACTACACCATGAGCAGTTTATGGAGTGGCTGGATAATGTGGCAAGGGCGCTTAATAATATAGCAACGGCAATTAGTCAATTTCCACAAAGTAGGGACAGTAATTAATTTTTATGTTCTTTAATTGTAATACATTTTATTTAATTTATAAATTTTTATTAATTCCTTATTATACCGTTTTCAATTAATTCTGACAACAATTCATGTTGTCTTGTGGTGCTTTCGTTTAATTCTGCATTTGATCTAATATTCTGGCTTTTTTCCTGTGGTAAGTTTGTGTCATCATTCATTTCATGTTGATGATCGATACATAAATTATGCAGCCCACATGCACTTAAGACAAGTAATATGATCAATCTTTTATTTATATTTTAAAATTTTTGTAATCTTCGGAACCTGGTTTTCAGAAGCCCAAATGCTTGTTCAACAAGAATTATTATTGAGGAGTGTAATTTGTTGAACTGGACCTTTTCATTGTAGGTTTGTTGGTTAATTTTGTAAGGGGGGACGAGCCATTTAAAAGTTTTTGGATATGCTAAATCTCCTATTAAAAATGTTTTTGGTAAGATAAATGCATCTTGCCTCTCACATACATTTTTAAATATGTGTGATCGCCTTAGAATGCGGGCACCGTGCATAGAACCAGACTCTCCCACAAATACACTTGTAAACATTTTTTGGTGGTCGACCGTTGCTTGCATTTGTATACTGTGATATTTTTTTCTGTTGTAGTAGTCTTCTTGATTTTCTTGAGGTTTCGGTATCTCTATGTGAGTGCAATCTATTGCTCCAATGACATTGTTGATGTTTGCTATTGATTTGAATCCTTAAGCGGTACATTTTTGCTCATTTAGAGATGGCCACTTGACAAGGGTTTTAGCATGGTTGGCCATAAGCACAGCAAGTTGGGATACCACATAAAAAGCGTAACTACGGCTTACTCCAAAACGATCACCTAGTTGACGGAAAGTTTCGGTATTTGCCAAATACCAAATAAACATGTAAATCTGCATTTTGGGTCTGACGTAGAAAATGTTTACTATTTTCTACACAATGGTTTGTATAGGTATCTACAACCAATTTAATAATGGTTCTAGACAGCCTGAAATGCCTCCGAAATTGTATTTCTGTGAAAGCTTCAATTACTTCTTCAAAATTTTCTGTTTTTATTTTCTTCGTCATACAACATTAAAAGCATTTCATCGTCCATTTTACTTTCATTTTCGCTTCCCCCGAACATAATTAACAAATTAAATTAACTAACCTATTTAAATACTCGTATTAACCTTAAAAAAATTGAAAACTAAACACTAAATCAAACTAAACAACAAAACAACAAAAAAATATCTAATTGAATTTAAGAAAAAAACTTATTTTAGTAATAATGTAAAGTAATTAAGATATAATTTTCAAAATGATATTATGATTTATATAAAGCGCATAAAAACAATACTGAATGACATTTGTAACCACTTTTATCAATTTTGGTTGTTCAAGCGGGTTTGAAGTACAGCACCATGGAATGAAGTTAGCATAGGATAAAATACCATGGTAATTTTTACCATTTTTACCCGGTTGAACACGTCCAATGTGATCTGGAGTTTTGTTTGTGTCACTAGACCAAAATATAGGTTTATGACCTGGGAAGAACTTGCAGTTATACGCACGGCCGGCTGCAAATAGTTCTCTACCCTTCTGGGTTGTTAATCTTGACTCTCAGAAATTATTTTTAGCATTAAAATCATCTCCAATGATAAAATTAAACCCTAGTTGAATAAATAAATTCATATAATCTTCTTTATTTAGATTATTGGTGTCTATAAAATTTACTGATTTTTGGGGAATTGTGCGTTGCTTCCCAGATGCTACTACTTGTAAATTGTCTTTCGTCCACTTACCATATTTGGTATGGGCTTAAAAGAGTTTCCCTGGGGCCATATTATGATTTTGCAGATCCGAAGCGCCGCTTCCCCCTATTGCCTATAGGGGGCCCATAATTTTTTATGGGCAGTTTTTTTGATGTCAAATAACAATATCTGTCAATATTCATAACCTCAATTAGATTCGAAAATTGCAGTGTCTGAGTGTAGTTTTTTTACTAAATTTCAATAAATATAAATATTAAAATGGATTATGTTAGTTTATCTTTCAAAATGGCCTACAACATATTTATTTTTGATTTTTGATGCTCAGTTGAGTACATCAAATTTTTAGTCAAAAGTCTCATGTTTCACCTTGAAATCAACGAAAATAATTTGATATTTTTTAATGCACGGTGAAGACTATATATATATATATATATATATATATATATATATATATATATAATATATATATATATATATATATATATATATATATATATATATATATATATATATATATATATATATATATATATATATATATGTATATATAATAATTATATGTTATAAATTATAATCAATCAAAATAAAAACTCAATGCTTTTCATCCGTCAAAGCATTTTATAATAAGGTGCGTTATTCGCATTTATGCGAGAATGTCATTTTAGAATACAATTATGCGATATCGCAAGAAATTGCGAAATCGCATTTTTTTCATAATAGGGCCTCTGATTTGTATTGTTGCTAATTGCTACTGTCATTTTATAATGTGATGGAAGTTACCGTGATTTATCTCTAATTTTATGACAGCCTTTCTAATTTGCATGATGATGTTCTTTGCAGTTTACACATTTTGGAGGTGCATTTTTATTTGCAGGACACATCTGAGCAGAGTAACTTCCAGAGCATTTCACACATCATGGCTCTCTATTGCAATATTTCGGTGTATGTTTATAGTCTTGGCACTTCTTGCAATGCACTATTAGTTCAGTGGTTTTTCTAATTGTTTCTATTCGAACTCTCATGTGTAAGATAGCTCTTATATTGAAGATGGCGTCAATGTTTTCTTTATTACTGTAAGTAAGCATAAATAAGAGAAGATCTATTTTAATAACTTTAAACCCAGTCTCTTCTTTGACTTTCGCTTTTTTAAATTATTTGGTTTATTTTATAATTTATAGCCCCTGTCGTTTAACATCTTGCATTATATCCTCTTTTGTACAGGTAATTTTGTTAAAAAATAATTGTCGGCCACGGCGACCGAGTGCTACGTGTAATTGCTACTTTATGCTCTATATATTAGCGTTGGCGAATTATACTTTATTAATTTCTAAGATGTACGGTAAAAAATAAAACGAATTAAAATTTCAGCGTTCAAATTCACATGATTAAAGGTTTAGCTTTTTTCATTGCTTCAGCAAGTGTTTGTTACTATAACAAATTAAAAAACCTCAATAATCACCAACTTTAAAGCCACTCGCCGAGGTCACTGCATTTTCCCGACGATTCAAAATAATTTTGAGGCTTGGTATCGACGGTTACTCGTAATGGTTGGCAGAGCTCATATCGGAGTATACAAGATAATAGATAAATAAAGACAAAAATTATTCATATTTGTAAGCCGCAAATTGAAAAAAAAAATGAAAACTGAAGTATCATCACATATAAACGCAAAAGAACAGAAAAAAAATAAGAAAACTTAAAATGTAAATGCAGGTGGAAAATTACCAGTTGAAATCAATTCGCAATAGTTGAGGTAATTAAAAAATCTGAATATTGCGAGTTGGGTTATAAAATCTCAAAAAAAATTTAAAATTGATTCGAAAACCAAATCTCAATAGAATTAACTAGTTAAGGGCCTTCAACAAGAGGCAAAGCACCGAGATGTATTGAATAATTTTTATAGTTTTATTACCAAATGAGTTTGGGCAAACTTTAACTTTAAATTTAAAAAAAAAAAAAAAAAAAAAGCAACAAAACTAAAATAAAATGTACAGGCTTTGTTTCTATCGCCAATTTATTATTTTCAATTTAGAAGAGGCTGTCAATATAAAACCAAATATAACGTTGGGTGTGGTGTCTCAGGCGAAACGGGGTCGACTGAGACACCACAAATTACTGAAATTAATAAGTGGCTGAACAAAAAGTCGTTGTCGAGCCATTATAAGTTAACTCCAACCGTCGGAAAACAAAACAACAGTCCAAATTATTTTAGTTCTAAACATTTTCACTTTTTGGAAAATAAAACCAAAATTTAAGGACAATTATATAATAATGTTTAAAGTGGATTATGACATGAACAACTAATTAAAAGAGAGTTTGGCAAAGGTCTATGGAAATTCAATATATATATATATATATATATATATATATATATATATATATATATATATATATATATATATATATATATATAATTATACTAAAACTAGCTTATGTAATTATGTAAATGTGAATTGCACTTGTGAAGCTGAAAATTACAAAGAGAACTCAAAATACCTTGGGGGATGCCTTTAAATGAAAACAAAACTAAAACGTGTTGGACTGGTTCGTAAAACATTTAAGAATATAGAATTATTAAAAAAAAACATCGTCTTTGACGTTGCATTAGCTAATTAATCAATTTTTTAGTTTGAAACATTTACCAGATTTTATAATTAATTATTACGTTTGAATTTACTAAAATAAACATTTAAATTTTCCATAAATTAAACACATTTTCCATTGATAACTTTTTGAAATTACCTTCTAAAATAATAATTTTCAATGTTAACCGACCTCGGTCGTTATTTTTCAATGTTTACGTCCAATGTGGCTAAAGCTACCTTAACACCCTAACATAGTATGTCTTGAAATTAATGAGAACTAAACATTGTACCGGTTCAAAAGAATTCCAAGCGCATTCTCCAGCACTCTTCGATTTCTTGACAACATATAAGTTGTTCGTATATGGTTTCATAATGTATACCGTCAAATGAAACGCGTCGTCTGCCACAAATACTTGCGGTTAAGGAGTTTGTGTTGCTGGCATTTTCTTTGGCGTCACCAAAATCCTGTGTCACCAATACGTCCATTTATCCCGACGTCGATAAATATAAATCTATAATTGGTGTCAATTGCTATGGACATTATAATAAATGAATTGGTGCCCTTTTAGCACTAGTAATTTGAGCCAAATTCTTTCATTGGCTTTATTTTGCAAAAAAAAACTGCAAAAAATATATATATTTGTGTATATAAAATATTTTAACTTTTTTACCGTCTATTGCACCGATACAATTGGGGAAACCCCACTTATAATATAAATCATTCGCAATGTGTAGCTAATACTGGAATTGTGTTTCTCAATATTTTGAATACTGTTGGTTGCTGGATTCTGAAGAGCGGCTGCAAAGATTCTTAAGTTTCACCTGAAACCAAACTACACAAATTTAATGAATCAGATTATTTTATATAAAATATATATACCTATTAGAGTTTATGGATCGAGCCAGTTCGATTTAAAAAGCTGGAGATGGCTCGTAGTTTTTGCTACAAATTTAACTCGGGTTAATTACATTAACAGCTCAAGCAGCTCGAGCTTGCCATACTCAAGGTAAATGACATTTTCGTTAAATTTTTTGGTAAATCGAATTACTATACTAAAAAGGTGAGTAAATTATTAGAAAAAAAGGTAACAGGTTGTTGTTGTTATTTTTTCACATTTATTTTATTTATTGCAACAAAAATCAGACAGAAGACTAAAATTATGATTAATTATTATAATTACTAAAATACGTGAACATAGAAGACATTTTGGAGAATATTATTGGATTAAATATAAAAAACCAAAAAAAAATTTTGACGTTTCATTTGTTACCTACAAGCCAATGACTTTAACCCTCCAAACCTAAATATTAACCTAAAGTTCGGCACGACATTTTACGATTTCGAATTTTACGATTTTCCTTGAGTGTGGCACGCAGCCCATAAAACGATTTATGTCACAATTTTTTAATTTTCTCTGTGGCCGTGTTTTTTTTTGATATCGGAGAAATCGGAGAGATCAGAGAGATTATTTATCGGATATATCTGATAATTTTTTTCTCCGATTTTTATCTATCAGATCGAAAAAAATATTTTTTGTGTTATTTTTTAGTACCAAAAATAATAAATTATTTTATGAATTTCAGCATTAAACTCCCTAAATTAAAGTTTTATTTGTCACCTGATAGTTCAACATTAATCGGAGACGCCATTTTAGAATTTACTAAAAAATATAAAATAATCTGTACATTTTTTCAGAGTAAAAAGATCGTATCCGATAATTACCGGAGCGTAAAAAAAAACGACACAGAGAGATAATTTTTTTCTCGGATATTAAAAAAAAACGCATATCTGAAAATTTGACAGTAAATTTATCTCTCCGATTTCTCCGATATCAAAAAAAAAAACAGACCCTGTGATGTGATTCGATAATAATTTACTTTATTTACTTCTCGAACGCACTCTTTCTCCACACATTGAACGCACTCTTTTAATTCTAGTACTACAGTATGTGTATAATTTATCCGTAGTACCGTTATACATTTTAACATAAACAATAAAGAAAATAGATTTTTTAACTTTTTTTTATTTGTGTGAAATAAACTATCGGGTAAACATTAAAATTTTTGGTTATTTATTTAAAATATTGATATTTATCCTTGTGCTAATAAAGTTAGATATATTATCCTAAAATAATATGAAATCTGAAGTTAAGAAACATTTTTCAAGGTGTACGTAAGAGGCAAATGGCAATGGCTACATGTAAAATATATAAGACAAATTTGTCATGCAAAGGATCAATAACTTCTAGTTTAATACGGCATTTAGAGAGTACTAATTGAATATAAAAAAACGTAAACAAGATTTTAATGACCCAACTAATGTGCAAGTGCAATTGCCGGGAGCCGGAACTTCTTCGCAGCAGAAAATATCATTAACAATTGACGAATATTTGACAAATCAATCTTTGGAATATATAGCAATTTAACCTTACTCTTGACGAGTAGACCAGTCAGCGCAATCGACACTATTTGAAAGTTAACATTCATGATTCTACTGGCCGGGTTTATAATTTAGGATTAACAAGAATCTTGGGTAGGTGGCCCGCGTAAACAGCGCTCGAACTTCTAACCAATAAACTTAAAAGTTTTGTTTAATAGCCGATTTACATTCAACAAATTTTGAAGAAGTTGATCTTGAAATCAATTTAGTAAATTTGAAATAAAAACAAAAAATTGCAATTCGTTTTTATTTGTGTGAGTAACCAAAACATAGTATATTAAACTAATTGTATACATGTATTGTCATTTATTTTATATGTTTTGCTACAAAAAGATAAAACTTTTCATCTTGTGAAAAACAAGATCATCTTTTTTATAACAGTTTTTGGGTTTGGATCTTGGGTTTCATCTTTTTATTTTTACAAGAAGAAATTTTTTCTCGATTTGGCTTGCATTATTTTTCAATCTAGTATCTCGGTTTTTTCAAGATGAAACATTTGTTGAATGTAAATCGACTATTAAGGTTTGCGGATATAATTGGATGGCCTACTGATGGAACGGCAGTAATGGTAAAATTAGGTTTCATGCCAACATCAACAACTCATCGACTGTGTTATAACCACTAAAGGTAATATAAGTTCGGAATCAGAGAGCGAATATTCAAGAGAAAATATAATTAAGATTATAAAAAATTATATAAAAATATAAATAAGATGATATGGAATCTTTGGAAAACGGAAACAATGCAAGATATAGTCAACTGCAACAACTGCGAGAAAACTTCAGCGATACACTAGCACGAATTCGAAAAATTATCAAATAGTTTAAGGGATCACCTGTGAAGACTACAGAACAACATTAAAACCAACCTAATTATGGCAAAGAATTAAATCTTCTTTTAGATTGTCGAACGAGATTAAGTACCATGATTGAAAGCTTTCTTGTAGTTAACAGTAGCGTACAATAAACACTTTCTGATTTAAGTCTCCAGGATTTATTTGTTGAAAACAATTTGATGTGTGTTTTAATGATTTTATTTAATGTTCTTGAAAAAGAAATCTTTCATATTGCTAAGGAAATGTTAACCGCTCTTAAACACCGTATCAGTCAGCGTTGAAATAATGACATAATTTCTGTAATGAAGTTTCTGCAAAACCCACAATCAGTAAAAGTAAAAATTGTGATTTTTTTAAAATGGAATCAAAGCAAAAAATCTTAAAATTGATAAATTTGTATTCAACGATGCTTTCAACAACGAATTCTTCGTCAATAGTGTCAGATCCCGAGTTTGTTGTTGAATTGTTCTCAGTGGCTGATACAGATGGTGTGTAGAAACAGATGAGACAACGGGACCTGAAAAGTGGGATGATCTATATCAGTAATTCTTAACAGTAGCATAGAAAAGTGTCTGAAACTAATGGAAATCCAGGAATCATAAACACTAATACTTATATCAAATATCGCAAAATTATTTACTGGCGTTTAGCTGGAGCGATACAATTTCGAAAATTTGTATTAATTTTCTGAATAAACGGCTTTACTAACTACAATAAAAATTTAAAATTGGACAGGTGTCCAATTTTAATATAATTTATTAGTCTCAACTTTCCTTTTTGATATAATTTATTAGTCTCAACTTCGATCTCCTCCCCAACTTTTAGCTAAATCCTCCCTTTTAGCGATGAAGTATAGCCATTTTGAAGAATATTTCTTTTTTATATTTTTTTTTAACAAAGCCATATACTTTACTATTTTTATATATATATATATATATATATATATATATATATATATATATATATATATATATATATATATATATATATATATATATATATATATATGTATATATATATAAATATATATATATATATATATATATATATATATATACATATATATATATATATATATATATATATATATATATATATATATATATATATATATATATATATATATATATATATATTATCAACATTCTGGGTCCATCGGATTATCTAGGCAATTTAAGAGTATAATGCTCCTATTGTGATGCAATTATCGAACTTGCCTACATCACCGGAAAACTTTGTTGACACAAACGATAAAAGTAAGAATTTCAGGGAATTTTTTAGACCGTATAATAATGCGAATACCTTCTGTTCGATGGGTGCATTGAGCATATGTTCGATGGGCGCATTGAGCCTATATCGGGAAGTGCATTTTATTTTAAAATATCTGGAGATAAGGTGAGGATCATCGATCTTCCGTTAATATTCCTATTAATTTTTCATTGAACTCTAATAATTATCAAGAGCGTGGTAGAGATGTACGTTATGCTGAATTATTTCTCTACGATACTGATACATCTGTAAATAATCAAATGATTATTACGAATGCAATTCTGCTAATTCCAAGTGCAAATAATGTCAACAATTTGTATGGTTCTTCAACATGTTTCCTCATATGCTAGCAGTTATAAAACAATTTGAGAGATCAACGAAAATGAAATAGCCTATGCTAATCAAAACCGTCGTCCGCTTAATAGTGTCTCACTAATTTTTACTCGGAATGACGACCAAAGGTTCAAGAAGTCGTTTCGCTGTTTACTCCAGTAATAGCAAAACATAGAAACGCATAAACTCTCTCTCAAAACATTTGGATCCTATTCTGAATCTCTTTTCTTTCCCAAAGGTGAAATCGGATGGACCAACGATATGCATCACAGCAGCAAACATGCTACTTCTGTATGAAATAAAATTACAACCCTCGATTTTTATTCATATAAACATATTTCATATTTTATAGCAGTTCGTCGAAATGTTTTAAATCCGCTTCATTATGGTGGCAAACTATTTCAACACTATTTGGTGTTTGCCTACGCTCGAGTTGAAGCTAATCAGTTAAATTGTATACGACATAATCAAAAAGGTTTTCATGCTGAATCTTACAGAGGACTTTTGGATTAAATAAATAGCCATGGTCCTGAAAATAATACCAGAGTTGGTAATATTTATATTCTATCGTCTTCGTTTATCGGTGGTCGAAGGTTCAGGTCCAAATTGTACTAAGACAGTATGGCTATTGTTAAGAAGTTTATCCTTCCAGACTTATTTCTTACTTTCACGTATAATCCGGCATGGGAAGATATAAATTCGGAACTTAAAACTTTCCAAAATCCTGTTGATAATCATTTTACAGTTCCATATAATGCCTATTTATGCATGAAAAATAACGCACATGTAAATATCGAACTATGCTCTACTGACAAATCAATTATATATATATCCATAAATATCATGATTGAGCAAGATTTTAAATGAATTCCTTAAATAATAACTCAAATGAGGTTGAGCATGATGAAATATGATGATATTTCATAAGCATGATAATAGTTGCCGCTAAATAAGCTCACAAGAAGCAGATTTGAATCTACAAGAATTACCCATTCATGGTAAATCTCACAATACTGTTATCTGTTATTCTAAAAGATGGACAATCGGTTTTATTTCAAGAAAACAATTTAAAAAGTGCTTTGCGAAGACAATCTAACGCGTGCACCATTTTAACGATATTTTTTGAACTTTTGATGGAATATCAATAATATTGATCACCTAGAGATATAGAGCGTTACCATCTTCGACTAATTCTCTCTATTAAAGGTAGTGAATCTACATCATTTGAAGCACCTTCATACTGGTTGATCTTGCTGATTCGTTAAAACTTTTTCAAAATTCAATGTGGAAAAGTAGGTTTTGATTTTCTTTTAGTAGTTACAATACTAAACGTTTCTGAAATTTTGAATATTGCTATTATTTTCCCACCTAAGAATATTGCTGAAAATAATCTTTGGGAAGCTCTAAATACTGATCAAGTTCCGGCAGCATCACCTGTTTTTTTATCTGTAGAAGTTATTCCACAAAAATATTTTTACCTCAATGGTCCCGGCGGTAGTGGAAAAAAAATTTTTGTATGTGGCATCTGCTCAGCATATGATTTTCAGCATAAGTTTTGCCAGCAGTAAGAAATAGAAATCGAAATTCAATAGTGACTGCTACAATTAAAAAAAATCACGGTTATGGTGACATTTCCATCCATTATATTTAAAAAAACTAATATGAGAGCTATTAGTGATCCTGAATTCGGTGAATGGTTGTTAAATGCCGGCAATTGTAAACAAGTATCTGCTGAATTAAATAAAAAAACACAAAATTCGAGTGAAGTGCCAAATAAATACGTCTCATAGGATCTAATTGCTGATGTTTTTGGGGAATCGTTCACAACCAATGATATTTCTTCAGTATCGCAGTATGCTATATTGTGACCAAAAAATGATGAAATCCGAGAGCTCAATAAAGAGGTTCTTGAAAAATTGGTTTCCGGGAAATCAAGTAAATTTTCCAGTTAAATAGCTAAATTCTTTGAATCCTTCTAGATTGCGAAAGAGTTGAGAGTGCCTCGAGCTCCAGAAAAATTGCACAGAAATAAATAAACAAACAAATAATAACAAAAAGATTCTTTTCTGCACATATAATCGTGTCAGAATAAGTATGAAATGTCAAAAAAAAGAAATTCTTTTTGTTGCTATAGAGTTGCTCGATTAATGCTCTAAAATTGGGCTACCGCACTTGTGCTTGACGTTTTAATGTTTTTTCAAGCTTGTATCATGTATTCAGTTACTCTTACATATATTTATGTATAGACATTGTTTTCTTCCTTAACTTGGATTTTCTAAAAAGCGAGTGTCATACGGCTATTAAATCTTGCACGTAGCTAGACCGGTTAGAGTAACTAGTTGAAGGTTTTGAAAAGTTTAACCAAAAAGCAAATAATTTTCTCCGTCTTTTTTAGGTATTCAGCATTTTCTTTTGGATCGCTTTAAGCCGCTCCTTTTCAGTTGTTTCTAGCAGTGCAAGAGAAGTGATTACTCTGATCATAATGATATTACTACTTCTAGAATATTAGTAAAAGTTGGATTGTTTTTATACTTAAGGTTCAAATCAACTTGTGTAATCTTTTATTACGGTTCTTGGTTATTTTTTAGGTTCAATATATTATGTTAATATTTTAACATAAAATATTATTTTATGAGTTAGTAACTACCAACTGCGTTCTATAAAATTATATTCTAAATATAATTTTTACCATTGTCAAAATTATTATGCTTAAGACATATTTTATGTATGTACAAGAGTTCAAATGCACCTGTTCAAATGATGGTATAACGTCATTGAGGAACAACCGTATCAACAATTATAGGGTACCATAAATAATTATTTAGGTACAAGTTTTGTAAAAAATACTAAAATAATAAAGTGCTGGAAAGTTACGAGCAATAAATTGAGTAACATATAAATGAGGGTTTTAATTGCAAAATGTATTGCCTGAACAAATTCGTATAGCAATAAATTTAAAAATATTTAAATAATTATTATTTTAAAATTATATCGTTGTAACAAACCTATTTAAATATTAAATTAATTTTATTTATTTATGTATTCATCCCTTTCCACACCACCCTCAATTTGTTCTATTGCCCCAATCAAAATTATTCAGTCATTTATTTATTTTTGATTATGAATTTGAAAATGATTTGAAACAACAACGATGACTAAATAAATATTTTTGATGGTGGTGCGCGGTGGATATTAAATAAAAAAAAAATCGTTATGTAAACATAAATTGCAAATAGATGATATATTGTATATGAATCATATAGCTTTTTAAGGTACGTCCACATAATTATGTACTCGTATATGTAGGATGAGGTAAATTAATTTAATTAAATAAAAATTTGTCTACACAAATGACTTACGAAGATTTATGTTTTATAGAAATACTATTGAGATAAGTACCATATATATGTATTATGTATATACAGATGGATGGTTTTCGATTAATTTATTTCAAGTATACTTTTGTATATTAATATAAAGAACGATATTTAATCTTTTATTCTAATCAATCGATTTGTGTTATTTTAAATTAAAATTTTCTATTTTGTTGAATGGTTAAATTAGGTAAGTTTCATTAGATTTTAATGACCCGTTTTAATCAAGAACCCTTAAACTTTGCTTCAGTGGCATAAAAATTGCTGAGCACAGTTCTTTAAATTAAATCAAAACGTTAGTCTACCAATATACTAGTTGTATCTACCCTGCTGTTCATGACATATTCTTACACCTTTCCGTGTACGAAACGGTCTAACTGGATCTTTATATTTATTTATTTTGTTTATTTCATTGACAAATTTATAGCTCTGCAAATACTGTTTGCTCTCTTGTAAGTTTTATGCTTTGAGTTGATGTACTCGGCACCGCTGTGTTTGGCTATAAAACTCTGTTCTCAGAAGCTTTTGAAAATGAGTTCCGTTTTTCACAGAAAACTGTCCAATTGCCGGTTGAATTATTCATCATTTCCTCTATTTGAGAGTAACTAATTACTTCACAAGAAAATGTAGGAATTGTCGACGAGCGTCAGTAATTTTTTTGGTTTTATTTTTGACGTTAATACTAAAAATTTTTTAAACTATAAATAAAAAAAATGTTTAATGAAAAATAAAGCTTATCGATTAATTTGTCGCTTACTTGTCGTTTAGACGCCGCCTCTCCCAACACTTACTCCATTCTATCAACTCATCCTTCTTTTTTTTTACTACAAAACATAAAATATTGTAGTTTTCTAGCTTCACCAACCGCATCCAAATAATTTGGTTATTTGCTGCTCCTAGATTGTGGATTAATATTACTCAGATGTATTTTAAATTTCATTGGTTTTAAGGAACTTTTTCAACAGCAAATTCTTTAAATAAATTAAATGAATTTTGAGTAATTTTCTGAGTTATTTAAAGTTTTCGGCCTTTCACAACTTACAAAAAAAGTGCAATATACCGTAAATGTAACCTTGAGAGTAATAAAGCTCGTTATTACAAGTCCAGCTTTAATAACACGTTCTATACCCATTTCGTTATACTAAACCCACAATCATAGCTGCTTATATTTTTGATGTAAGTCAAATGTAAGTTCGTCTGAAATCCGATAGATTCCAAAAATGGCACTAAAGCCATCAGCTTTGTATTTTTAGTTAGCTTATTTTTTCGTAAAATATTATCTCAGAATTAATATTAAATTGGCCGAGCTTTCACCGAATGGTAATAGTGTAGTTGTTTCTTAAAACGTAAATTTATTTTCCACAAATAAATCTGATAGCCTAACATAAACAGAGCACTGTGGTTTTTGACATTTACATTATAATACTTTTTTATTTGTGTTTATGTAGCGTCTAGATGTTTTGAAATAAATTTTAGTTGTTTTCTCAGAATTTCCGGAGAACAATTTCATTGTATTTGGTTAAAAAATTCAGAACTTTTCGCAAAAATAAAAATGAAATAACTATAGGATCCAAAAATACCTTCTAAGAATTATATATATATATATATATATATATATATATATATATATATATATATATATATATATATATATATATATATATATATATATATATATATATATCAATTTATGGAAATAAATTAAATTATATGCCAGGAAATATGGGAAACTTCTTAAAAACATCCTTAGACAATTATTAAGATTAAGATAAATGATGTTGTTCTATAAAATACGTTCCACACTATGTGTCGATGTTTTTAAACTATTACTGACAATTATTTGTATGATCCACAACTCCCTTCTTTTTAGAATGTTGTATCCAATATCCATACAGTCCCATGCTCTAAACTATATTTATTACTATCAATAGTTAGTAATGTTAAAGAACTGTTACAAATTCAAAAAGTATTATTATATTTTATGTAACTTCATTAGAAACATATGTGCAATGTTGTTCTGATTATTCTAAGGATTTTTTTATAGATTAATAACATGGGGTTAAATGTTATATAATTTATGCAAGTTAGAACACAATATTTTGAGGCATCGCTTTATTAAAATACTTAAATATAAAAACTTCCACAACTGCTTTAAAATAGTAAGACTGCAAAAAATTTCTATGTTATTAAGTTGGAAATGTTGTTGGAAAATACATTTTTTAAGCTTGTGGAACCAAAATAATTCAAATAAACTCAAACAAATAGTCAAAATATTTGGATACTATGTTTAAAAATTAGGTTCCACATGGTAATTCGCATCAATATTTTCGATCAAACTAGAAATTGACTAGCAAAATGAACTATTATTATTACCGTTGAAGTTTATCAGCCATAAAATCACGTATTAACTTATTTAACGTTAAAACCTTCTAATGATGGCGATATTGCAAATTGCACGAATAAAATTATGTTCTACATGTTAAATTTTGTCAATGTCCACTTGTAAAATCACTTGTAATTACATCCAACAAACATACAAAAAAAACTATTAATAAAATAAATATGTTTGCAAATTTATGTTCCACGTGGTTACATAACGTGCATAGGTAACGGTTTTATGGAAATTAAATTTATATTAAATTTAAATTACTTTTAATTTCCAAAATGTAATGAAAATTTAACCAAGGCTATAAATCATTTTGGAAACAGTGTTTTCAAACCAAATAATTTCGAACAACATCTACAACGTTCTATAATTTTATAAAAACTTTATTTCATTAAGCTTATAGGACCAAGGTAATTACATGATTTTATCGAAAACATTATGTTCCACATGTTTCAACATTAATAATATCGAACAATATCTACAACATCCTACAATTTAATTAATGCTTTATTTTATTAATAATCATATTTCGAATAGTTTGAAAACAAATTTGCAAACTTATTTATGTTCCACACTTTTAATTGATCACTTTTGACTATATTTAGTATAGTATATTTATAGTATATTTATGTATATATAGTACTCTTTGGTACTATATGTACTATAGTTACTCTTTGGTACTCTATTAATTTGGACTGAATTCTGTTAACGTGAAGTTTATCTTGAATACTTAGCGTCGTGATTATCTAAATAATTCATAAGCGCTTCAAAAGCAGTTATAACTTCGCCGGTTCTGACATTTAGTATAATTTCCTCGTCCGTCTCTTCATCAGTGCTGGATTGAATTTGATTACTATCGGAATTTATCACTATTTCAACAGTTTAACTGTCCGTCAATGTGCCGAATGTTGTTGCTTCAATATCTGACTCCACCCAACTTAAAATGTCTTCTCTATTTATTCGACTTGTGTCATTTAATTCATCCATTATTATGTCAGCATCGTTGTTCATTTGATAATTAGAATTACTTAAAGTGTCGACGTCATCAGGACACAAAATGTTATGCCACGTATTTTTCAAAACTTCCTTGGTTACGTTACTCCAGGCACGATAAAGGCACCAAATTGCGTTTTTTATGTTGAACAATTTTATATAATTTGACACTTGTTTTTCCGTGTTGAAGTATATTATTTTTCTTATCATTTGTTTCCGGTATTGACACTTTAAACTTCTAATGACACCCTGAATCATTGAGTGTATCAAAGAGGTGCAATTTGGGGGCAAATATTTTACAATGATATTTTTTTGTCTGAATTAAGAATTGAATTTTTTTGTAGTGACATCTGGATGTGCAGTTGTCTTCTAGGCATAAATCTTTACAGCTTTTTCTAGCTTTAGGAACAAAATTGTTATCAAACCAATCCAAAAACCAAGCATGGGTTATCCATGTTCTTTTATTAGCTTTGTACAGAACCGGTAATTTTTTCACATTTTTGAAAGCCCGAGGGTGCACACTTTTTCCAATAAATAGTAATTTACACTTTCATGTTCCTGAGGCGTTCGAACACCCAAGACCCTTCACGCGTTCTTTAGCTTCCTTAACACCTTTTATAGAGGATCCATTTCTGACTAAGGTATTTTATCATAATCGGTTAAGAACTCACCGAGTTCCTCCCTAAATTGGCCATATTCCAGAACTTTCCCAAAATATCATTTTAAAATTCCATTTTTATCCTGCGTATCGAATTTCATCGCTTACTCGGTTAAGAACTCGCCAAGTTCCTTCCTAACTGGCCATATTCCAGAACTTTCCTAAAAAATCATTTTAAGTTTAAATCACATGTCGAAATATCCTGTTTTGAAATATCCAGTTTTGTACCATATCTCGTTTTGTACCTTATCTCCTATTGAAATATCCAGTTTTGTACCATATCTCGTTTTGTACCTTATCTCGTATTGAAATATCCAATTTTGAAATATACAGTTTTTGTACCATATCTCGTTTTGTTAAATTCTATTTTGAAATATCCAGTTTTAAAATGTCCAGTTCTGAGCGGTTCCCCACAAAAACAACACGGTGTCTGCCAAAAATTTAACGAAAAAAAATTTCGGTTAACCAATTTAAATCCCAGATAACTAATTGACTCAAAAAAATCGGCTGTGCAAAAAGAAATTTTTCAACATACTTATTTCATCATAAAGTTCAACATGATTGGAATGAAAGCTTTTACAACAAACGTAATTATGTGATTTGTGAACTATGTTCTTCAATTTTGGAAAAATTTTATTTCTGTAAGCAATCATATTTCGAATAGTTTGAAAAAAATATGTAAACTTATGTTCCACACTTTTAATTGATCGCTAACCGCAGTTCGACTATATTTTAACAACATTTTACATCCAATTGCCATAATTTAACTTAAAGTGAAAATTAAAATTATGTTCCACAGTCATATGTTGTAATCACGTGTAATATTAAAATAACTTTCGAAAGTTTATATTTATTTCAACTATTACATGTACAAGTATATTATTAGAATTAGATAGTTTCTAACATTAAAAAATTACTAATTTATTTAATTTTTTATTTTCATTTTAGGTAAGCGCCAGTTGGAAAACAAAAATTCTAACTTTCACTTGAATTAATGCAGTCGTGTAAGTAATATCTAATAAGTGTAAAAAAATTTATAAAACATATTTGCAACATGCATAAAGTTGGCAGGAAATATGTCTGGAGATTATTTGAAAATTATATTGTGTGGGTTTCTTTAGGTTGATCTATATAACGTTTTTATTTTTTATGGCCTGTAATCATTAAAAGACTAGTCATGAATTTTACATTTCAGAAAATCTATAAATAGTTTTTTATATAAATGATATTAAGCATGACTAACGTATTTAGTAAATCTGGCTGGTATAAAAAATAGATACTCATCGTAAATCCTCGTTACCCAACCATACATTTTATTACACACACACATTGTTATCTAAAGTAAATCTCATGTAAAATCAAATTAATCAATCAATTTCCTACTTCCTTGACAATATGAACCAGCAACTTTGAGATTTCAATTCAATAATTTATAGTTGAACTATTATACATTTTACCTCTACTTGTGTATAGTGTACAAAAAAAACTTCGTGTCTTAAATAATCGCTGTAATTTATATCTTTCGTAATACTAAAAATACGACCTTCAATACTTTGATTTTATTGTACTTATTTTATACTTAAGTCTTAGTAACATGCAAAAAGTAAAACATTTGTTTAACAATAGTTGTGAATAGTTTTTTACAATTAGTTGTTAAAACAAATTTGAAAGGTGTCATATCATTTGTGTGCGTGTCTGTACATGTATAATTTTTTTATGTAAGGTGATATAATTTTCTATATTATAAGGTCAGAAAATATGTAGTTCGTTCATCCGACACATGGTGTAATTTATATTAAAGAACTCACTATGGTTTACCACTTTAGTGAAATAGACAAATAAATAAATAAAATTTTCATCACGATTTAACTAAAACTTTCGATTATATGTGTGTGTGTACAAATAAATTTCTAATAAATTTTCAATTATGCTCTGATTGTATTCAAATAGCATTCCAACGTAAATAATATTTATAGTTGGTAAATAAAATTATCACTATCATTAGGCTAAAAATAATGAATTATTTTTATGCAGAGAAATTATTTATTGTTCGTTTACGTAATATCAATATACACGAGAAAAACAAATAAAATATTAATTAAAACATATTTATGCTTTTATTTTTTACATATAGTCATAGATCATAAATTTAATAAAAATTTCACTATGCACACTTATATGATCATTATTAGAGAAATTTCCATTTTTGCGTAGTTTTACAGTTTTCCATTTAGGAAATGTAAAATATTTTCATCTCATTAACGCCAACAATATATACGTTTATTATGTTTTAAAATCGGAAATTACTAATCGGTAATTTATCCAATTTCTTTAATGGAGCGGAAAATGAGTTTCGAATGCTTTTGAAGTATGAAATGTGGTTTTAGCATGCATGTTAATAGTTGTTATGGGAAAAAGTTTCTTCCTATTTATATATATGTAAAAAAACTATAATTTAGTTGAAAGTAAGTTTGAAAAATATATTTTTAACAGAAGTGCTTCCAAAATGAATTATAACCACTTAAATATATATAATGTTCCACAAAGTATATAATTAGATGTAATTTAATTTCTATTATTTTCAAGCCATGTTTTCAGTGCTGGAATACTTTAATGCCTTTTGAGTTTTATTTATTAAATAATTTAAAAATACTTTGTCAAAATTATCAATTATAAAGTACTAGCTGACCCTGCAAACTTCCTACCACTTCAGAATCAAAATGATTCGAGTAGCATTGTTGCACTATTTGCTGGATGGATTACCCTTGGGCCTTGTGATATACAACATTTTTCCTTTTGTTGTCAGGTGCAGGAACAAACAAAGCGGATAGTTTGCCGACACGTGAACATGCTACGTACAACATTCAGGCCACAAACAGTCAACGATTGGCCTTGTGATTCGTAGATCGTCATGGCGAATGCAACACGAATTGGAAATTGAATTCGTTTAAACTCGAATGGCATACCGGTTTGGATCGTCGTCATCAAATTGTGTGGTGGCAAGCCAGGTAGATCCAATGAGTTTAAAAATAAAGATGGATATTTGGTTGCTTCGGTTCAATAGATTTGAAGAATGCAAAGGGAAGTTTCTTCACATAGCTCCACAGAGTCGATGATTTGAGGCAAGCTTATTTTATCGGCAGCATTTGATCTTTGAATGACTGGTATAGTGTTTGACGGGAATCACCAGACAGTAGAATCATAGCGTTGCCAAAACGTCTTGAGTCAATTGAGTGCTTTCAAGGTACATTTGTGCGCCGTTCATCCTAGATAATGAAGATAACTTGCTACCAACACTTTGGCTATTGCTGAGTGTATCGCAATGTTGCACATCGGTTTCAGTCGTTTTAAGTTTTAACGGTAATTTCAACGCTGAATTAGTTGTTCGACACCCTTCAAAGTGGTCGCTATTCCAGAAGAAGCAGGTACAGTAATTTCGCATATCGCACGAATAATGGCCAAAAATGCCATCCCAGTTCCACTGGGACTAACTTAACTTGACTAACAAACTGCCGCATATGAGGTAACACATGCCTGATTATGTATTTCCTCATTCACCTCGAGATCAGAATTCCCTGAACATGAATTCAATGTAAAATGTCTTCTGACATGGCATCCTTCTAGTTGTTCTACAGTTCATGTGGATTCGATGAGAAGCATGTCGAAATAATGATAGCAAATAATGTGCGTATCTGACTTGGAGATGCAGAAACCATTGCTTCAGCATTGTCATATCCCAATGAATATCGTTTTCAAGAAAATTGAGCTGTTGACAGACATGCAGCACGAAATGTTGGGCACAGTACTCCATTGACAGTTCGAAGTGATCAAAATGATGTCGGCCTACGAACATTCGTCAATCTTCGGATGAACTGTGTAAATGCGACCAAGAGCATCAGTACATCCGGATGATCAGAAACTGCATGAACATTCGATGCATTGAAATAAACTCGTTGACCATTCTCCAGTTGCACCGCAAAATGTACAACGGTGGGATTGAAGTTCATGAATGGGAAATGAGAATATACACCAAATCGCCTCATTGCAGCTCACATATCGCCCAACTTGATCGTTTTTATTGGGAGGTGAACGCCAAAAACCGCCATTTTTCTGCCTTTCGTGACATATTTGCAAATGTTTTTGATGGACTTCACTGAATTGCAATACTCCACGTTGTAATGCGCCTTGAATGTTTTTGGAAAGTAGTGGCGAATATCGAACAATCCAAGTGAATTGTCGACCACGAAATTCATCAACCGTGCACGGTGATTGAGTGTTGATGACACCATACGGACCGTGAATTACGTTCGTAATTAGAACATCATGCAGGTCTGACAGGTCATAAAATGACTTTTATTCATACATTTTTTTTCGTGTATTTTTCCGAAGTTTTAATAGTTATTTTTCTATTCGGGACGGAGAAAAATCCAACAAATCAAAGGTCTAAAAAAATCGGTCGTTGAGCTATAAATGGTGTAACTTTGTTTTACATAGATTATCATTATGTAAAATTAACTAGGTAAATTTTTAATAAACTTATGTTCCACATTTTAAATTTTGTTAGTTTGTACAATAAAATTGCAAATTAAGTACCAAACTTAACAAAACTGATAGTAAATTTCAGTTCCAAAAATTCGGCTGATTATGTTTTTAAACCTTCATAAATGATTAAATTTATGTTCCACAGCCCGATATTGTTTGTAGTAATATTACTAAGCGATATTCGTTTCACAACTTAATTGGAAGACATTATCTTAATAAAAATGTGCTCAAAAATCAAAATATTTTAAGTTCCACAAATTATATAATTGAATTTATATGAAAGTCGTATTTTACTATAACTTTTTATTTGTTTAAATAATTTAAAAATATTTTGTCGACTTATGATCCACATCTTAAATGTTGCTCAATCAAACTATTTAAACAAGTATTGATGAAGCTTCAAAAAATCATTAAACCAAATATCATAAAATATGTATTAGTAAAATTATGTTCCACATAAAGATCAATTTTGATTGGAATATAATGAAAAACTGTTTCATTATATTAATAATGAAACGGTCGTTTCATTATTTTAATTTTTAATAAACTTATGTTCCACATGTTAAATTTTGTTAGTACTAAACTTAACAAAACTAATAGTAAATTTCAGTTGCAAAAATTAGGCTGATTATGTTTTTAAACCTTCATAAATGATTAAATTTATGTTCCACAGCCCGATATTGATATCTGTTGGTAGTAATATTACTAAGCGTTATTCGTTTAACAACTTATTTGAAAGACATTAACTTGATAAAAATGTACTCAAAATCAAAATATTATAAGTTCCACAAATTATATAATTAAATTTAAATGAATGTCGTATTTTACTATAACTTTTTATTTGTAATTTAAAAATATTTTGTCGACTTTATGTTCCACATCTTAAATGTCGCTCAATCAAACTATTTAAACAAGTATTGACGAAGCTTCAAAAAATCATTAAACCAAATATCATAAAATATGTATTAGTAAAATTATATTCCACATAAAGATCAATTTTGATTGGAATATAATAAAATACCGTTTCATTATTAATATAATGAAACGGTCTTCATTATTTTAATTTTTAATAAACTTATGTTCCAGTTGTTAAATTTTGTTAGTTTGTAAAATTGCAAATTAAGAACCAAACTTAACAAAACTGATAGTAAATGATTAAATTTATGTTCCATAGCCCGATATTGTTTGTAGTAATATTACTAAGCGATATTCGTTTCACAACTTAATTGGAAGACATTAACTTAATAAAAATGTGCTCAAAAATCAAAATATTTTAAGTTCCACAAATTATATAATTGAATTTATATGAAAGTCGTATTTTACTATAACTTTTTATTTGTTTAAATAATTTAAAAATATTTTGTCGACTTATGATCCACATCTTAAATGTTGCTCAATCAAACTATTTAAACAAGTATTGACAAAGCTTCAAAAAATCATTAAACCAAATATCATAAGATATGTATTAGTAAAATTATGTTCCACATAAAGATCAATTTTGATTGGAATATAATGAAAGGATACAGCACTTGTTTATAATATGTTTGGTAGATTCTCTCGATTTTTGGAGTTATTTCGTTAGTTAAATATATATCAGAAATTCAGAAGATATAGGAGCTAATGTTTAATTGCTCACGCGACAGTCAACCAGTTTCCTTTCATATGTTACCAAACATATAGTTCACATTTTTTCTCGTTGACATCTCTATTTTAATCTTTGAACGATTAAAATTTTAAACATGAGGATAATACTATTAAAACTCTTCTACCTAGAAAATACGAAACATGTTTTTCACCAACCTAATAAACATTTTGTGATTGGAATTGTTATTCTTTTTTTATAATGAACTTGTTATGATTTACGATAAATTGATTTTAATTGCTTTTTCTGATTTATTGTTTTGAAAATTTGGGCGCCTATATTTAATTTATATCGTCTAGCTTTTCTAAACCATCAGTATTCCCAAACAGGTTTTAATATATTGTTTAAAATGCATTTCAAGAAATATTAAAAAGTCATATCTTCCAATTAATAAAATTGACAGATTAATTATGTTAAATTTAACGATCTTTACGTTAAATCTTAGCTGAAGATAACTGACCAGGTCGGAATTGTGACATTATCATCAGATGGTAAAATTATTTAACAACTTGTAAACTGTCGTAACATTAATCAACATTTAACTCACCATCAATTTGTATAATCGATCAATGATCGATACTTAAATGTTTAACATAACAAAAGAAATAACTTCATCGAAGCGCCCACGTTTTCATTTTCGATTGTCAAGATCATGATTAAGTGTTTATTTTTAGATCGCAGATAATCGAAGGTGATCAAATGTTATATCGAATACTATGGTACCAGTATTAAAATATAATGATAACTTACTGGCGTAATCGCACTTTAAAGATTGAGATTATTTAAGTAAAAGCTAAGGATAGATCAAGATTCGAAGGGAGTATGTGAATTATCGCATTACTATCACTTTATTTATTGATTTTATAACTGAATCCAACTTAGCCAATATCCAAAAACCTTTCGAACTAGATATTTTTAAATAAAAAATATTCGTCTACAGTGATTGTTTCGAGCAAGTTGTATTAAACTTTAATGTTATTAGACCAAAATAGAGCAATTTAGAACTATACCATAAATTTACGATTTTGTGACAAAACAATGAAATGCAGAATTTTATTTGAAAATTTGCGAGTGGTGTGTTGTAGACTTGTTAAAAAATATTGAGCAATTTTATTTTTTCAATTTTACTTAGCTTTATTAAAGTGTTAAAGTGTTAATATCTTAAAATCTTAAAATCTAATGTATCATAAATAGAGCAATCTAAATATTTGAAGATATCGAACAACATTTTCGTGAAGAAATTGAGCAACTAATATTATTGATTAAAATTATATATTCATGATATCGCATAATACATTGAAAAAATTGGGTAAATGAAAATTGTCATTTTATACGTCGATCAACATTTTATATAACTAATAGAATACCACTTCTGTCACTTTAAGTTACGATTTAGTTAAACTCACTTTTTTATAAACTCACACCAAGTTACTAGTAATGATTTTTAATATTTAATTTTTTCAGTATTTCTCGGCGTTATCAAAAAGTCATAAACTTAACTAGAGTATTTATACTAAACTTAAAATGTGTGAATAAAGTGAGCAACTAATATTATTGACTTCTAAAAATAAAAATATCTATAAAAATTATCTATTATTGATTCTCTGGCAAGATATTTAAAACATTGAATTTTATATGCTAATTCTTAACTAAAAGTTAAGAACAAAGCCAAATTTTCAAATGCAATATCATTGGTTAGCCAAACATTAGATCATGCTTAGGGTTTCTGATGACTTAGGTTTTCGGAGGGTCCGAGTCCAAATTTTTGAAAACTTGCCAAGTTCGAGTTGAGATTTTTTAAACGGCATTTTTTAAAAATACGATGCTTTTTGTGCTCAATTTATAGGTAATAAGGTAATACTATTAAAAGTTTGGTAGGTCTTCGGATCCTATATCTTAACATATCCAGTTAGCCTAAAAATATAGTAAAAGGATCTAATTTTAAGTTTCTATTATTTATGTCGAATAAACTATTTTAACTAATTTCACCGTTTCTAACAAAAATTTGTAATGCTTGATCAGGAACTTACCGATAAATAGTTTTGCAGTGTACATATCAACTCGACAAACCTCAATTTATTGGAATAGATTGGCATCTCATCAGCCATTTTCATGAACAAAATCAGGGCTGAGGTGGAAGTTAATCCAAATCAACAGTTCGTTATGCAACTATTAGTGCTTCATTTGTAATGTTAAAAAACTAGTAAAACAACTAACACTAAGTGGTGAAATTAAGCACTTAACAATGCAACTCAACACATGGCTCGGGATGTGCAATCTGAAAAATTTTGTAATAATTGGAAAAAAGTGGTTCGCTCAGATGAAAAATTAATTAATTTAGACGACCCGGCTACAATTATTATTTCCATGATCTTCAAAAAAAAAACAGTTTTGATCCTCCATTATGCCAGGCAAAAATGACTTAAGGAGTTGGGTGCAATTTCATATTAGAGCGAACTTAAATTAGTTTTTGATTCAAACAAAATGACTTCCAATTCAGTTTTTTCTGAAATTCGTGAACTATAGTAATATATTTGGCCCTCTCGATAGTATTTGGAAGTAATTTCCAATACAAAAGGTAGCAATTCCTATTAAAAATAATTAAAAGCATTTAAATGCAATTATTAAGTTGCGTCTTTATCAAATGAATCGAAAAAAACTCTAAATTTGCACTGATTCCAAAAGAATTTTTTTGGCCTTGTGAACGCTCTAAAGTATGCCTTAGTAACACCGCAGAAGGGTTCCGGCCCAATAAATGGAGAACCAGAACCCGGATGGGCAAGGCCATCTGCAGCCTCGTTTCCTTCGATTCCGGTATGTCCTGGCATCCACACAAGTGTTACCTTATTTGTGGTCGCTAGTTTTTTAACTGCATTAAGACAATCTTACTTCAGTTTGGCAACCATATTGCCTGGTTGAAAATTTTCTTCTGCTTGCATCCTCAAGGCCACATTTCCAGCTTTCTTTTTGACATGCAGATGCAATGGAGCTAGACCTAGGATCATTTCCATTGCATCAAACGTTGAACCTTTGCTTAGGAATGTTTGTGTTGCCTTCATCTCAGTTTTAGACTACCACACTATTGAAGCATATGTGATCATGGGTCTAATGATTGTTAGAAATGACCAATAGATTATTTTTGGTTGTAAACCCTAGATTCGAGTGCCTTAATGGCTCTACTCTGAACATCGAGTATATGTTATTTCCAGTTTTGTTTTTGATCCAGAATGACTCCTAGATATTTAAACTCAATAGACAAATTAACAGTAACACCATTTAACGAGAGAGCTTTAAGCGCAAGCTTTCTCCTCTTGGTAAAGGGCACAGTAACCGTTTTATTCGGATTGGGACTAAGTCCTTCTTAAATACACCATTCCCATATCAGCCCAAGTGCATTCGGCATAAGTTCGGAAAAGATAATGTCAAATTTCCCTCTAATTATTACAGTCAAGCCATCCGCGAAGCCCTGGACATCAAGTCCATGGCTTCTCAGAAGGGTCAGCAGTCCATCAACACGATACTAATGGAGACAATACCCCTTTCTGGGGACATCCCTTTACAGCCTTAATAGTTACAATCCACTTAACTGTAGGAAACTAAATTCCCTTTTTGCATGCTGCCCTCTATATTGACTCATAAGAGGTATTGTCAAAAGCACCTTCAATGTCAATAAAGGCGCAAAGGGCCATTTCTTCAACATCAAAAGTGCTTTTAATTTTAGTGATCAGACTACTAAAAGCCGTAGATTTGCCGTTAGTTTCCTTTAAAAAATATTCGGTTTAAAAAATACCGTTAGCTTCCTCTCTTAAAAATTAAAGTGCGTCTATATAATCACCCAGTATATATATCCGAGAAATAAGCGCAGTGTTTAGATAAAAAAAACGGTTTAAAATCCTGAGATCAGGCTTTGGAAGCTTTATCGTCGTGAAAATTTACAAAAAAATCACCCGTCTTTGGAGAAATAATAAAAAAACAATTGATGCTCTTCTACCCTTTTTTTAGGTAGACTTGATATTATCTCCAGGAGATTATTTAAAGCTTAAATTTATGATTTCAACTTTTAACCCTTAAAAGCACATTCAAGGCAAACAACCCCAGTATTTTGTTTAAAGCATACGTTTCATCATAACTTTACTTGCATTTTAGATCCTTTTAGACTTTATGTTGCTTACCAGAGCGGATAGTCAGTGTCCTTTTGACCGGTAAAGTAATTATGAGTCGATCCATTATAAATATATTTAACTAGAAGTTTCAATTTATCGCTTAGATAGTGATGTAAAGTTTTACTTAAAAAAGTTTTTACCTTCCCGATTTTTCTTCCAAGTTTCTCGTACTTTCCGTTTTTAACTACTATTCCAAGATGTTTGTTATATATTATTGGTAACAAATTAGGGTTTGTTAACTTAGGCAAGAACTCTTTGTGAGGTCATGGTTAAATTTTAGACACTATTAATTTTATGTAGCTTTCGTCTAATCCACCCAAATATGGTTAGAAAGTAATTAAATATGCAACCGAATTTCACCAAATATAGTAACCATCGACCATTAAACTTTTCTCACAATTTCATTTTCTATTAACTATTCAAGGAAACACTTCCTATACCATACTATAACACAACTCCATAAAATAAATCGACTAAAAAACAAAATTCTACAGATCAGGAATTACAATCACGATTATGAGTTAAGTTTCCAAATCCAATACCCGATTAAAATTTTTTTCTTCTGTTAAATAACTGTTCAAATATATGACTGGTTATTATTATATATGTACGTGTATTTCTATTTTAAGCGTTAATTTCACTTTCGAATACACAATGACTTGTTAAAGAAACTGAAAATGAAACCAATACAACAACAATATCATAAGTAAAAGAAAGAGAGCTTTATTAAAATGGTTAACACGTATGCGGCTAAATTTTATATGCATAATTGTACAAATATTACGATGACAAGTGTTTAGACGATGAACGCGTTAAAATAGTTTGATCTACATTTTATATTAATATATTTTTAGTTTAACCAGTTTTTTCAGTTATTTAAGATAAAAAAAAAAAACGATTCGTTATAAACTTGATTTTTAAATGAAAATAAGATAAATAAAAAGTAGCAGTAACCAATCTCTGCGTCGTACATAAGAAATTAATTAAGATCCGGTGAAATAAAATTTATTATATTTACTTTTTGTCATCCGGCATGATTTGTTGTCATAGGTCAATATATAGAGTCACTCGCAAATTCGATTAGACATTTTAAATTGCCATCAAATTATAAACGCATAAACATAAATTTTTACGGTGTGTTAACCGAAAATAAAAAATGTAATTAAGTAATTGAAATTAATTAGCGTCTGCAAACCGGAAACAAATAGTTTTATTACATTTTTTAAACATATAGACGAACAAAATTATTTTAACGTATATACATACCAATCGACTTTAAATATGCAAAACTTTGTGTAAACTGTACCAGCTTATTTACCTTGACGATTAATAATCGTACCGATTAACTATGGCTTAATTAAAGATTAAGTTTAAGGTTTCCATTGTAACATGTACAACAGATTTACGTATACATATATACATTGTGTATTCGGTGAGGAGAGTGCTAAATTCGAGCGATATAATTGTGGTCGATTCGGTTTTATCATTTTTAGTTTAATTATTTTTTGCGGTTTAAATTGCACGATTTAATCACATTCAATCAAGTTAAAGGTTGCTTGTGGTCGACTTTTTAATGAATTTTATGTTACGTTAAGTTTTTTTGTTGTTGTGAACGGCTCGTGTACATATATACTCATAGATATATGTTTCACGTATTTTTATTGATCATTGAACAAGTTGATTTAAATATATTTTTATTTATCCGTGTACTGACTAAATTATTTACCTTAATATTTTACCCTTGTTCGATTTGGCAACTTTTCAAAATTAAGCAGTGCTGGTTTTAGTTTGTTTAGCCAATATTTAAACTACTGTTAGCATAAGACAACCACAATTTTACTGAACTGCTCTGCATTCTGTCACCTTTTATCTGCAACTCCATTGTGTCACCATTCAACTGTAATCTGCAAAGGTTCCATAAAAACAAAATCTATTAATAAACTAATTGCTCTTAGCCATATGCTGTAATGAATTGAATTAATTTTCATCTGAAATTATAAATTAATTAATTCATAATATAATTATAATATAATAATATAATTTCTGCAAGCCGTAGGTTGTAATAAATTGGACTAGTTTTCGCCTGAAAATAAAAACTAATATAAATTAGATTTAAAAAAAATTGATTAAACATTGCAAATCAATTGAATTAACCGTTTTATGACAAATACGTCATATAATCGATGAAAATCCAATTTATATTCATTTTATTTGACATAAAACTTTAAAATTAATATAAATTAGATTTTTTTAAAAACTGATTAAAGATTAAAAATCAATTGAATTAACCGTTTTATGACAAATACATCATATAATTGCTAAAAATTTAATTTATATACATTTTAATTGACAAAAAACTTTAAAATTAATATCAATTAGATTTTAAAAACATTGATTAAACATTAAAAATCAATTGAATTAACCGTTTTATGACAAATACGTCATATAATCGCCGAAAATCTAATTTATATACACTTTATTTGACACAAAACTTTAAAATTAATATAAATTAGATTTTAAAAAATTTATTAAACACTACAAATCAATTGAATTAACCGTTTTATGACAAATACGTCATATAATCGCCAAAAATCTAATTTATATACACTTTAATTGACACAAAACTTTAAAATTAATATAAATTAGATTTTTAAAAAAATTGATTAAAGAGTAAAAATCAATTAAATTAACCGTTTTATGACAAATACGTCATATAATCGCCAAAAATCTAATTTATATACATTTTAATTGACACAAAACTTTAAAATTAATATAAATTAGATTTAAAAAAAATTTGTTAAACACTACAAATCAATTGAATTAACCGTTTTATGACAAATACGTCATATAATCGCCAAAAATCTAATTTATATACACTTTATTTGACACAAAACTTTAAAATTAATATAAATTAGATTTTAAAAAATTGATTAAACATTAAAAATCAATTGAATTAACCGTTTTATGACAAATACGTCATATAATCGCCGAAAATCTAATTTATATACACTTTATTTGACACATCTTTAAAATTAATATAAATTGAATTTTAAAAAAATTGGTTAAACATTTAAAATCAATTGAGTTAACCGTTTTATAACAAATACGTCATATAATCGCCAAAAATCTAATTGATATACACTTTATTTGACACAAAACTTTAAAATTAATATAAATTAGATTTTAAAAAATTGATTATACATTAAAAATCAATTGAATTAACCGTTTTATGACAAATACCAAACAACTATGTTTAGCAATTTAACTGATAAATTTGATATTTTACAACTTTTTTTTACAAAAATGTTTTGCTACTATGTTAGGCTTCTAAACTATACGTCAAAAACTGGATAGCCACAATCATAAAAATGAATTTGAAATAAATTATCTATACCACATAATTATCAATAACATCGAAAGAAAGGCAGCTAAGCCCCAAAACTCGCAAACTAACAATAATCGATATTAACAGGCCATTGTTCTTATAACACTCTTTTGCCTTCGGTAATACTAATAGAGCAGCCATTCTAGTTCCGTCATTCTCTCAGGAATATAACTGTTCATAACTTCCAGTCTCTCTAAGCTAAAAAAATCATGTAATACTTTACAAAATCACGACTGCAGAACAGCAACTGCCTCTCAGCGAAAATATGTAAAAAAAACTGTCAACTGAAAATTTAGCTGAACTTAAGGCAGCTAAAACCGCGAACAGTTTTGTCAACTACAAAAACTTGTTCTAAAATAACTTGTACTACTTTGTTTGTAAAATAACTTGTACTACTTTGCTATACCACCTCTGAAAGATTACGACAATATTTTTTAGTTGACGCTAAAGTCCTTGTAAACAAGTCAGCCGGTTACGATTATTAGGTATCTATGTCTTCTGGATTTTTTTCTATCTGGAAAACTGTTACAATACATCTCGTGCCAAGAAAAGGCAGGTGATCAGACCCTTCGAGTAATCGTCCAATGGCTATCGTCTCGGTGCTTTCCAAAGTACTTGTTGTCATAATCAATTTCCATGAAATATTTAGAAAATAACCATCTAATTTCCGATCGTCAGTATGGTTTTTGCAGAGAGCATTCAGCAGGTGACCTAATTAATGTTGTCATTGAATAATGGAGCAGGATCAGCCATCAATCTGGTGAATCATAAGTCATTGCTGTGCAAATTGAGTTTGCTGGGAAAATTTTCTTCTTTGCCGCAAAATTAAAGTGGTGGTGGAAGGAGAAACTTCTCCACGAATGTGTAATAAATTTTACGCCTTTGAAGTAGTAGCTCTCCTCTTATAGGTTGCCGTACACATCAGTATAGTATCAGCATACAAAACGTTACAGTAGTTTTTTTTAACCATTTAGTCCATCGTTAATATTTATTTCACCATTTGGGACACATCATTTTTGAACATCGAGTTTCTTGACAAAAAACGATTTTTAACAGATACTCTTTCATAGCTGAAACATTATAGTCACTGTGCTTGTGATAGTATGTCCTTGCGCTGTATTTAATATGTTTAAAATAATCTCAATGCAATACTTCTGGACAAAAAACGTCTCTCCATTTCAACATCAGACTCGATACACATTCCTGAAAACACTTCGAAGACGCACAACTACATGCCCTCTTTAAATATCCATCTGCACATTGCATTGCTCCAACCAGCCTGTACTGGCTAGACTAGTCTAAATATTTAAAAAAAATGTTGAGTTTTGGGTCAACATACTCCTTGTATCAATATTAGTTAAGGATGGATACCTCATATCTGTAAATAAACCAAAGTATAATAAAGCATTGATAATAGATCTATGTACTTTTCAATGTCAAGAATATTTACTTTCATTTTAAAATATAGGCACAATACTAATGTATTTACTAAGTCAAGGAACTTCATAGTTCGATGAATACTCCAATGTAAATCAAAACTATTCGTAAAGGGGTAAATTGTTATTTTCCAGGTACTGATTCAACCTAAAAAAATTATTACTTTAAAATAATTTCCAACAGCCGACAGCAAACTGATATGTCTACAGTTAATAGCCAACGTTTGGTTTAGAAATATAAATGATAGCAATTTTGGATACTTTTAAGACATAGTATGGTTAAATAATTTGCTTATTTATTTAATAGAATTTGAAGGAAATGTTATTAATATTTCAGCAACAATATATATATATATATATATATATATATATATATATATATATATATATATATATATATATATATATATATATATATATATATAGTGAAATCCTGGTATAACAAACAATCAAGGGAAAACAAAAACTGCCTTTTATAAACGGAGGTTTGTTAAAGGAATATTTCGTTTCTAACAAACGTAGTTTTTTTAATCCGGAATTCGCGTTTTCATTTTTTTTTTCATCTATACATGAAAGGATGTATTGGTAATCGGTACAGTATTGAAATGAGTGAGCTGCAGATTATGCGTAAAAATTTTAGTTAAAAAAAAAAAACAAATTCTATGCTAAAACCAAAGCCGTCTTCATTCCCTTACAGGAAACCCGAATGTACTCATATATAAGCTGTAAAAAAATGAGAAAAATGTAACCTATTGAATGTATATTTGTGAGGTTATGTCACGTTTATATATCGCTCAAACACGACAAAGTGACACAACTCAAAAAATCAAGAATCATCTGAGAAACTGGCATTAGCTCAAATATGACGATTTGGTAAATAAAACTTTATACGTTTTTAATCACATTTATTGCAAAAACAGGAAATTAGAAAATTTGGAAATGTGTCACTTTTCACTTTTCTCGTGTATGAGCAAATTATTGTGAATACAGGGTAGAAAAAAAATAATAAAACTAAAGAGGAGCTAAAACAAACTAAAGAGGAGCTAAAATAAACTGAGCGAACTTGTATTTTTTTTTGTGTTATTTCAACTGCTTGTTTTTAAATAGAGAATATAAAATAGTACGCTCTCACTACGAGTGTTATAATATGCTCTAATTTTTATGACGTTATGGTAGAGTGGGTTATTTAAAACTATTCAAAATAAAATTAAAAAAAAAGTTTATATGGATTTTGCCGCACTAATACAGTTAATAGGTTACATTTTTAATATGTATCTGCGTACGACGGGAACATGCAGGCTCCTTAAAAGATATTAAAGACGTGCTGTATAAATACATATGATTTACGAAAAGTACACTAGGAGGAGGTGTAGTGTCAAAAGCAAAACTCTCTTTATTACAAGCCGTATTTATCGCATACTAATGCTATCTAGTCATATGAACATAAGAATGAGAAAAAAAACAGTTTTTTTAAAAGGATTTCGATAGCACTACTACACGCAATTTTTCGTATCGGTTTTGTTTGTCTGTGTCAACAAAAGTTAGAAGACGGCTGGTAATACAGAGGGGTTTGGTCAGAACCATCTATATTACCAGCCGTATTGTTTGCATACTCATGCTATACAAAAATGTATATGTATTTTGATTGTATTGTAAGTAGAAAATCGTGTCGGAATATTGTGTCGAAAAAGAAATCAAATTAAATCAAATAACGCGCGTACGCTTACAATTTTTTTTATTGTTTTGAAATGGAGTTTTGATAGTTACCAATACATCTAAATTATACATTCTAACGGTATTCTTGCGTCAATATCCGTTAGCGAAAATGTTAACACGGCTTGTAATATAGATGGTTCCGGTGTGAGTGCATTTTATATACGTTTTTCTGCACTTATACACATTTTGAAGCGGACCATTTGTATTAGTGTATCTGTATACAAAATTTACAACACGGCTTACATATAATGGCATTAATGCAACTCTTTTTTAAGAAATTTATCTCTAAAACGGGATCTTTTTTTTCTAAGAAAGATTTTAGAAATAAGTTTTTATTTTAGTCGAAATAGATTTGAGGCAGCTGTCCTTAATGGATCTAGAGTTGATATTATTGGAGAGGTATTGAAAAAGTATGTTCTTTGGCAACACAAACCATGAGAACTTGGTAAGAAATTTTAGAGCTATTATACACATTTGTATTGGTTTTGGTTGACCAAATGTAAGAGTATATCTGCGTATGCGATAAAACAATCAAGCTTGTAATACATTTGTGTTGGTTTTGATTCTCTACTGGTGGATTATGAAATTATCTATGTATGTATGTACATCAAAGCTATCTCGAATCTCTTTTAAGAGATTGAAGACGGCTTTACTATTTGATTCTAACTATGGAATGTTGAATGTTAGTATGTATTTCAAGGTTTTTATTTCGTTCTGTTTCGTTAATATATACAAAAATTGCCTTAACATGTCCTGTAGATGCTTGAACATAGATAGTATATTATGTATGTATATATAAAAATTAATATTCGTGATTTTTATAACCGTGAATTTGTTCATATTGGTACACTCAAAGTAGATAAAAATGGTTTGTTATAACGCAATAACCGCAAATTTGTATAACCGGAGTAAACTTCATATATTAAAATCGCTAATCAACGGGAGTTGTTCAGTCGTACCTTATAACATAAAGTTTTTTATACCACGAGTTTGTTGTACCGGGATTTCACAGTATATATATATATATATATATATATATATATATATATATATATATATATATATATATATATATATATATATATGTATATATATAAATATATATATATATATATATATATATATATAAATATATATATATATATATATATATATATATATATATATATATATATATATTTTAATTATACATTAAAAGAATTATTTAACACCAAAATTAAATAAAACAACCGTTCAACTTACAAAGTATGTCATTATAATGTCAAGAAAATCAAATTGATATTTACATTACATATTACATTTTAATGCCCTCTCAAAATTCAAAACTCTATAATTTATATAGGTTAAATTTAAAAATAATTATTTAACACTAAAATTAATTGAAATAACCGTTAAACCGACAATACACTGTACTACAATTAAATGCAAACGAAATTGATATACTTATCAATACACACAAAACTCTAAAAATTATATGAATTAGATCCAAAAAAAATATTTAACACTAAAATTAAATAAAATAACCGTTAAAGATAATAAATATGTCACGTCCTTGTCAAAAGTCAAAATATCTAATCTATTATTACTATTAGTAAGTTTGCACAGATAACGTAACCAAAACTAATCAGTCTTAAATAATTCAGACAATTCACATAATCTAGGTCAAATCGGACGTTTATATTCAATAAAAATTAAATGATAATAATAAATCCAAAAATAGAATTTCCAGATTATATTTAATGATAAACCATTCATTTGTATTTATAAATATTTAAATATATTTTTTTCTAAATTTTATTATTTTTAACATGACTAAGATTGTGTCCGAAACCTATAAAAAATATTTGTGAATACAAATTTTTGACATTTATTTGAAAAATATTTTCCTACGTTCCCAATTTTTTATTACGCTGAACGAAATGTATAATAATTGTTTGAAATATTTCAACAATATTTGTTGAAACAATATTTGTACCTTGTCACGAACATTAAGGTTCGGACACAGTCCGAACCTTTATGTACGTGACAAGGTACAAATACTTTTTGGTTTTTTTATTTTCTCTTTGGATGATTTTATTTAGCCCCTATTGACATTTTTTAAGTCGATTTTAATTATTTTCAACCAAAGTGTAGAACAGAATTATTTAATTATTCCGCAAAATCAAATAATACCCCTTAAACAGATGACAAAGGTACATTTGTACCTATATGTATATTTTATGTAAAACTCCGTAAGTGAAACTCCGACGACCAAATTCTCACTTTCCCATCGACGCTGAACCCAAACTGGGATGAATATTCTTCCTTACTTGCACATTTCTTGAATTCCCTTGGGATGCAAGTTTTGTTTTGTTTAAGAGTGCCTATCATTGTCAACAGATAGCAACAAACGCGCTAAAGGTAGTGCGGAAAAGAAATTATCCATAGTAAAATTCCGCTCAGAACCTTCAAATTGATGGTACAAATCGCGTACAACTCGCTGTCCTGGATTCCTTTTGTAGTCTATCAGGCCCTTTTCCCGTGTACAATTGACCGAAAAATATTTTCGAACCCAAAATATTTTTAAACCATATTTTGACGACTTGGATGGTATATATTGTATGAACCGTGTCCTGCCTCGATAGGGTAATAGTTGTTCATCCACGGTCGCACAATTCGATGTTGTGTAGTGTGCTCTTAAATTACATTTAAGAGCAGCCAGATATCACTGATAGCAGCTGTTTTATCTGCCTCCACGCGTTGAGAACAGGTGACATCGTTGTCAAATCGAATAAATCGGGATATCCCACGAAATCGGTCGGTCGACATGGTCGCTCTGTATCACCTCCGAAAAAATACATTTGAATGTATCTCCAACAGACAAAAATTTTGTTGAAGAGAATGGTCCTGGTTTATGATGGAAAATATTCTGGTTTTGTATCCGAGTAACAGCCGGTGGTTTTTGCGTCCATACCATACCATCTTTAGTAATAAGACCGGGAACTGAAGATACGCTACTATCAAAAATTTCTTGGTCTGTATCATTACCTTTATTTGTCTTGTATTCATCGGGAACAAGTCCATCATGTAGCTCTATTTCAATACCTGATGCATTGTAAGCATTTTCAACGTTCGATAATTCATCAATACTCTGAACACATGACAGACGTGGAGGGAACCATTCATCTTCTGAACCATTATCTTCAAGATCCATTTCATCGCCGGATATGATTGTTGTTGGTCATAGCTTAGTCTGTAAAAATAATAATTAAAACATGGACATTTTAAAACTAGATATTTCAAAATAGGATTTGACAAAACGAGATAAGGTACAAAACTGGATATTCCAAAATTGGATATTTCAATACGAGATAAGATACAAAACGAGATATGGTACAAAACTGGATATTTCAAAACAGGATATTTCGACATGTGATTGGAACTTCAAATGATTTTAGGAAAGTTCTGGAATATGGCCAATTAGAGAGGAACTCGGTGAGTTCTTAACCGATTATGATGAAATTCTATATGTAGGATGAATATAGGATTTTAAAATGATTTTTTGGGAAAGTTCTGGAATATGGGCAGTAAGGAAGGAACTCGGCCAGTTCTTAACAGATTATGATGAAATTCGATATGTAGGATGGGAATGGGATTATTTAAAATGTCCAGTTCTGAGCGGTTCCGATTTAAGTTGCTATCTAATCGAAGTCGTACTAGGTAAACTCAAAAAATCACAAAACTAGTTAATTTCCCATACAAAACGTATGAAGGTACAAATGTACCTCAGCCACTTAGCATATGATGTAAAATTTGTGAATCACATAAAGGTTAAATAAGTTTTTTCCTTAAAGTGAAATTAATTTTATTTTATATTATAATAAATCTATTTTTTTTAAATATTGATCAGTGGATTTATTGTCCTTTGCAGGCTAACATTGCATAGCTCCATGTCAACATGTACAATGGCATAAAAGATGAACCTTTTAGAACATAGAGTTCTATAATCTGTTAAAATTATGAATTTATAAAAAGAAGGTTTTCACCTCTATATCTGATAATTTTCGTTATATAAATTGAGAAAACAGTTGCGGGTAAGGTGAAGTTCGATGATCTAATTAGCATCAGTTTGCATGACGCATTCTTTTCAAATAACGATTTCAAAAATACGTCATTTAAAGCATCACTTTACACTATATTTGGTGTTCAAAGGACGAATATCACCTTAACAGTATTAAAAATATAGCGTGTTGGTATAATACAATATATTTTTAAGATATAATGTAATAAATAATGCGGTTATGTAGGCAAATTAAATAGAGCTGATGTCATATCATTCCAAACCAAGAAACAAAATTAAATTGAATCGCCTGTTTCATGTTTTTGTAAACTGTTTCACATAAAAAATTTCGGTCACAACTGGTACCACTGGGTGTACCCAGTATTATCGTTTAATTAAATTATCTAAAACCACTTTTTAATTAACAAATAATTTAATTAAAATTTATGCATACATTTGGTTTTTCACAATAATAAATCTACCATAAATATTCATTTCCATTTATCAATATTTTCGTGGTTTAGCGCCTGCAAACTATTTTTTATTATTTTTATTTTAAAATTTTTTTAGCACACAGTTGATAATATTTTTATCTTTTCATTCATCAGGGACCCAAAATATAATAATTTTAAATAATAATAATAAAAAAATAAAATATTTTAATTTAATTTGTTTTAGTCATTATGCTAATAGCATTTAGGTCGAAATAAAATTTTACGATTCATTAAATTCGTATTTTGTTATAATAATTTCAAATATATAATTACATTTACCTAGTTACGAGTATTATTTTAAAATCACGACTGAGTTATAATTTGGTGCCGCTGTGTGTGTGTGCGATAAATAAATGGTGAAATGTAAATAGAATAATTGTTGATATTTTAATTGAATTTATTATTTTATGCAAGTAAATAAGGTAGTAATAATTGCGAAGGTGAATTAACTGAACTGGTTTTAGTTGATCTATTTATAAGCAGATTTACATTTCCAGGAATGCGGATCTTGTATCAAAGTTGTACAAATTATTGTAGTTTAATCTAACATTTGATTCTATATTTAGGAAGTTTGAGTAAATTTTTTTTTTTAAATTATACTCAAATTAAAATTCAAGCAGAATACCGAATTCGATTCCGATTGTATGTAAATGATCCAATAAAAATAGTTTAAATTAATACTCAATTAGCCTACATTAAGAATTTATTAAAATCTAGTAAAATAAATTTTTTAAATTTTCTGGTTTTTGAACTTACCATCTTAAATGCCTTTAATGCTAATAGAATTATATTTGAGTGAAATTTTTTCTTTGTAATTTGAGTAGAATTTTAATAGATAAGCAACTTCAAATTTGAGTAATCTTTTACAAATGAAATTAAAGCGTATATAAATATAAATATTCGTATAACTAGTTTGAGTGAACTTCAGATAAGCCGTTGTATTCAACTTTGAGAGAAATTAACTATTAATTTTAATCAAAATCATTTCAAGACCATTTGATCGAAGTGCAAATCAATATTTATAAAGTTAAATCTTGTAAGCTTTGTAAATTTTAACGGCTGACTTTAATTTTTTTTTTGTAAATTTGTATCGATACATTTTTGAGAGTGTAAGTTTTCATTGTGATCTCATTACAAAATACTATCAAGTTTTTAGTATTTTAATATTATTTTTGCTGTAAATAAATGTTTGAGTAGTATTTACTAAATTATATTTTTGAGTAATTTTGCAATATAAATTCTAGCAATTATCATTTTTACTTGTTCTAATAAGCAAATAAGCATTCATAGTTACATAGAAATTTTAATTATAATAAAATTACTTTACTTTGTTGGTTGGTAGACAAACTTTGAACAATTCTTGTCCAACTTTATAAATATTAAGTTTTACTTTAACTTTACTTTACTTTTCGAAATTGGTCAAACTAAAATTCGATCAATCATAAATCATAACACTCGAGCTTCAATAATTGATAATACTGGAAGAATTAAGACGTATGAGTGAAAGTTTCGTTGATTAACTTTATTAAAAAAAATAGAACCAAATTTGAGTTTCAAATATAATATAAAACTTGAAAATATATTATTAAAATGTGGCAATATTTAAAGTTTTTTTTGGATAAAATATTTGAGTATAATTTAAATAATCAGAGTGTTTTTAAATTTTATCTTCGTCCACAAATCAGTATTGTAAAATTCAATTAATTTATAATATTTGACTAAAACTGATATTTAATTGAAAATTGATAGATCGTTAGAACAATTTATCCCGATTTGAGTGCTTTTTGGTTGAATGTAAACCTTAAACAATTTTTTTAGAAATAAAACGTTGTTAAATATTTACATTTAATATCCAATCTGAGTTAAGTGATATTCATTTTGTACTTATACACCAAGAGATTTTTAATTTTTTTTATTTTAATTTAGTGGAATTTAGACAAAATTGTTAATCTTACTATGATTATAGTTATTCGATCATTCATCTTTTTTATTTTATTTTGTAACTACATAAAACTCTGACCAAGAAAATATTATACAAGTTTTAATCTTTTCGGGTTGCTCGTTCCTTTGAGAAGGCATTTAGATCCCTTGAACACATGTGAATTAAATATTTGGGACAAATTAACAAATATATTTGATTCCGCAGAGAGGTAACTCTAGGGAAAAAGGACGATTTAATATGCTATGTTGCTTTGAATTAAAACGAGTAGCAGGTTTTCTGACAGATGCCATTGGTATTAGAGATTTAATTTCGGAAGTAAAGTCACCAAATTAATATTTGTAAAATACCGATAAAGCACCTACTTTGCGACTGTGCTTTAATGAGTCCATTGATAAAGCAACATTTTGTCGGTTATCATATGAATAACTCTATTTTGAATTATATCAAGACAATTAAGATGCGATTTTAGAGCTCCACCCCATGCAAACGAGTTAAATCCCATACAAGCCTACCATAAGCCTTTTTAGTAAAATAACTTCTTTTGGAGTAAAATATAAGTTCTAAAACTTTACAAGGTTTATGTTAGGTCCATTATGGAGTTTCACTCGTTTGTCTGAGGTGTTAGTTTCTCTTGTAATAAAGAAGTTAATCATGTTATTCTATTCTTTGTATAATTTGTTATCGACACACTTACCTTCAGCGAAAACACTAACTACTTAATAAAAATTGCTGCAGTTTTCACGGAACCACATAATCATAGCCCGTTCCATCGTTCAAAATTCAAAAAATATCGCTACTTCTTTCTAATTATCCATACGCACTTCCCATATAACCGCAGAGTTGTTCTTGCGAAATCCAAACGTCGTTATGTAGTAGCAATGTGTCTTCATTTACAAACCGTTCCTTATTTCTTACTTTTATCATGCTTTTCAAAATATTCATATATAAAATATTTTAGACAATGCCTGTCAAAAAAAACTCGTTGAAAAATCATGAATGTACCCAACTAGGAAATACTCTTTCATCAACAGCTACCCCAATTACACAATAATAAAAGTACTGTGATAAAAAATTTAATTTCCAGGGCCCGTATTTTTGAAATTCGATCGTAAATATTCATCGACGAATATAAAATTCACCGACTTTTTGCTATGCGAAAAAAGTAAGCGAAAGTTTTTGTCGACTAATTTCAATATCAAAATTTGAAATTTTCGACTGGAATGGCGTAATTTGATAAGACGAATTTTTTTAATCGAATTTCAAGAATACAGGCTAAAGTTCTTAACATTTTTTTCGATCAAAAGTGTCAATCTGCACCACTTCCTGTTGTTTTAAAAATATTTGAAAGATTGATAATGATTTGATTTTGCCAATAACCGAGGTAAAACTTTGATGGATTGGGTACGAAATTCTGCTTTTATATAAATCTACTTTACAAAATTCTGTTTCATAAAATTCTGGTTCACAAAATTCTGTTTCATATGGTTCTGCTAAAAATTAATTCTGCAATTAGTTTTTTTGCCGCAAAATTAATTTTTAGCAGAATTATATGAAATTTATATAATTCTTATAAAAATACAAAATGATGAAGATCCATTGGATAAGAATATATGTAATTTCTAATTTCGTGGCTCATCTAAAGAATTACGTTAGTTGGAAGGAGAAGTGTTTGTCTTAAAAATAGCACTTTTGAATTCTACATATCATGATCTCAGATTCAATATGCTGGATAATGGATTGTACTTTTGAACTGGTATAGTCCATAATGCAGCAGTTATTTTTTATCCACGGTCACATTGCAGGTGAAGTTATACAACAAATCAGTCTGTATATTCTCCAATATTTTAGACAGTGGGCCAAAGCAAAACCGGAACGGAGCATTTCCGAAGAACGCTAAGTAGCGTTAAACCGTGGCACCGACCTTTGAAAGTTAGAGCCGAGAAACCCCATGTGGGACTTTATAAATTGTTAAGTGCTTTATCGAAGGAGATGATAATTTCAAAAACGCAGAGGAAAAAAATTTAATCGGGAAATTACATTAGAAAGAAAAAAGAAAGAAAAAGAAAAATTGGAAAAGTATGAAATACGTCGTAAGATGGGATAACTTGATTTTCTTAAAGGGATCGTAATTAATTAGTTTATCCTTATACATCCCAAAAATTTAATTTTTAAACCAATAATTTTGTTAAAAATAAATTAAAAAATATTTCCACTATATTTTTGGGTTATTTATCACTGAGTATGTGCTGATGCGGAATTTCGTGTGTGTTTGACTGTTTGAGTGTATATATATATATATATATATATATATATATATATATATATATTTTTTTTTTTTTTTATAGAAATATATATATATATATATATATATATATATATATATATATATATATATATATATATTTGTGTTTTTCTTTTGCTTTTTTTTTATTTTACGTAGGAAGAAGGTAACCTTAAAAAAATGTAGGAACCTGGTGATCCGTACGACAAAAGGTTTTACCTTGTCAAACCATCTCCATTCTTGCTGACCTATTTTATTCCTGGTACCACCAATTAAGGCATTCTTTCGCTAGGCAAGTGATTTAGTTCCTCATGGTTAGTTTACTTTATTATGTTTTCCTTCTACTTGCTGACTCCTCAAAAGGTAAGCTGCCATCTCGCCGCATCGAACGAGATCGAGTTTCATGACCTCTACAAGAATTTCACTTTATAGGCAGTATGGATCCTCGACATACTTGTATTTATGAAGATATTCTCGGAAACACCCGTGACTTGACAGAAATTGAGGAAGGTGATATATGACCTCGCCATGTTTTCTCTCTAGCCTTGGTTTGATCTCTGGTTTAAGTTTGTACGTCCACACGACCGTTTCGTTGATTAACTTAATCTATGTTGCCATTTGGCTAGACTTTCCTTGTTGTCCAGTTCCCATGTGTCTTCTTCTTCTTGTGCGTGTTTTTTAACGTAAATGGCTTGGGCTTTTTTGGTTTCAATGTTGACTGAAGAACATCGTGCAATTACGTTAGTCGCTTCAACTGAAACGATTTAAAAGCACAGATTATTCGTATCGTGGTCAATCTATGAACAGATTTTCTCGCTTGCGTACTCTAAATGGTCTTGTAAATTGAGCCTGTGGTCTAGAAGGACACTTAGGTATTGAGATGCCGCGCGGAAGTAATATAGTGAGGTCTCTAATTGTGATGGTCTCTACCGCCTTTTGGCTACTCATTAGGACCAGTTAGGTTTTATGTGCTGATTGTAGCCACTTTCTTGGGGAATTTCCCTCCGGCCATGCATTCTGTAAACAGTTTACTGAATACTTATGGTTTGTCCAGTACCGCAGTTTTTAGTACGGCGTTTGGTGTCCCATCAAGCCAAGGGCTCTCATTGTGGTTTATCCGTTTTGATGCTTCTATGACCTCCAGAGTGGTAACGAGTAGAATTTCTTCATTTATGCTGATGCAGTTCCACATAAAACTTGGTTATGCCGTGCCCAAGGAATGCTTTCTACTACCTCCTGTAGCACTCTAAAAGCTTCACTTTTGCTTTCCAATATGGCTTTTCTGAATTGAGCACGTTTAATTTCATATTTGATGCTTTTGCCTTGACCTGAGACACTTTTTTTGGAGTTCGGCAATGTTATTTTTCCACCAGTAGAGTGGTTAGTATATATGTGTGCATATTAGTATGTGTGGGTGTTATTGTTATAAAACAGAATTATATACTGATCTCAACTTTGATTCCACTAGACAAATTAGAATTTCAAAATCATTCTATACGGTAGAATGGATCCACAATAGAACAGGCATGGCCGTTCCGTATTTCTCCGCTGCCCGTGTGCCTAATTAAATATTTCGCGCATTAAAATATAAAATACTATTTTCCTTACACATTCAAACATTTTTACTTATGATTTTGAATACCATAGTAAAACCTAGATTAGCGCAACATTCAATAATTTCAAATTTTGATACATGCAAACAATGAAACAAAATATTTTCAGTTTGATAGTTGCAATAATTTTTAGTTTCTGTTTAGTGATAGCGACAAGTAGATAAATTTTAAATTCCTTTAAAAATCTCCCTAAAAATTGTAGTTTTTTTAGACAATGAGGCTACTATCTTCGAAACTCCTGTGCCCATTAACGACGTAGATGCAATTATAAAAATTTGTGTACAAATCGTTTTCAAAAAATAAAAGAAAACCAAACCAAAATTTATGAAAAACATTAAAATTTTTTTTATAGAATAAAACAGTCGTGCGAAAAAAAAGAAAAGGATGAAAATATGAATTTTATATGTACATCTACTTTTCGTTTGATTAGATTTTGGTTGCATTAATTTTCCTAGTATGAATTTACTTGTGTAAATTTCAGCCATGCAAGATATTTATCTGGTATAATTATCTGTGGTTTAGATACGTTATTTTTGTTTTTGGTTCTATAATAGTTTCCTTGAGATGTTAATATTTTCTAAAATTTCGTACCAAATAAAAAGGGTACAAATGAATTTAAATCGGTTAAATTCAGTCAATAATGACACTTTACAAATGAGTTATAATTAAAGCACAATTTTTAGTTAAAATGAGGAAATGACATTATGTAACGAATAAACGACTTAATACCCTGGATATTGATTATATTGAACTTGAAAATACAAATAAAAGTTATTGTATTTTCCTAGATAAAGCTCAAGTTTTTGATCAATTTTGGCTACCAAAAATCACAAATCTATTCATTTAGATGCAATATTCCAGGAGCATTAGAAAAACTTCTTAGATACAATTTTGAGTCAAATTTGAAACCAAAATTTTAATTTTATTCATTAATTGAATTGTTCTCGTTTTAAGATTTGAATTTAGTACCTCCCATATACTACAGTTCAAGTTAAACTATCGACAGATTTTATAATAATTCAATTGATTTCAGTACTTCAATTGAAATCCAATACTTACATATGAATCAACTCAATTAATCATTATTCCCTTCATATATACTAAATCTTACAATGGTGATGAAATACGACACCCACTATGGCGTTAGGGTAAATAAACACTATATGTATATATAGAAACCAATTAAGTTATCCATTATATATGTTAAGATGTGCTGACAGATTTCTAATACATTCATTCATATTATGTATTTACAAAACTTCAATTTATCTTAATTTACACAAACTCATCGTATGCTTTAGTTGAACGACTCATAAAATAATTGAATGTTTTCGACAACATTATGGATACCCCAAATTGATTATAACGAAATGTAGTATAAACATAAATTGATCGGAATTTCAATAATTTCAAAACAGTAAGCAAAATTAGAAATTTAACTATACGTACGTTATACATATATGCGAGTAGCATAATGACTTAAAAATATAATGTTTCGCCGTTGAATTTTATAAATATTTGTAAACAATCTCGTCGTGATTCATAATTCGCTATTTGCTGTTCTAAATCGCAAAGTTATTGCACTTTCATTTACTTGCACAATTATATCGTGAAGAAAGTAATATAAGTAATCATAAATAAGTAATTACGACCTAGGCTATATATATATATATATATATATATATATATATATATATATATACATTTTTTTTTTTTTAAAGCGTGTTAAAATATGAAAATAATAATAATTTTTAATTCAATAATGATTGATTACCATTTTGTTTTCTCCCCCATAATTATGTTTTAGGGCGCATATTCGAAGGATAGTAGAAAATTAAATTATCACCATAATTAGTAAAAATAAAATTTATATAATTTTACTTGTAATTGAGTAAACGCTTGCAAATTAGACAAATCATGTTTTGTGGAGTTAAATTTAATATCGAAATGGTCTAACTGTTGCATTTAACATTTCACACTTGGAATCACTGGTATGTTTAAGCAATAAGCTAAAGTAGAGTTTCCCATTCGGTTATCTGAATTTTAAAATTCTTTGGGGTGTAAAAATCTTACATATCTTGCATGTAACATATTTCCGAACCCAGTCCTCGCTTGGATATGAATCGTTTTTATATAGATCACAATAAATGCTTCTGTTAAACTGCTTATTATTTCGATGTGGATGGCTTTTATCATAGCAAACCTATAAACAGTGCGATTTACCTTTTGTATGCTCATTCGCCTCGACCATTGGTAGTTCCTTTTGCCCTAGATCCACACTGTCGACTTCCATTTTTGTAAACGGTCTTATCTCATCCTCGAAGGTGGAAAACTGACCATGTTTGTATCGAAAATATATTGAAATTCATTTTTGCATCATTAGTACATCATTAGTACAGTTGTACAGCTCATCTGCCATCATGATCCAATATTTTTGTCTTAAGACTACCATTGCTGTTGCGCATTATATATATATATATATATATATATATATATATATATATATATATATATATATAAGTATATATATATATATATATATATATATATATATATATATATATATATATATATATATATATATATATATATATATATATATATATATATATATATATACATATATATATATATATATATATATATAGATATATATATATATATATATATATATATATATATATATATATATATATATATATATATATATATATATATATATATAAATCCATAGGAGATTTATGTAAAATTCAAAGTGGAGACTCAACGATCTGGATTACATAGATGGTATATGCCTGCTAATACACAAACACGCCGACATATAACATCAAGTGCAGAAGCTAACAAATCTAGCGAAAGACGTTGGTCTCAAAATAAATATCAAGACTCATCTTAACACACAAATATCAATACCGATATACATCAACCAAGAGAAAATAAAAGATTGGTTGATTGATGAGACTGTAAGACCAAGCTCCAGACAAGTGTTCCGGTCCTATTCCCACAGCCTTTTTACTTTATTGGACTCCTGTCACTCCGTCTATCCTCCCGACCCACATTTGTCTAATGATCAGTTTATAACCAAATATTTAGTTGATCTACAACAAGATGGCTTTTGGGGAGGCGCGGAATGTTTGGCTGCTATATCACGACTCAAGAATAGTCAAATTAATGGTTTTACCACCACCTCTCATACTCCCACTTGCTTCAACTCTGACGATTCTACTCCTGCTTTTGAATTAAATGTATTGTACTTCAACAATCATTACAATAGTTTACTATCCCTAATTTATCCATCACCCCTATCACTTCTCACTTCACACATTTCATCAAGCCACCGTACTATATTCGCTCCTGAGAATCCCTTTCGTCTTATTGATTCTACTCCCTCACAGCGTTCTCCTGTTTCTTCTCTATCCTCCTCGTTTAATTTTTGGCACCTAGAATTTTGGCCGCGAGCCTTTCTAAACCTCAGAAACGTGAGCACGTACATTTAATAGTGGGGTTAAAGAGATCAACATGGGTTCTTGCACGTGTTCCTCTGACCATTATTTTTGGTATCTCTCTAACATCCCTAGTTCCCGCCAACGTGGTGTCGGATTACTCTTTAAAAAAAATTCCCTGATTCGCCCTAACCAGAGCATTATCACGGCTCTGTAGTTACCCTTTTATTCTTGGTACTCTTGCCACTTTCGGAAAAATTCTATTCGTCTCCGCTTATATTCCACCCCAAGCCTCGAGGTATAATCGACGGCGAGACTGCAATCTTTTCTACTTTACATTCCTTCCTTGATAAATGTAAACCTTCCCGCGATATTGTTTTACTTGGCAATTTTAATGCTCGCCTTGGTTCCAGTGTTTCTTGAGATCACCATACTGTTGGAAACAGTTCCTTCCATAGCGAGTCAAATAAGAATGAGGTTTCACTTAGATTACTTGCTAGTTCCTCACATTTATTCCTGGAGACCACCCGCATGCGACGCTTGCCTCTCTTTACTTAGACTGATAGCCATTCTCGCTCCCAGGTTCGGCAAAAACAACATTTACTCTTTATCCACGCCTTTAAATTTAACTCATTATTCCTTAGCCTTAGCGATCACTTCCTTCTCTGGATTCATTGTAAACTCCGACGAAGTGTACATCTTAGATAAACATCTTAGATCCATCTATCAGACACAGCTTCTACCACTTATGAGAATGCTGTTTTAAACTTTCCCACCGGCGACCCTTGGAAATTACTAATAAATTGTATTAAATCCTCCGCACAACAAACTCTAACCGTTAAACTACCCCTAACCCCTAAACGCCGCCGAGCTCTTGCTAATTTCAAAAGTGCCCGTCATTTCAAAAATCGCCACCCCCAAGATCCGTCTTATCTAACTTTAAAGCTGCTTAGCTAGCCTTACAACACGGTTACGCTACACACCGCTCCATTCAGTGTCAGAAGTTCTTTGCCAACTTATCCGCCTATAAACCGTCCGATCGAATCCAAAAATCCTACCACTACCTCATAGCAACATAGATGCACCCAAAGTTCCTATACCAACCCCAGCATTTACTTTCCCCTCTTGTCTTGGGTCTACGCAAGTCTGAAGGGCAATGGCCATCTCTTGTCTCGGAGACTGATTTCCATCCACTAGGACCTCCCCCCCTTGAGGAAGAAATTAGGTGTACCATCAAATTTTTACGTTCCGGCACTTCCCCCGGGAAGGATGACATTCCTATTGATCTATTTAAATATGCCCCTGATAACGTATTCCAAGGTCTCCATTCCATTATTGAAAGGATTTGGCTAACCATTAACCCCCCAAAAACCTGGCTGGAAACCATTCAAATTCCCATGCCTAAGTATTTCCCGCTCCACTAATGATTTCCGTATGATTACTTCAAGTAATGTGGGTTATAAGCGATATGCTAAAATTCTTTTAGATCTTCTCAATAATTATCTAAGCCAGCCTTTCTCTTACCAAGCCGTCTTTCTTACCTACCGATCCACCTAAGACCATATCTTTCCTATCAGACGCGTCCTGGATGAAGAATGGTGGGCCGGGAACCGCATATATGTGCTCAGCCCAGTTTTATCTAAAGCTTTTGACACTATTAACCTTAGTGTTGTTTCTGAGTGCCTTCAGCACTATGTACCTCATTATTTAGGTAACCGGATTATAAAAATTATTTTTCGGTGTATACCTTAGTAAAATAGTTTAACGTATAACACGCTACGCAAAGGCAGGCTTTCAATTGTCCATCATGTGTGAAATCGGTGTTGCTTTATGGCTTTGAAACCTGGAAGCATATACGCAAAAGATCATTAACAAGCTAGGTGCACTGAGATGCTTCTGGGGCAACAAAATTACAAATGTTGAGCTCTTAAGAGCTCTGGAGTGGAAAGAGGAAAGTTAGACGACCACCTGCACCATGGAAAAGAATGGTGCTAGCAGAAAAATTACGATACGCAAAATTCCACAAATTATAAGAACAAGAAATTATGACATGGAAAAGGATTTAGCAGATTACAAACGAGAAATAAAATATTCCATTTCGGCTCGAAGAAACTGACATACTAGAGAAAAATAAATTCCATCGAATTTGTGATGAGAATGATCCTTTGATTATGGAGCGAAGAAAATAATTCGAATTGGATTTAGATATAGCTAAAACGAAAGAAATTGACAAGAAATTATATCGAAAAGATCCGTTTAATCGATAGCACCTGGCAAATAAAGCAATGGGGTAAGTTGAAATTCTAATTGTCTCAAAAGTTTTAAAGCGACTGCTTCGCTCTTTATACAAGCAGAGCGTTTTGGTTGAATCGAACCAAGCGGACCAAGTGGTTGAATCAAGACCCAGACTTTGTTTTTCAATTTTGACAGCTGAGCTTACTTCAGCAACCTCATCCACTGTTCTGCAATATGTGTTGATCCATCTCGATATATTTATAAATAAAATGATGTTTAGTTCATCTTTGTAGCTTTACTATTAACCCTTTAAACTCTCCGATAAATGGTAATTTCAGTTTGAACCGGTTTTTCATACTTTCATACTTCTTGATCGTAAATAATTTTGATGAGTCAGGTAGCATAACGAGCGTGCAAGCGAGTTATATCAAATTCACACCAGTATGCCATTGTATTGTATAAAATGTCAAGTGTTGCCCCCCGCTAAATTTAATTTAAACATGTCCGGTCGGCGGTTGCTCGCTGGAAATATGTTCTAATAATATTGGTGATTTTTATGCCCCTCTTATTAAATAATATTCACCTTGGCCTGTCTTAATTCTCTTAGTTCTTTTAGCGCTGTTAGTGTCCCATTGATCCTATCTGCACCACTGAGCAGATTTCGTTGAAGTCCGTTATATATATATATATATATATATATATATATATATATATATATATATATATATATAATTATAACTATGTGCATATATAACATTATTTGGCTACGACCAGCACCTGCTCTCCATTTTAAAAATAATTTTAGACAACACAATCAAATTAAAAAAAAAATAACTTCGACATTGAAAATAGTTTGTGTCTAGAAAATAGAAATTAGCTGTTTCATCTAATTACAAGACTAGAATAGCTAAATATGTATGTAAGCTAAGAATAACAAAACTCAAGTAATTTTCCTCTGTTGCAAATCTTATAAAACAAAACAAACTAAAAATAAAGAAAAGTCAAAAACAGTTATTTTATTTATTTCCAGTTTACAGTCATCATATTTTCTTCTTTTTCTTCTTATGTTGTGCATACTTAAGTTTTTCATTGAGACGATATACTTGTTTATATATATATATATATATATATATATATATATATATATATATATATATATATATATATATATATACATATATACTTACTTATTGGTATAGTTTACTTTTTTTTACATAACACAAATATTTTGTTGATCGAACCCGACCAGAACAACTTTTATTGTGTTTACTCCATCGCTAAGACGGTATTTGAGTTGATTTCTTGTTTCTTAAAAACTCAATTCGATTTTTATCTTAAATGTAGGTATTTACTATACCTTTTTACAATTTTTGTCTAAAATGAAACTGATGCATATACGATTATCGTTATGGGAATTAATTTTTTTGTAATTGGTTTTTTATTGATTTGGCGTGTAATAGGTGAGATCCAAAGTGAAATTTTCAAATTTCTTAGTATTATGATAATGCTAATGATTTTATCAGCTGTTTCTAATTTGTTTTAATTGGTTTAAGTAGTTAATATGATTTTGTATAATATTTCCCAAGTGAACTGTTACTTAGCTAATATAACGTTAAAATTTTATTGTTTATCGTATTTCAATTTTATAATTTTGTGAAAATTCAATAAAGTTAAAGTATAAATTATACTCTTCAATCTTAAAATTTGGTAGTTCTTTTTGATTTAATCTATAAGTTTTTATTCTTATTTTAAAATTCTGAAAAATATATTCTAAAATTATTATTTATTATTTGTTAGAGTTTCGTTTGGTAAATTTCAAGTTTTGTCTCGAAATGCAATGCTAAATTTTTAGCAAAAATTGTGGCGAAAATTTACAATTTTTGAATAACAAATTGTCTTTTCATGTCTTTTCTGGGCTTTAAAAAATTTCAATTTGTGGCATACATTTATCAGTTTTTATGGGCAAACCATCATATTTTTATTTGGATTTTAGAAATTTTTGATTTAGGGCATAAATTGGTCAGTTTTGATCGGCTAACCATAATGTAGGTTCTGGATTTTAGAAATTTTTAATTTATGTCATAAATTGTTCAGTTTTGATGAGCTTATTACACATGTATTTAAGTAATTTAAAAATTTTTCTATCAAAAAAAATTTAAAATTTATATTTTTAAATTTCAAAATTGGATAATTTAATAATAATTTATTAGACTCGACTTCCGCAAAATTCAATTTAAGTTTTATGGATGTCTGGATTTCTCATCAATTTTAAAATTCATGTTTTGCAATCTTTAATTTAGGTAATTATTGTGAATTTACACATAATTTGATGGTGCTTTTAATTTTATTAAAAACTTTAAATTTTTAAAATTTTAAAATTTTAAATAAAGTAAAAAACATAAATTTTTTTGGCAATCCTGAAAATTTCAATATTTCTTTAAAATTATACAAAATATACCTTCTTAAATCTCAAAATTGGAACATGTTTGTTATTATAATTTAATTGATTTGTTATGGGACTAGGCTCTAGGCTTTGGTAAAATTCAATTATAATTTTATGATAGATTTCTCATCGATTTTAAAATTCGTGCTCTGCAATCTTTAATTTTGGCAATTTTTGTAAATTCACTCACAATTAGTTAGTGCTTTAAATTCTACTAATAACTTCAAATTTTCGAAATTTTAAATTTAAATCATTATCTTTGTTTGTAATTCTGATCTAAAATTTTTCATGTATTTAATTTTTAATTTTCTAAAATTTTATACCAAATTTATAATATTTCTGATCAGTTTTTTAAATTTTGGGTTCTGCAATCTTTAGTAGTTAAATATCTTTTAATAGTTTTAGTTTTAGTAAATTACTAATTATTGTAAATTTATACACAACTAGTTTGTGCTTTAAATTTTATTTAAAACTTTACATTTGCAAAATTTTAAATTTAAAAGAGGTTTTTTCAAATGATTTAAAAATCTTGGGAATTTCTCCATTCTTTAATTGTTAGTTTCGTATCTAGTAGAATAATTCGCTAAATTAATAAAAAAAATCAAAACGGAAAATTTTAAAAATTATAGTCCTACAATTTAAAACGTTTTCTAAATATTTGTTATTTTTTACCATATTTGACTATTAATTGATTGATTGATTAGAGGGTACAGGCAGGGATTAACCAGGAAATTACGGTATGCCGGATACCACCGTACACCTGTGTAACATATAACAAACCCAAAGGATTGGATAGGAATGTTAGTTATGACAGACTGTACCCGGTGTTTTTTGTGGGGCAAGAAAAGAATTGTCCAGTTTCCCGGTAACCAATATTCAATTTACTATTAGCACAATACAATCACATTTATAATCAAATGCTCTGCATTCTGCAAACTCCTATCAGTATCTTCAGTCTGCAACCATTCATTTGTAATCTGCAATAATTCTCTGAAAAAAATCTAATATAATAATATAACAATATAATAATATAATAATATAATAATATAATAATATAATAATATAATAATATAATAATATAATAATATAATAATATAATAATATAATAATATAATAATATAATAATATAATAATATAATAATATAATAATATAATAATATAATAATATAATAATATAATAATATAATAATATAATAATATAATAATATAATAATATAATAATATAATAATATAATAATATAATAATATAATAATATAATAATATAATAATATAATAATATAATAATATAATAATATAATAATATAATAATATAATAATATAATAATATAATAATATAATAATATAATAATATAATAATATAATAATATAATAATATAATAATATAATAATATAATAATATAATAATATAATAATATAATAATATAATAATATAATAATATAATAATATAATAATATAATAATATAATAATATAATAATATAATAATATAATAATATAATAATATAATAATATAATAATATAATAATATAATAATATAATAATATAATAATATAATAATATAATAATATAATAATATAATAATATAATAATATAATAATATAATAATATAATAATATAATAATATAATAATATAATAATATAATAATATAATAATATAATAATATAATAATATAATAATATAATAATATAATAATATAATAATATAATAATATAATAATATAATAATATAATAATATAATAATATAATAATATAATAATATAATAATATAATAATATAATAATATAATAATATAATAATATAATAATATAATAATATAATAATATAATAATATAATAATATAATAATATAATAATATAATAATATAATAATATAATAATATAATAATATAATAATATAATAATATAATAATATAATAATATAATAATATAATAATATAATAATATAATAATATAATAATATAATAATATAATAATATAATAATATAATAATATAATAATATAATAATATAATAATATAATAATATAATAATATAATAATATAATAATATAATAATATAATAATATAATAATATAATAATATAATAATATAATAATATAATAATATAATAATATAATAATATAATAATATAATAATATAATAATATAATAATATAATAATATAATAATATAATAATATAATAATATAATAATATAATAATATAATAATATAATAATATAATAATATAATAATATAATAATATAATAATATAATAATATAATAATATAATAATATAATAATATAATAATATAATAATATAATAATATAATAATATAATAATATAATAATATAATAATATAATAATATAATAATATAATAATATAATAATATAATAATATAATAATATAATAATATAATAATATAATAATATAATAATATAATAATATAATAATATAATAATATAATAATATAATAATATAATAATATAATAATATAATAATATAATAATATAATAATATAATAATATAATAATATAATAATATAATAATATAATAATATAATAATATAATAATATAATAATATAATAATATAATAATATAATAATATAATAATAACTTCATATCACGAAGGAAAAATGTTGCAAATTCATAAAGCGATAACGCAGCAAATTTATTGCAGGAAATAAATATATGTAAGCCATCTACCACCATTCGGACGATATTTCAAACAATATGTTATTTCAAAGGCTACAGTGGCATTTCATTTCACCAGGATCTCTACATTTTGGCTGTTAATGGCAAGCGGGAGACAAACAAAAAAAACAACATATGAAAAACGAAGAATATGCTGATGAGGTAGGGTGCAATTACTCGAGTGTAAGACTTTTTTTTTACACCAACCAAACCTTTCTTATGAAGGATTCATAAAATTCTCACCCGGTTTCAGGAACATATGGCCATATTTATCACAAAAAACGGTTTCTTACGATTGCAAAAACGGATTGAATGGGCTCGAGCAATGGCGAACAGTTTTGTTTTTCGTCGATAGTAAATTTAATATTTTTGCATCGGATAAAAACGTACAGCACCTTAGATCAAAATCAAGGGAACGTCTGTGCGTTCAGTGCCTAAAAATACAGTAAAACATCCAGCCGGCTAAATAATTTGGGGATATTTTTCCTAGCATGGAATTGGAGAAATGGTCATTATTAAATGAACTCTGAATGGAAAAGTCTAACAATAAATCCTAAACGACCATTTATCCTCTTTCATCCTTTCATCGACATGCATTTTTTGAATGCAGGGAATGTGAGTTTTCAGGGTGACTCCACCTCTTGTCATCGGGCAAAAACATCAGTATGCGTAAGCATACTTATTTTTCATCAGCTAATTTTATCTTTAGAACAGCAATATTTATTATTATTATTTTTTTCAGGTTAAAGATTCTATGTTGAAAAACATAATTAAAAAACGCAATTCTTACACTGGATTGACCTGGAAATTATATTTTCTACAAGTTCTTGAATCTTAAATTAAATTTTAACTGAAAAAGGTTCCAAAATAATAATGGCTTTAAAAACAAAAAAAACATTTAGAATGTGTGTTCATACAAAATGACATTACCTTTGTAATACAAACCAGATTACCACAAAACAATTTCCCTGAAGACTTTTCATTTAATATCTCTAAAAGATTGTGTACATTCCTAAATACTGTTAAATAAAAACGTTTACAGCAACAAAAATAAACACATAAAACTGTCAAACATATTCAACTTTTCAATATTTTATAAGCTCTGCTATCATATTTCATAAGACAAACTAATATTTTTTTTATGCTAGATCCTGTATTTTTTGTTGCTCGTTATTTATTAATCCGAGAAAAGGGTTTGGTGTACGAAATTCTGCAAAAAAAGCATGATATCTAGTCGTTCTAGTCGTATATATAACTGTATAGTTTTTTTGGGATCCGTTTTGACAAAAAAACTTTTATATCTGTAACAAACAACATCTCATTTATAAATCATCCCCAACAAGATCCATATTTATAGCTGAAGGCTGAGTTAGAAATTGGTTTTTTGTATCGAATACACATGTATATAGAATATTATACCGTTTTTTGACACTTTTCACACGGAATGAAATTAAATTGATTTGAGTGTGTTTGAATATGACAATTCATCGATGTTCCTATATAGAATGAAACTATGTAAATGCCTTTGGGGACAGGTACATATTGAATTCACATTAAATTTTTTTTTTGTTTTAACTTTAAGTCTTTGATGTAGAAATATTTGTTGGTTACATAAGTATTTAGGTTTGGTTATAAGTTTTTAACTTAAATTAAATTAATTTAAATTAAATAAATTGGATATAATCAAGCTTAAAGCTTTTTTTTATAATATGTAGTTTTGTGTTCGTACACTTTGTATGTGGGAGATAAATTTAATGTGTATATTGGGTTCAATATCATAAGTAATGTTCGAATGGAGTAGATCAACTTTAAATAATGGATAAAGTTACGCATATTATAGGTAAGAATCCCCCGGGATCACCTATACTGATTTAAAAGTTCCATCAATATGATAACTTGCATCCTTACAAATCTAATACATAATTGCTTTTTGGTAAATTGAAATCAGCAGACAACTGGAATGTTAAGTATATGTTTACATACTTAAAATTCCAGGATTTGTAATGTATAATCAATTTTTTTAAAATCTAATTTATATTAATTTTAAAGTTTTGTGTCAAATAAAGTGTATATAAATTAGATTTTTTAAATTACGTGATTGATCATAAAAGTCAGGGTTATCATAAAATTATATAAACATCAAATTAATGTATAATTACAAATTATGGCATATTAATTTGGTGTGCGATAAAGGGTTAGTCATACATATTATTTTTGTATACATATATATAAAAATTTGCAGCGCACACAATCGACCGAAACAACATGAAAATCTTAACTGTCACGATTTTTATTTATTTAACTTTTCTTCGGCACAAATGTTGTTAATTTATTAAATCTTTTGTTGTTGTCGTTCTTAAATGTCATTAAACTTTCAACTTTTTATTTGGTTTCATTGATTTTTTTTTACGTACATACGAATCTTTGCTTTTCTTTTATGTGTTGTAAATAAACGTAAGATTTATGTATATGAGTATTGTTGGAAGGATTATGTATGCGATTTTATTATTACATAAAAAAAATTTTATGGGTTATATATGGATGGTAGAGGTGTAACATTACAGATTAACTTATAGCATTGTGGAAAATTTGTTTGAAGTGCTCATGTTTCTAATATGCAATTAGAAACGACAGTATAATTTTAAAGATATTTGAGTGTAATATTTTTGACCTTATTATCAGCCAGGTATTTCCTCTGCAAATATTCTGAAAGGTAAAGTATCGAAACCAAAAGTTAATTTTAAATTATTTTTTCGAAATAATCCAAAGCTTCATGATGATGAGGTATATACCTATGCCATCTGTTATGGGGCCGAAGCATAGCCAATTCTTTCGCGGTTACTTTTTAACATCCTACCTTCGCTTTGAATACCATCTGCACATTGCATTGCTCCAGCCTGTACTGACATGGACGATGGTTCATAAAAAAAAAAATTCCCTAAATACAAAATCTGTTAATGGGCTAGTTTCTCCAAGCCGTAGACAATAATAAATTAAATTAATGTTTACCTGAAAATTATAAATAATTGATCCATAATATAATAACATAATAATATAATTTCTACAAGCCGTATGCTGTAATAAATTGGATTAGTTTTTGCCTGAAATTTACAGTTAATTAATTTATTATATCGTTAAAAATAAAAAATTACATAAATTATATAAAAATTAGATTTTAAAAAACTTGAATAAATATTACAAATCAATTGAATTAACCGTTTTATGACAAATACGTCATATAATCGCCATAAATCTAATTTATATACACTTTATTCGACACAAAACTTTAAAATTAATATAAACTATATTTTAAAAAATTGATTAAACATTACAAATCAATTGAATAAACCGTTTTATGACAAATACGTCATATAATCGCAGAAAATTTAATTTATATTCACTTTATTTGACACCATTATTTACGTTTTAGTAAATGTACTATTAATAGTTCTAATTTTATAAAATCTAAACGTTTTGTAATAGCTTTGTAACCTATCATTAAATTTGAATATGTATTTGCAACTTAATCAGCAAAAACTTACAATGAAATTTTATTTTATGTAACGTATTCAGAATAATTAATTTCCAATTTTAAAATTTAACTTTTTTGCAAGATATTTATGCAATAATTTAATTTCAATTTAATTGATATATACAATAGGTTATCTATCTATATGATCAATTTACCAAACTAAGAGATTTGGATGTACAATATAAAGGAGCTATAACATCCATGTATAATGTATAAATTGGAAAACCAATTACTAAAACTAATATTAATTTTAAAATAATTTAAAATTTTAAAAACTTGATAAAAAAATCAAAAGAAAAAACAATCTGTCCATCTATAAAACATTAGAATAAAGAAGAACTTTTCTAACCTTCCAAGTAAGGAGATACATTTCAATAGAATATTACTTTATATAAATATATATATATATATATATATATATATATATATATATATATATATATATATATATATATATATATATATATATATATGTATATATATAATATATATATATATATATATATATATATATATATATATATATATATATATATATATATATATATATATATATATATATATATATATATATATATATATATATATATATATATATATATATATATATAAATTAAAAATATTGTTATCTGAAGTCTTTTGCATCGATATTTGAGTTGAATAATTTTTTCATGGATTGTATGTTATCCAGTAAACCTGAAAATATTGGAAGCCTAGGTAGGTCTTTAGATGCAATTGGTTCTTAAACATCAGAGTTTCATTGTGAAGTTCACTAAGCTTGTGCGACAATAGCCGGTGATATACTTTGTCGAAAGCTTTAGCAGTATTGTTAAATACCACATCAACTTGAACTTTCGAGATAATAACAATACAATTTTTCGACAACCCAATTTGGGAATGCAAGACAAAATTGCAATTCAGCTATAATAACTTACGATACTCCGCAAAACGCTTTTGTAGATTTAGGTATAACATTAAATATTTTCCAAACATCGGGGAATATGCCTATTGGCTTTAACTCATATTAAACAGTAAACACAAAAGTTTGGTAAGTCCAGCAGCACAATGTTTAAGTAAGAACTTCCTTTACGTGCTGATCACAAAATGTGATCAGCACGTAAAGGAAGTTCTTAAACAATTAATATTCTGATTATTCGACAGCGACGATTGATGACTAAGAGTACTATCCTTTACAAATAAACTTCTAAAATATTCCGAAAAGAAATTGCAAATTATATTCATACCATTAGATTTTTGGCCATTAAATTCCATAAACGCCGGTAATGTGCGATTTACATTCAACGATGTTTTCGAGATGCTGATATTTAAAACGAGAGAGCATTAGAAATAAAATACTAGGGAATATATGAGAAAGAAATAAAACAGTTTATTAAATTTTTTTTTATTATTAGTCAAGTATTCATATTCATTTTGGCATTTCTATACTAAAATATAACCTCGTTTTTGAATAATATTTTGCAAATATATTATACAAAATTGGCGCATCTTTTAGGTTTGCATACATGTTTTTATGTACATTTTTATAATCTACGAAACATATATATATTCTAACCGGCAATTTGTTTCTCCATTTCACTTTTCGACATCTTAATTTTTTGGTTCGTTTCTCGGCTTACATACGTTGAGTTTTGTCGTGACTTCCTTTTTCTACTTGAACAATTTTACAATGTTGTATCTCATGTTTTCTAGCAGATGTCGATTACGTTGAACGAAAGTCGTCAATAAATCGCGCATAAACCGTTATTGTGATTTTTAAGGTTGACAAATTGCCAAGACTTCTTATATTTTAATTATTTATTATAGCTTTGTTACGTATAGTACCTCAAGTTGTTTCAGTTCTTTAGTAAATCACGAAACTTTATTGCCGTTAGACTTTTTAAAGATATCTACTGATCGGTTGATATCTACACTAGATAAAGTGACCTTCCAATCTACTCTATAGCTAAAGAGTTATGTATTGATTTTGCAAAGCAAATTCGATTGTTACTGCGGAGTATAAAACATACTTGAATAGCCATGAGTTTAAACGATCGATTATTAGTGTAAAAAATTAAATCCAAAAAAAATGCCACGTACAGTGTTTTCCTGAGAAGCACCGAAATTTGCCATATAATCACAAATTAAGACAGAAGAATCGTTCGAATTAGAAGGAATGTAAATAAAAAAAAAACAAACCTGAACGAAAAATATCTTCGCTGGAGAAAAGTTTTTTCCGCGCCGAATAAATTTACGCACCCAAACTCCCGTAGACCATAAATCCAACTGCAGCAGTTTGTTGAAACAAACAACACAAATCTTAAGAGAAATGAAATTTAGATGAGACCCATCTTGATTTGATGACACCAGTAATCGATGCTCAATATCATCTTCTGACAACAATAGTTTCTAACATAAAGGAACTGGTTTCTGATGTTGCAGGTACTAATTCGGTGGTATAGAAGTGGACGGAGTTTCATCAACGTTTGCTAATTTTTTTATAGTTGACCTCATTTAATGGCGAGGTTAATGCCTTCGTCAATGCCATTATTTATATGCCCAACGTCTCTACCAAAAATGTTATGAAACTTATTACTGGATGAATTAATTTCAGGATTATTTTTCCTGATTCCACTAAGGTCTAGAATCTCCACGAGATTCCTTATCTTCTTGTGAAGTTGTGCTATACTTGATCTTTCTGTTAGAGTTCCGATTCGTGCCTGGGTCGATATTTGATTGTTTATCTGGTTTGTATTATTTGTTCTAGTATTCTTTTCTATGTAATCATTTGATATGCAGATAATCAATGATTAGTTCATTGAATCCTAGCCAACTTCCAGGGCTGCTGGATAAGGTATATTCTGGCTTACCGGGAGAAAGTTCTACTTTCATCATTGTTTGTACTTATCCAAACGATCAACTAAAATTCAATCGATGGTTCTGATCAGAGTTGCATCGTCATTCCTATTTCCCAGGTTTTGAAAGTTGGACTAACACGTCAGGTCACCATTCGCTTTCATTCGTTTCTGTTTAGCGCCGTGTTGTTCATGTTTAGTGATCCACCTCCTCATAAATTCGCATGTTTTTTGTCGAAGAACTTGCTGGTTTCTTTTCTACAGTCTTTAGGTATTTCATTTAGAGCATATTTTCTGTTTATTTGTAACGCTAAGGGGTCATGGTATCATTTTTTGTGAGCTCTCTGTGTTTGTCTTCTGATGATCGTTTGTTCTGCGGTTTAGGGACTGACTGTAATATAGTGACAGTAATGTCTCTTTGAAATCATGTAATCGATTTCATATTTGCCGTTGTTTCATTATTTGATCTTCACGTTACGTTGCGAAAACTTTTATAAGGGAAGTCAATTATATGTTGTTTCACGCAGTGATGTATTAAGGTACAGTCGCGCAATTGTCTTATATTGTGATGGCTGGAGTTGTTGAGAGGGTAATTATTGATAGTTGCAGAGTCAACACGACAAGCGAGTAATTTCTCGCTTAACTAGATAGTTTTTGGTGATACCTAGATCTTAGCAAGCTCGGTACGTTTCTTGTTCCTATTTTTATAGCATTTCCTAGGTCGTTGTTGTGATTAAACCTGAGGTAGTAATCCGTAACCTTATTACGTGGGTTTCATAACATAAATAATTTAAGAGGGTGGTTTAGTTAGTCTATATGTAATGAGGTCATATCTTTAGGATCCCGTTTAGCTTTTATACATATATATATATATATATATATATATATATATATATATATATATATATATATATATATATATATATATATATATACATATATATATATATATATATATATATATATATATATATATATATATATATATATATATATATATATATATAATGAGATGCTTGATCTTAAACCATCACGCGTTTCAACCGCCCCTAACATGATGAACAGATGCAACGTGTTAGACAACGTTTATATAATGGCGCCATTTACTTAACAGGTTATTGGGGAATCACTGGAAATCGGAGTTTACGTGAAAAACGGAGCCATTCGTTTTTCTCTAAGATCCATAATCTTAGAAAAAGCTCCAAAAAAAGCTAAATGCTCAGCTAAACAGAAAATAGTATCAGTAGTTCAGCGCCTACAGCAAAAGCCAAACAAACAATACGATACTGTTAGAGATGGGTCTCCTACGCCCAGGTGACGAAAACCACAAATAACAATGCAAATCAAGAAATCAAAATCAGGCAGAAACCTGTGATTAATGAGCCAACCATTAGTAATATAATTAAGATACCCGAATTTCGGGCTGAAATTTCAGGCAGCTTACTATCAGAGCGGAAAAACTGGAAGATAATGCCAAGCTAATAGCCTGAAATGCTAACGGGCTTATTGCAATAGCCCAAGAACGATATATAGATGTAGCTTTATTTTCAGAGACACATTTTACAGAGAAAAGGTTTATTAAAATTATGAGATATAAAGCCTATATTGAAAACTCTATGCTGAGCCTTAATGTAAACGCCTTATCTACGAAACGATAACTAAACCAATTTGGACGTATGGTATCCAACTGTGGGGTTGTATTAAACCATCAAATCGTCTAATTATTCAACGTTGTCAAAACAAATTTAATCGTGCAATAACGAATGCTTATCGTTACGTAACCAACGAGAAATTACATGACGACCTAAATACCAAATGGATTGATGAAGTGATTCAGGAATTTGCCAACAATCATGAAAAAAGATTACTCCATCATATCAATACTGAGAATTAAACCGCATGAGCTTGTCATCTAATAATTGAAGTTCCGTTGTTGGGAGAAGAATATTGATTCCTTGTAAACCCGCACTCGTTCCACTTATTTGTTACAAAAAAGTGCATATCATCACTACTAATAAATTACCATGTGATTAGATTGAACTGTTATTGATTAAAAAAAAATATTTCTAACCATTTTATCGATATACATTTATATATATATATATATATATATATATATATATATATATATATATATATATATATATATATATATATATATAATTACCTTATTATATAATTACGTCTATTAACAACAAAAATAATATCAACAATTTTGTCAACCATAAATAATTAACTCCTCATAACTGAACTTAGATTATGTTATTTAAGAGTATTTAGAAAAAATCCTCTCCCCTCAGACCGGATAAACAAAATTTCAAAAATATAGTCAAACAAAAAAAATTAACCAGTAGAAAATGATGTTACTACAGAGAATTTTACCCCATTGACAACAACAACGTCCAGTGTGACAAAAACAACAATCGATTGACAACAACAACAAGCCTCTCGTTTAATTTCGTTACATTATACATTACAATCAATTTGTTATGGATTATTAAGGTTTTTTTTAGAATTTATATTGTGACCAGATAAATTTTAAAGACGAGTGAGTACATATGCAAAAAATATAAAAGGGTACAACATAAGAATTTCAATTAATGTTTGAATGTCTTAAGTAATCATGGGATGTATATTGTAAAAAAAGTTGTTATCCCAAAACACCGGAAAATACATGAAAAAATTTAATTAATTTTCTACTATCCCATGGCACAATATATACTTGGTCGCTTTTCTTATAAAGTTTACTCAACTAACCACACCTTGTATGCGGTGCTTTATGTTACAATTTTTAAGAAATTTTTTGTTGATTTTCTTATAAAATTTGACCCAATTGAACTTTTCTTTTTGATTTAGTTTATGTTGTATATGCTATTTAAAATTATTGTTGGCTGGTGTTTTCGAAAAGTTTTAAAATATATCGTGATATTTTATTACTTTAGATTTTCGTAGTAAGTTATTTAATGAATGATTCTTTATGTAATGTATATATGATACTATACAAACATTTTTTTAAATTTTCTCGACAAGTTTTATCATTATGTAACAATATAATAATAGTACAATGGTATTTATGTATATATAGAGCAGATTTATAGAAAATGATTGCTGATAACCTTTACGTAATCGATATCGTTTAAAAATTTTAATTTTAATTCCAACTGTGCACTGAGGATAGTACAATAGTATATCCAAAATATAGTTGATTGAATTAGGAAATTTGGACGTTTTAATTAAATCTTTCTACATATAGTTTGTATTTATGTATATATATAGTGCATTTCCGTGCCAAGCTCATTTATTTAAATACCCATCAACGCCTAATATAATTTTGGACTGGGTGGTATTTCGTATACATATCGTATAATGTTCACGGTTAATTTATAATCCGTAGTCTGTTACCGCATGTCAGTAATTGATTTTATATAGTTATGAAATCTTTTGATATATATTAAAATAAATTGGGCAGTTTGAAATGTGAAAGGTATACCAATATAAATTTTGTCTTAAATTACAATACTGGTTCTCAATCAGAAAAAATATTTAATTATTGCATATATATGCAATCAACCGGGTCTCTATATATAGTTAGCTCAAATTTTCAAACTTCACCTTGAAATTAATTTTTAGGATCTAATCTTATTTATATTTTTACTTTCAATATTATTTCAACAGATATCGAAACAAGACGACTACTGAAATGTTATATGAGTTATAAGTCAGCAAAATTACTTGTTGAAATGATGTAGATATAATAAATAATGCAATATTATTTCATGTTATTGGTATATATGCTAAACTGTTTATTGTTCTTTATGGTGATAAAGTAGTTTAACAGTAATATAAAGTAGTCCATTTTTTTGTGCAAACGATAAAAACAGAAATGGCTGAATTATTTTGAATGGCTATTTTGAATATTTGATACCAAACACAAAAAAAATTAAAGCCACTGACTTACATACAAACTAATTTTATTACAAGTTAAGATTGGGATCTATAGAGAGATGGTTAAAATACGCAAGGTATCACAAAATTGTTAAATTTAAATGATTCAACAGGGAAATTAGCTGTACTATGGCTAAAAAAATTATTAAGATTGCAATGTGCACTTGCTTGCGAAACAATCATAGAAAAAACGAATGAAATGAGTGATATTATAGCAAAAAGAGGTTTAAAATTTTTCAACATTGGTTTCCTAACACAATTTAAAAATTCCACGGTGACCCGCATCAGCAGACGTAGAATATTAAAGTCAAGTATCGCCCTGTTATTTAATAAAGTTTTACAAAATTGTCCTTACACATGAAGTGGTTAAATATGAGAGAAAATATTAATTGTTTCTTTGTTAAAAATGGAACAAAATCGCAAAGTACCAGGGCATAGTACAATTTAACCAGAAACCGAGGTTGTCCGCTCGATCAACGAAGGTAATAACGATGTTGCCAGCGTTACCAATGTAGGTGTTACCTATATAGGTCATGGATATATATATATATATATATATATATATATATATATATATATATATATATATATATATATATATATATATATATATATATATATATATATATATATATATATATATATATATATATATATATATATATATATATATATATATATATATATATATATATATATGGAATTTGGAGAACTGCTCTGATAATTTGCTGTGATGAGAGTTAATTTAGAACATTATAATAATCCAACATAACACCAGTGCTACGAATATGTTTCCAGAGATTTTTTTGGTGGCATAACTGGGTTTAAGTTGGATTGTATAAATTTACTTTGTGCATATCCTATTGCATATTTCACTAAATTTCTGCTATGACAAAGAAGCAGTCGATTACCAGTGGCGATTAATATAAGTCTCTATTAATGATTGCTTTTTCGATTTGAACTGTAGACCAAGGAGGAGTCCTACGATTATGTTTTAAGCATCTCTTTACAATAATGTTTTTGCCATATATGGATATTGTTTGTGTAATGAACTGACCAACCTTCAAGTTTCTGTTACTGCAACTGTCATATATTCACGCCATCGAATAACTTTAGCAACTCTGCAAATGTGTCTTGTTTGCTGCAGTTATTTTTGGCATGAAAATGACATATTATAAAATCCGTATTAACACAGTTCAAATAAAAGCACGACTTATCAGTATTACCATAGATTAAGAAATAATAAAGATGGCCCATACACAGTCAACAAAAATGTATATCTAGAAATAAAAATAGAAAGTCAGCATATTAGAGGTATCCGATTTTTTTTTTGTTCTAATTGGAACATCTTTTAATATCTTAATCTATGGTATTTCTGAATGGAAAATCATAACAATTGATTTGGTAACCCAAATTGAGGGTTAAATTAGGGGAACAAATGTATATATATATATATATATATATATATATATATATATATATATATATATATAAATATATTTATATATATATATATATATATATATATATATATATATATATATAAATATATTTATATATATATATATATATATATATATATATATATTTATATAAAAATATATTATATATATATATATATATATATATATATATATATATAAATATATATATATTTATATAAAGAAGTTTAGATTTTTTTTTATTTATATTGATCGTGGGTCCACCGAGTTGACCAAATGATCAAATGAGTTTTAGCTTCGATATTTTATTTGAACAGCTCCAATGATTTTAAAAAAAGCTTAGCACTTTTATAAGCTAAAATACAGGTTTGATAAATCAGTAGATATACAATTGTTGTTAGTGCAATGAAAAATTGTGCTGAATATAATGAGGACTTATAATTTGACATTTGTCAAAAAGTTTGAGTTTTTATCATGTTTAAATAGTCATAATGCCTTTTTGTGGCCTTCCAACTTACAGAAGTGAGTATAGGTCAAAAATTACTACTGGATTCGAGATAAATGTATTTCCAGTAATGCGGAACAATCATTGCTGTTCAACCAAGTTTTAATTCTAAATTCAAAAGGTTAAAAATGCCCATTTATTTTGGTTCTTGAAAAAGCAGGTACACATGATGATACAAATTAACAGTTACCATTTAAATCATTCTAACTTTAGTTCTTTGAATCGTTTAAGGATATTGCAAATATCTTGTGTAATTAAAATTTCCATTTTTTTAAAAGACTTAACCTTTTGTGACTCTTCCTCTATATGATTTTTCACCATCAATATAACTGTTTTTAGTGTCATTGTGGGTGGCTTACATAATCTAATCGATGTCAGTTAACGGTTTTAAAATGTTAGAATCTTAAAGTTAAGGTTGAAATGTGGCACATGTCAACGCCACGTGGTAAATTATAAACAAATAAAGAAAAAACAATTCTGTCGTTATAACACTCACGAGCTATATGTGGATGGCTTTTACCAACAAACAAATGTTTAGAGCTATATATAAATATATGCTTTAGTTACACGATGTCTTCCTGACCCTTTCCGATCGATTATGTGCAACGGGCCTGCTAGTCCACACCAGTATTCAAAAAAAGTCGTGCGGTGCTTACTCGTTCGATAGGAAGGTCGGCCATGAGCTGGTCATTTTGTTTTCTTTTTTGCATGAAGCATAAAATACACTTTTCGACGCATTATCTAGTCACCTTTCGACAGCCAATAATCTAAAACTTCTGGCGAAGCAAACATTTGAGTAAGGTTAGACCTACCTGAATCTATATATATATATATATATATATATATATATATATATATATATATATATATATATATATATATATATACACGCAGTACTCTTTGGTCATCAATGAATAGGGTTAATGATGCTAGTACGTTTCTCCGTTTTACGTCAGCTTACTGATTGATTAGTTGAATTGTGTCCGTGAATATTTCTGCTTGGACCCATTTAAAATAAACAGTTTCGGATAATACCATTTCAACAACTGTATGGATGACAGTATACTTACCTCATTTGATTAAATTTAGTTCGTCATTGTATAACTGTCTAGTTCTACTGAAAAATCTGGAAATATAACTTAAAATTCAGTTTTAACGAAATTCATTTGTTAATCTCTAGATCTCTTCTGTCGATAGTCAATAAGCTCGATTCCACCAAAATTGATTCGAAATCAGTGATTGTGACATTAGACCTCTGGAAGCCAGATCAGCTGGATTTTGTCACGATGGTATGTACTTCCACTTATTTCTATAGGTAATTTATCCAAAATATATGACGTTTTGTTGCCAATAAAACATTTCCATCGTCTTGGTATGTCTGACAACCATGCCAGAACAATTTGCGAGTCTGTCCAGGATCGAGTTGATTTTTAATTAGATGGAATTTTTAATAAACGTTCGATAAATGACTAAACGGCATAGTAGTACGGTGGCACATAACTCTAATCGAGGTATGTATACCCCTGAACATGCAGTCGTATGTTCTGATGTTCACGGGTAAATACAAATCTTAGAATTTTAATATCTTGAAGGTGGTGTAACGAAAATCTTAGTTTTATCCAACTTTGTTTGATATTGTCTGGCTACTCATCATCCCAGCTATAACCATAGTTGTTGAAATAACATTTTTAGGGAGAAAACAATCCAAGAGGTTAAAAAATGCATTATGCTTCTGACAATAGCGCCTTCTTTGTTACTTATGATATTCTTTAAACTCTGAAATTAAAAGTATCGTCTGAACGTTTCCATAATAGGCCAAGAGTTGTGATCAATAAAATTCCCTCGAACTCCAAAAATTGTGAATCTCGCTGTGATACGCGACACTAATTCTTCGTCATTGGTCATCCATTTTTGAAGTTTGAAATCTCCTGAATTAAGTAGTGATGTCATCTCGTATATCTTAGTGGCTTAATTTAAATCGTCGCAACCTGTTAACATAACATCTACGTATAAAAATAAAATTTAAGGCGATTTGCTGAATCCAGAAAAAGGGCACTTGGTGCCCCGTATATTACCGTAGTTAGATGATATTGTTAAAGTTTTTAGTCAGTTGACTGACATTTTCTGAATGTCCGCTGATAGAGCAATTTTATGAGTTTAACATCGAAGGAGGATTGCTGTGGACAACAATGCGTTTACTGTGCTTCCATAGTACGGGATTTAAAGAGAATGATTATCTATTTTGCACATGGCACAATTATACAACGTAACAGTGCGCACCCTTGTGGTTAAGTTTTGATTAGTTTTATAGACGTACATGCTTCTAAAGCATCGCACCGATTTGTTAGAAAATCGGGCAAACAGAATATGCTGGGAACATCGATTTCTTTAGAATGCTTTTTGTTATATCGCTTCTTTAACTTTTCCCAAATGAACAAATAATTTGCATCAGTCAAAACCATGTGGCGAATTGGTGCGATGTTTTAATTTTTAATAGACCTCTAAGCTACTGCAACTTATGTATATTTGATAAATGATCCTTTGAATGTGTATTGATGTATCAAACTGATTTTGAAAGCATTGTCAATTGTAATAGTCTCCGCTAAATGGTTCAATCAGCACACGTAGTAGTCGCAATTCGGAAGCTTGATACAGAGAGCGATCCATAATGTTATCATTCCATGGTCTTTCTTCATTGCGATCTGTATCTTTAATGCTAATACTTGCGTAACGGGTATTGAGTAACCATTTTAGTGCGGATTTAATTTCAAAGAACGTATCCTCAAAATCATCGCACTCAGATGCTGCAGCATCAAATAGCACAATTTGGTATTCAACCGCAAAATCAAAATTATTAATTTGAAATTTACTTTAAATTAAATCTAAATATCTTTTGACATCAACGACCCTGCTTGTTGCACAGAAAGTAGAAAATTTAAAACAAAAAGAGATAGAAAGTCAAAGCTTTTAGGAAAAACTATACTTGAACAAACTTTTATTGATTAATTAAATGATAAGAATGTACGGCCAAGGACGAACCAGGAACGTTCGGAATGCTGGGCACCACCGTACACCCATGTTATATATAAAAAAACCGAAGGAGTGGAAGGAATGTTAGTTATGATAGACCCGTCCCGGTTACTGCCACCTAAGCGATCGATAATTAGGTTTTTTTTGTGGTGTAGAGAAAGAAAAAGTAAGTTAGTAATGACAGAATTGGTCCGGTTTTTCGGTGGCCAATGTTTAACTATTATAGCACAAGACAATCGCAATTTTGAACTACTCTGCATTCTGATTTAGCAGCAAGTCCAGTGTGGCACCATTCAACTGTAATCTATAAAGGTTTCCTAAGAACCAAATCTATTAATGAACTAATTTCTCCAAGCCGTAGGCTGTACCAGTTGGCATTAGTTTTCACCTGTAAATTACAAATTTATTATTTCACCTTATTTGACACAAAACTTTTAAATTAATATAAATTAGATTAGTTTTAAAAAAAATTGATTAAATAATTAAAAACAATTAAATAACCGTTTTATGTCAAATGTGTCATATAATCGAACAAAAATCTAATTTATTTACATTTTATTTGACACAAAACTTTAAAATTAATACAATTTAGATTTTAAAAAAATTGATTAAATATTACAAATTAAATTTATGTTAACCGTTTTATGACAAATACATCCATGATTGAACAAACTTTTATATCGAAAAAAATCAGACCTTAGATTTATGCCTCTAACTGCGTTTGATTAGATTTTAGTTTGCATATTTTACCCTTCAACACATTTGGTTTTCTCCACATGCTATAATTAAAACCCGATTTGGAAATATAAAATTATTAAATTTTAAAATTTTCATAATTTAAAAATTACATAAATCATATTTTCTACAAAAAAAAGTGCGCAACGCTTAATATAAAATTTCTTTTGAAATTATAGTAGAATAAAAAGTAAATCATATAATTATACATGTGCGGTAGACATGACATAACTTTACGTTACATAAGTGTGCAGCATATAGAACAATAAAACATATTTTATACAATATTACTATAATTATAAAAAATTAACACAAAAAATAAAAAACTCGTTTTATGCGCCGCGACAACAATTGCGCGCTTAGGCAACGTATATGTTGGGTCGATGTCGACAAACCGTGGTACCAATAGAACATTGCAAACAATTTGTCAATATCCATAAATAATATCTTTACTTTATAAACAAATAAACAGAGCATAACAATATAATATAAACATTGTTGGGTTGGTATGTTTATGCATAATTGAAATTCAATTATAATTTAGAATTTAATAGATTACATGTGTAAAACTAAATGTTATGGTTTCTAAACCAAAAAAAAAAAAAACTGTTTTGATAATTAATAGATTGGAACGATTTGTTTATATATTCTGTCTATATATTGAAAGGTCGTTTTTATACGATTTCTTTATACGGATAAGCTTAATTTTCGTACTTTGTTGAGTGCAAAATTTTGTACATGAAACGTGTTGGTTCAAAAATAGGTCAAATAGCTTACCCAAGCACATACTGAGCTACAATAAAATTCTATATTATACAATGGCTAAAATACTTTTCTATATACATAAACTAAACGATGACAATAACATAAATTCGTATCTGATAAATTCATGTTACAAAACTAGTTAAATATATTCGTGTTTACCATTCTTTAGAAAACCACCACCCAATGAACTTACGCAAACAAAAACATAAAATTTTTCATTCATAAAAAAAAAAAATCTTGTCGTTCATAAATTTAATACGATAAAAGGCGGCAGACTTTTATTGAAAATTCATAAAAAAAAATAAATAATGAAAATGAAAGTATGGATGTAGTTACGAGTATATTGTAGCTAAGGAATGGCGTTATTTGTTCAGAATAATGTCAGAGATGAAAATGAAAGTAGAATTTTCTTTTCGGATGATTTCGATTTTTTGTTTTTATTTTTTAGTTGATTTATTACAATAACTGCTGACTACAATAATGCTTTATTGCAATTTTTCTTTGAAAAATGACACTGTAGAATGACACTGCAGAATGATTAAATACCTCTCGGTTCGACAAATTCAATTTTTGTATTCAGTTTACTTAGATATTCTTTTAATTGGATTGATCGGAATGTAGTTTCATGGTCAGAAATTATTGAGCTCGGCGTTTTTATGCATGTAGGGCTTTCTTTCGTATTTATGCACGTTACATATGGTACAAGAATTAATGTAGCTACTTAATTTTTCTGTAATATTTGGAAAAAAAATATGTTTGCTTAATTTGATTCTCTACCTTTTTGATTCCTCTCGACTCTTTCTTGCTGATTAAATTAGTTACGTCTTCCACCGTTTTTGAGACTAAAACAAACCTTTTTGAGCAAATCTAAAATAACTGATTGATGTTGTGATATTTTTTTAAATATTCCATAATTTTATTTTTTTCAAATGAATCTTTAAAAATTATCATTTTTTTGAAGTTAGAGAATAGATCTTCCAAAAATTTTGTGTCGAGCTTTGAAATTTTGATGATGACCTATTTCTTGTAATAAAGTAATTTTTAGATCTATCAGTTTAATAGATGTAATAGTCGCTCGATGTAATAGCGGAATATACTGTATCCACTATAGAGGCATTGTGCCTAGTTGATTCTCTGAACCATAGTTTTCGGTATTTAAAACCTTTGAATTGTGCAAATACACTTTTTCAGGGTTTCCTTGAGTGTTTCGGCTACTACATTAGTAGTAGCGCCTATTTCTCGTTCGGTGCGTATTTATTTTTAGTGCTGTTCAGAGCACTAAAAATAAAGCACTAAAAATAATATCCTAGCTGCAAATACAGTTAGTCTTTCGACTATCCATTGGAAGGATAAGTGGTTTTAAAAAGTCAGGATAGGCCAATGTTTGATCGGTGGATTAAGTTTTAAAATATTTTATGTACTCGGTCGGTTATTTGGACGACATTGCCTTTCAAAAAAATTGTAATGGGTTTCGCGATTTATGAGTAATCTCGGATAGACCAGAAATAATACCCTGACAACCCAATGAATTGCCTAATCTCTTTCTTGGGAGTCAGCAGCTGCCAATGGAGGATTTGTTTTGAATTTTTGTGATATTTGGCTTAACTTTCTCTCGTGTGACTACTTGCTCAAGAAATTCAGTTTCTTTTTTTTGTAGAAAATCACAGTCTAAAATTGTATCTTTAGGTTTAAATTGGACATTCATTTAGGTACTTCTTCATTCGAGTGAACTCAAAGTGCCATTGATCAGTTGAAAACACTGTTCTCTTGAGTCGAACTCTTGAGATGATCTGATATATAGAAAATTTATCGTCAGTAGTTTTTTCGTTCAAATTCCTGTAATCAGTTACTACCCTGATTTTACGGATACCCGAAGAATCTAGTTGCTTGGGTTCTACTCAAATTGAAGAGTAATACGGCTACTTAATTACAGATGATTCCGCTAACTAATATTCTTTTATGTGCTCTTCTACGTCTTAAAATTAAGAAAGTACCTGCGTGTATGTTCTATTAAAGTATAGAGTTTCATTTAGGTAGGGGTTTCATCAAAACACAAGCAGTGATTGATAAAAATACAAGAACTAAATTGCTAGATAATCCTAATGTTTTTGTAAGCAGTAATAATGTCTGCTATTGTAGTGTAAGTTATAAGTACATGGGATCAGTGATGGATAAAAATTTGCCTTTATCCAATCACATTAACCTGTTATGAAAAAAAAAAAATAGTTTTATGTTGCGTATCCAACTTTTATATTGTGGTTTATTACCCTTAATATAGAGATAAACTGACAATTTAGTTTCTCGAGCTCATTGATAAGAATTGAATGATCATTTTTATCAAAAGTCTGTGCCACATCAAATTGTTGCTTATTATCCAATATAGAATGTAGATGTCCGCAAAATGAAACCAATTTAGTAACAGTGGACCTACCTGGATAAAAACCATGCTGAGTAGGAGAAATAAACGTTTTTTACGTGAAAAGTAAACATTTCTGTATCAAAACTTCATAAAGTTTTGGAAATGTAGAAATAATTGCTATTCCATGACAGTTACTGTTATGACATCTTTTACCAAATTAAAAAATCGGACGAATGAAAGAAATTCCAGGGATCAAGAAAAATTCCAAAGAGTTGTTATAGATAAAAATTGGGTAATGCATTTTTCATAAAAAATGAGGCCACTGAATGAAAATTTCGGTTAAAGAATGGTTTAATATTAGAATGTTTTAATATTAACACCAATCGGCCATGTTTCTTCATTTAGAGCCTTTACACGAAAGTGTTCATTTATAACCAATTGCACAAATTGGTACTCAAGCATTTATTTGCTAAGGCGGAAAACATCGTCTTCGCACTATTCCACTATAGTAGAAGAATTAAATCTGGATAAATGAAGCCAAAATTAAGGAGCAACTGTTTTAATATCAAAATTCGGCAAGGAACTGGTACCGGAAATAGTTCTGGTAGATGTTTTTCTGATACTTCGTAGTCCAGAACTTGAAACTTCACTAATACCAATTAGTCTCAAAGACTCAACCGCACTAAGCGGAGAGTTTTTCGAAGAAGCAACACACACAGCATATAAAACAACACCAGGGATAAAGCGCGATTATGAAGGTTCATCAATAGCTGCAACACGTGTAGATACCAATGTTGTAGAGAATCTAGTAGATTTAGTCGATTTTAAACTAGATTTTGATTTTGCAGGTTTTAATGAAACTGGCGCAGCATTAAAAAGTGCAAGCGATTCAATAACCGCAACAAGTTTTATATCCAAACTAGAAATTTTCTTTAACATTTTTTCGATTAAAACTTTATTTCTAGATAATTTATCAATTAAATTTTCTGATACGGGGTGCTGAATCGTAGCATGACCATAATTGGCATTAGTCAAAACCTTTAAAAGGAAGTTATTAACCAAAAGTTTTCGGCAATCATTCTTCTCTCTCCAATTTAATAAATTCGCATAAAAATTTAAAAAGTCCCGCTCGTCATAGTTCGGGTATTAATGCATTTAAGAAATCCTATTATCACCAACGATTTAGCAACAAGGCTTTGAAACATGAAACTGACTATCCCCTTATTGAAAATTTTCTAACCGCGAAATTATCAAAAAAATCAAAATTAACAGGAAACGGCAGTCATTGATAGTCACTGTTTCAGCCGTCTATTGACCGAGGTTCAAATCGAATCACTATTCCTAATCGATAATCAATTCCACACCTTCAAGATTTTTTATATCAACTTAATGGGTGCACTATTTTTTCTACATTGGATTTAGTTCAAGACTACTACCAAATTCCAGTTGAACCATCTGATATCCCAAAAAATGCAATTCCAACTCCTTTTGGTTTATTCGAGTTCACTAAAATGACTTTCGGTCTCAGGAATGCTGCACAAACTTTTCAGAGATTTATGCATTCCGTACTATTGAAACTAAACTTTACATTTGTCTACTTAGACGACATATTAATAGTGTCTAAATCTTTCGAAGAACACCTAGAACTACTAGAGATTGTTCTTAAAAAATTATTAGAATATGGTTTAATTATTATTCCCGGCAAATGTGTATTCACTTGTCACGAAATTCAATTTCTTGGACACACAGTTAATTCGCAAGGCATTTTACCTAATTTTGAACGAATTAACGTTATTAAAAATTTTGAGCGTCTTTCAATCACAGATCACAAGCCTAATTCGGAAAAAGCAGAATCCGGAAAAGCATCTCCTCGCCAATTAGATTTTATCGGTTAATTCACTGCCGACATCCAACACATTTCAGGAAAGCATATATTATGCACAAATAGCAGATGCACAAGCTAATAATGCAGAACTACGAGAGCTTTTATGTAAAATCACGTCCTTGAAATTCAAGCAACTCCCGATTAATTTTAAGTCTAAAAAAACTATTTATTGAGCCACTTTGACTGCTGTACCAAGACCTTTTATCCCAATTGAATTTTTTCTTGAAAAAAAGTTTTTGAAGCGTTTCACAGCTTATCCCACCCGTAGATAAAGGCATCTACTAATTTAATGACAAAAAATGTCATTTGGCTCAAAATTGTTTAGCATGTCAAAAGTCGAAAAGCCTTCGCATCGCTTCACAGAAATACACTTAGACATCATTGATCCATTACCAATTTCTGATAATCATTAATACTGCGTAATATGAATAGATCGATACACGATATAGGCTGAAGCGATTCCTGTACCAGATACTACTGTGGCCACTGTTGCATTCGCCGTGTACTCCACTTGAATTTTCCGTTTTTGTGTACCAAATGTCATATTCATGGATCAGGGAACGCAATTTGAATCTAATCTAGATTACTTCTAACTTGTAGAATTTCGAAAGGAAAGGTATGTCAGTAATGACAAAATTATTCCGGTTTCCCGGTAGCCAATATTCAAACTACTGTTAGCATAAAACAATCACAATTTTACTGAACTACTCTGCATTCTTTGATCTCTTATCAGCAACTCCAATATGCCACCATTCATCTGTAATCTGCAAAGGTTCCCTGAAAACAAAGTATATTAATGAACTCATTGCTCTTAGCCATATAGGCTGTCATAAATTGAATTAATTTCCATCTGAAACTATAAATTATAATTTAATTTACACTTTAATTTTGTTTTACACTTTACCGAAAATTTAATTTATTTACACTTTATTTGACACAAAACTGTAAAATTAATACAAATTAGATTTTAAAATAATTGATTAAACATTACAAATCAATTGAATTAACCGTATTATGACCAATAACTGTTAAAATTTTTTAATGTTTATAAATTAAAATACATTTATCATAGTAGCGTAAAAATGTTATATAATTTTTTAATAAATTGTATTTTCTTTTGTTTCAGGTAAGCCATAACATTTTCTATACAAACTCAGCTCGTACACAGGAAGCAATTTACATATAGTGTAAGTAAATTCAACAGCTCACCTTTGTCCTCCGTAGAACATATATTTCCATACATAAACTGTTAATTAAATAAGCTGCCGCATGTGAGTATAGTATTTTGGAAATATTTTTATCGTATCCTGGTACTAAAAATTGCGAAACTCGATAAACCAAAACATGTTTTTAGTTGTTGAAAATATCACTCCTGGGATATAATTTTCATGTACGACCTTTTTCTGTATACATACAAAAAATTCGACCGATTCTAGGATAATTAAGAGGTGAATGTAACAATCGCAACGTGTGCACGTATACATATTAAATAATTTTAAGAGTATTAAAAAAAAAATTACAAAAGTGTAATTGAAACCATTAAAAAATCCATATTATGAATGTGACAACGTACGTACGTTACATTCAATTTTACAAAAATTATGTTACCTGATACCGACATACATATTAAATCACCATGGTTAGGTATGCAGACAATTTTGTTCAAAAATATATACAAGGGTTGAATACAAATATATGTACATATTATTAATAATTTATACTTGCCCTCTAACCACATATCAAATAACTACTTTCTTAAATATTTCTTGGATCATTTTATAAAAACTAAATAAATTTTGTGTATCTAAACCTAAATTATTTAAATTTAAATTTCTTAGATTAATGTCTTAGGCACAAATCACGTTGTTGATTTATTTAAAACTGATAAATGCGAAGGTGTCAAACAACAACCGTAATTACATGGTTACCTTCGCTGTTGTTTCTTCTGTAATTGGTTCGTGTTTTATATAGTGTGCAGAACACCAAATTAATAGTCTTTACATTTTGTGATTGATTGATTTTTTTTTTGATATTGAACTGATTGTTTATGGTATTTGGGTGGTGGGTTTGTTGTGATATGGTATTTACCATTTGAAAAGTGTAATTGCATGAATAACTTTACTACTAGTCATAACTAAAGATTTATGGATTTTGCTTTATTCTATATTATATATTATAAACCCCTAATGGGAACCAGTTCTCTAGAATTGAACGATTTTGATGAATTTTGTTACAGTTAATGTACTGAACAAGACCTATTCTTAGAGGTATTGTAGAGCCCAATCAGACCATCAATACTGGTTTTGGGTTTTTTGATTTTGAAACAGCTTAAATTTATGTAAAAATTAGATACAATTTGGTCCCAGCAGCTAATTGTTCTTAGTTCCAAACAACATAAATTTAGCCAAATGGTTCTATAATGATGTCCTGTGATAGATAGTTATTTAGACAATTAATTAATTACGAGAGTAGTTCATTAAGTCTATGTTAAATGAAAGCATGCCCTTATTTTATCGACCGAAACGTATTTTATTTTCACCTTATATAGAGTTTATATATTTAAGTAAAGACAGTAGTTTCCAAATTTTGCATTAAAATTGGAATTGAGGATATATTATATTTCTCGTGGCCTCGAGAAATGACTTGCCATCGATTAGTTATTTTTAATTGATGGGTTAAAGCAACATATCAAAAAAACATAAACAAAAAGGAGGATCACTAATTTCTCTCCTATTTCACCTACTTAAAATATTTAAGAAGGTTTAGCCTAGATTTTTTACTGTATATCATTTAAAATAATAGAACGGTTACTTTTTCCTGCAGTCAAAATCACAGAAAAAAAAGTTAAGCACATTCTGTATAATGGCTACACGTCAAATTATTCCAAGTAGCAGAAAATTTACTAAAACTCCTGGTTGAGGAAAACAAAATGCGTTTTTATATCTATTCTGATAAGATTTTCGATAATGTCTCGCGTTAATGTCTTAATTATCTTTAAAAAAATTTTCCGGCCATTGTGCTAAAGAAATAAAATTTGGAATATAGTTTTTCAACCATTTGAGATGTAATTGAAACATTAAGTTTGATTGACGCTCGCTTTGTTAGTTGGTGCAGAATATTCAAGGTCTGCAGCCAAAATGTTTGCGTGCCTAAGGCTTAAGCACAGCTTCCAAAATAGTTTCGTGATAAACAATTGCATTTCTCTACACACACTACAGTTTAAAAAACGAGTGAAAAGCGTCTAACGGCAGTAATGACGGACTAAACTATCCCAATTGCTGGTGCCTGGTTTCTGGTGGCCACACAGAAGTGAATATTTTTGTAATAGTACATTTATTGAGTGTTCATTGCGTATGACCTCTCTGGCACTCATGTGAAATGGGGTCTCGGCAGAGAAGACGATACTTCGGTAACATGCCATTTGCGTGCAAACGAAGTAATTTGCGAAAAATTTGCTTGCAAACAAAGCCTTTGCTCTATCCAGCTATTTTTGCTATAATTCAGGAGTTGGAAATTCAAACACTTCAACACAAGCTAATTTGTCAGAATGTATAAAAGCACATTGATAAAGATCAGCTATCGAAAAATTTGAACTTGTAGCTTTCTAGCCAAATACAGTGCGAAAACACTATTGCGTTTGAAGTCTATGTTAGGAATTTATTGTGCTTCAATAAACTATGGATTTTCGTTTGCTGAGCTAAATTTTTTGATCAACTGAGAAGAATATCTTCTGTAAATTTTTTCCCCACAAATTACAAGAATACAGCCCGAGAAACATTAATAATTTATTTGAAGAGGAGTTTTTGAAAAAATTCTTTTACTTTATAGTTTACAGTACCAAATTGGATAAAAATTTTAGTTTTTTTACTCAGTAAAGGTACTAATTTATTAGAATTTGCTTTGTCGATTTTAAATCTGACTTTTTTCTTCTCAGAAGATTCCTAATATTGTAATTTATTCTGATTCCCTTGAAAATAACGGTCTAAAAATTATGCAGAGCTCTCTCAAATTCTCGATATTTTATTTGGTTGAAGACCTTGCCTTGTTCATTTGTATGGACATGCAAAAATATTTCGTAGAAAAAGTTGAATTTGAAATTTGTTTAACAGGAAATTCCTTTTTTCGTTGCGTGGATTTTTTTTAGCAACTGTACCTTTTGACTTTTTTAAGTTGTTAAACTTTCATATATACCAGGTCTAAGAGCACAGAAATCAAAATTGATTGATTGATGAGACTGTGAGACCAAGTGCTTGTCAAGTGATTCGGTTAACGTCGGTCCTATTCTAACAGCATTTTTACATTTAACAAACGGTATAAATATATTTCTATGCATGATAGAAACAAACGGGTTTTATACACCTCATGATCATTACGGCGCAATTCTATTCTATTTTTGTAGTGTAGGGAAAGGACAGAAATGGTCTGGTTTCCCGGTAACCAATATTCAAGCAACTGTTAGCATAAGACTGTATTGTTATCTCGTATCAGCAACTTCAGTGTGCCACCATTCACCTGTAATCTGCAAAAAAAAATCCCTAAAAACAAAGTCTATTAATGGGCTCATTTTTCCAAGCCGAAGACTGTAATAAATTGGGTTAGTTTTTGCTGAAATTCACGCAATTAATTAATTTATTACGTCATTAAAAATATATAATAATAAAAATTATAATATAAATTAGATTTAAAAAAAAAATTATTAAATATTACAAATCAATTGAATTAACCATTTTATGACCAATAGGTCATATAATCGCCAAAAATCTAATTTATATTCACTTTATTTGACACAAAAATTTAAAATTATTATAAATTAGATTTTAAAAAAATTGATTAAACATTACAAACCAATTGAATTAACCGTTATATGACCTATACGACATATAATCGCCGAAAATCTAATTTACACTTGAATCTCGATTATCCGGGATCCGATTATCCGTGAACCTCTATTATCCGGGAATTTTGCTACGCATCCGATTTTTTTTAAATCTCTCGGTTAACCGGTATTTCATCTGATTAACCGGGATATTTACATTCCCTTTTCATTTTTTTTTTTTTTTTGAAATTTCGATAAAAGTACTATTTTTTCTAATATGTACCGGTTGTGTTTTATAGAATATTGTGATGTGCATAAAAAAGGAATATGATTACCGTTACAAACCTATAACTTGTGAAAAATAATTTTAGACCATATTGCAGTTTAATCTAGTGCAGTTTATATTTAGTATGTGAAATTCGTTGCGTAGATTTACAGTTTTAATTTTTAATTACAATTTGATAGATACATAAAGACCAAGGTAAAACCATTTCTTACACTTAATATAAATCCACGTTGTAAACTATGTATTTACATACATAGTTTTGTTTTAAGTTACATATTTTTTTATTATATTTTAATTTATGTATATGATTTTTATTCAATGTTGATTGATTTTATTATTAAAAATAAAAAAACTGAAAACTACGAGGTATTCCTTTGTATTTTACTCTATAAAAACGAAAAACTTGATTAACCGGGTTTTTTGATTATCCGGGAGGGCTCCGGTCCCACTCATCCCGGATAATCGAGATTCAAGTGTATATACACTTTACTTTACACAAAGCTTTAAAATTAATATAAATTAGACTTTATAAAAATTGATTAAACATTACAAATCAATTGAATAAATAGTTTGATGACAAATACGTCATGTAATCGCCGAAAATCTAATTTATACGTCATGTAATCACCGAAAATCTAATTTTTTACACTTTATTTGACACAAAAGTCTAAAATTAATACGAATTAGATTTTAAAAATATTGATTAAATATTACAAATCAATTGAATTAACCGTTTCATGACCAATACGTCATGTAATCGCCGAAAATCTAATTTATATACACTTTATTTGACACAAAAAATTAAAATTAATACGAATTAGATTTTAAAAAGATTGATTAAATATTACAAATCAATTGAATTTACCGTTTTATAACCAATACGTCATGTAATCGCCGAAAATCTAATTTATATACACTTTATTTTACACAAAACTTTAAAATTAATATAAATTAGATTTTAAAAAAATTTATTAAACAATACAAATCAATTAAATTAACCGGTTTATGACCAATACATCATATAATCGATGAAAATCTAATTTATATACACTTTATTCGACACAAAACTTTAAAATTAATATAAATTAGATTTTAATTGATTAAACTTTACAAATCCCTTTTACAAAACCCTTTTATGACAAATACGTCAAATAATCGCCGAAAATCTAATTTATATACACTTTATTTGACACAAAACTTTAACATTAATATAAATTAGATTTTAAAAAAATTGATTAAAATTACAAATCAAATGAATTAACCGTTTTATGACCAAAACGTCAAAAAATCGCCGCAAATCTAATTTATATACATTTTAGTCATACACCTAGAGGAGTTAAAAAATACCTATTAATTGTCATTATAATGTTAGTTCTCGAAAAGGCGTTCTTTACATTTTGCACCGAGCAGATGGCGCAGTGGTTAAAGTTGCGGAGTTTGAGACGGTAGGATCGAACCATCGTCCTTGCCAGTATAGGCTGGCTGGAGCAATGCAATGTGCAGATGAAAAAAATGCGAAACTGTATTCGCGCATCCCCGATTACTAATGGCGTAAACTAGGACGTCAAGTTAACCGCGAAAGTATTGGGAAAGCTGTGGCCTAGAATAGATTGCATGGAATAACCACTAAAAAAAAATTTAAAAAAAAGTTACAAATTTGAATAAATAAAGTTCTTTGAGAACTGTAAACGCGACAAAATTCAAAATTTTAAATACAATTTTTTTTTTGAATTTAAAGGGGTCTGGCGTGTCAAAATAATTATTTAATTTGATTAAGACTCCAGAAAGCGGTAAATTCTTGCTCGTTCTGCATAAACTAGATAGATAGAAGTTTTGGAACCAATTGAAGAGGATTTATTGTAAGCCATAATTAAAGTATCTGTCAACGCGAATAAGATTATAATCCCAAAAATTAAAATTTTCTAAAGAAATGTTTTTGCTAAAAGAAAAAACAATAGAGGATGATGGAGAATGAAGTTATAGTAAAAAGAAGAGAAGAAAACAACTAAAATGAATGAAACAGAAGAAAGTAATAGGCACAAATAGCTTATGGCTATTTTGACTAAAAAAATTCATAAAATTTATTTTTTAAATATTTATTTTTAAATTGAACTTTTGAATCAAATTAAAACTTTTGACTGTTTTCAACTTATATATTTATAAAAGTCCCTTTTTCAGAAAATATGGTTGGGCATTGATCCTGATTGGTCATTGTCCTCGTTGTCGCTCAGTTATTAAAATAGTTTTGCTTAATTTCACATCAGTTATTCAGAACGCCACTATCAAGTGTAATATTGATGTGTAATATTGCCAAATGCTGAAGTAGATTAAGTGCGCTTAATACAACAACAATTCACTATACATTTAAATTCAACATTAATAAAATGTTTGTTGTTTATTTAAATTTAACTTTTCGGGTTGTGTTTATCCTTTGCTCCTCTACTTTAGTTTGAAGGAAATTTGAATATATATATATTTTTTATATTTAATGAAAAGATATCGAAAATAAGATTCAAATATAAAAATGCGTCATATGTGTATATTTTATCAACATCTTGTACATAAATACATAATATCTATATTATCCTAAATGTGTATCGGAGAAACGTGTGATTCAATTTCATGACATTTGACAATAAAAACAAAACAAAAATATCGTATAACTGAGAGAAGCAAACGTTTTTTTATCAAATGACATACATCAAAAAGTTTATGGATTTTATTTTTATGTATATACCAATAAACTTAGTCAGATATATCTGTTGATTTTGAAATATGTTTATATTTTATATGCTTAAAAATGTGAAATTCTGAATACATTAAAATATATAGCGATGCTTACCTAACTATGGATCGCTACATTTACAAAATAAGTAGTTTAAACCGCTCCCATTGTCTTATAATATCGATTTGAAAGATTGTTTTGTTGGCCTATTGACATTTAAATTAAAAAAAAAAAATAAAAATCTCGAACAACAAATTAATTATATCGATTAAATCGGGTGATGATTTAATTTTTGTATCTCAAATTTGTTTGCTTTTAAAAGTTAATTTTAGTCGGAAAACTGGATGAGCTCACAATTGTTCTTATTATTATATATGCAAGCCATTAAATCATTCAAGGCTGAGTGGATTTATAGTTGTTTAGTGGATTTGTGAATCGTTATCCCATTTTTATGTGTTTGCACACAAAAAAAACCCGAATTAGAAGTTGTAAAACAAAATCCTTATCATCGGTCTTAATATTAATACCAGATTATGTTTGAAATTTTTTTGTTTATATATATATATATATATATATATATATATATATATATATATATATATATATATATATATATATATATATATATATATATATATATATATATATATATATATATATATATATATATATATAAACTAAACATTTTCTGATAATATTAGAATATCCCAAATGTTTTTATGGTTGCAAGTAAAAATGTTTGAAATCCGAATGACATTGTGTAACAAGCGACCATTGGGTGCTTGTTCCCTGGGTGTTCGAGATAAAGTTATAGTTTCCACCCCTGAATAATATTGTTTAAATTAGTATACATTTTTTTTTGTGTTGTTTACCTGCTCATTGCCCCTATTTTTATTTTTTATTTTTTCAAATTAAGTAACGGTTAATGAGTAGGTATATAAAGGCGTGTTGTAGGTCAGTCGAGATGAGAAATAATTTAGATTTTGAGATGTAAACATAAAGTATGTGTAGTCTGATTTTTGAGAAGAAAATTGATTAATTAAAATTAATTAAAAAAATAAGTTAAAAGATTTAAATACATAAATAAAAATGTAAATAAAATTTTGTGAAGTATTAACTTTTATAAAGTATCGAGTGTAGAAAAGTAAATAAAAAAAAATTGGGAAACAAATTAAAACATGTCGGGCTAAAATAGATGAATTCGTTTTACGAATTGAAAAAAAATATCTGTGAAATTACAACCAGTATGAAGCGTTTGGATCTGATTTGTCTCCGGGACAATTTAATCGCAAACAATAACGTGGTTAACCAAATCTAATGAATTATAAATTTACTCTGATATTTATCACCGACAGTGTGCTGCACTAAAGTGGAATGAGCATCAAAATCAAGTAATTAATTTAACAAAATCGAACAACTGCAAATCAGATGTCTTTGGAGCGTGTTTAGATGTGCAATATTTTCAAGCCACATGTTTGGTCATTTTAAGCGATAAAATTATTGGAAACATTTAAGATTTTAAGATTTAAGATTTGGTATTTTGTTGCTAATTCATTTAAGATTTTAATTAAGTTTAGTTAAGATTTTTCTTTTGTGTTTATTAATATATTTACAAAATTTTGTTAGTTTTTGTTGGTTTTTGTGTTCATCTTAAATTTGGTTTCCTCTTCTAAGATAAGATAAATATTTTTTTTTGATTCTTCTCTTTTCGTGATGTGATGATTACGAGCCCGGTTGCGTGCCGAGACTTGTTCGAGTGAACTCTGTCTTCCCTTCTAGTCCTTGCGGTTATTCCAGCTTCTAAGCATGCCTTGCACACCCACCCCTATCAGCTATTGAGCATTAGCCGGCTACTTCACCACAACAAAGCCTCTGATGGAAGATTTCTGTTAACGCAATCGGGGTGCGGATCCCACGGGTGTAGTTTTAATGAAAACCTTGATCCGTTACAATTGTTTTACGTTATTCAACACACTGTGAAAACTGTCACTGTCAGCTAAAAATTATTTTTACACTTTGTAAAATGACACAAAGTTAATTCTAAAAATAAAATTAAAAACTATACGTCTCGTCGCAGGGCCGCGTTTACAGAAAGGCACACTAGGCACGTCCCTAGGGCCCCTAATAATTGGCGTTTTTTCCACATTTCATATCGACAAAGTGATAATAAATTTTGCCATCGCAACTATTGGCTAGTTGCAGTAATAAGTAAAACTAAAAAGTTTTCTTGTTTATGATGCGTACATGTACGCGATTAAAAAATTTCATCACAGGATGAAGTTAGTAACAAAATCTTTTGCTCAAAATTATTACATATTTAACTTGACATATGAAACATATGTAATTATTAATTGTGTATTGATTAGATTTCCATTTTTAATTTCTTATCGGTGATTTTAAATTCTTGCTGTTTGTTTTTATCAATTTTTTCGTGTTATTTCGTAATAATTTCTAATATTAAATTTAACTTCATTTTGTTTTTATTGTTTGAATTTAATTTCGTAATAATTTCTTTTTGTTTGTTTTCGGTGATTTTAAATTTTCGTGAAATTTAATTTTTTTCGTGTAATTTAATTTTTTGAATTTAATTAATTCGTAATAATACCTAAAATGTCCTTATCAAGACAAACCGCTATCGAAATTTTGGCGCGGGACTTAAATATTGTCAATGAATTGACAACAGTACATATAAACGAAACTCGGACATTTAGAAGTGGTAGGAGATTTGGGGTAAATCCGGTGAACCGCAATAAACTCCGACAAGAATTCTACGCAAATCTTGTCGCAGAGATGAGGCGCAGAGATGAAGAGGATATTCTACCTTGACAGAATAATTCGTTATTTTAAAATAAAAATTTATGTTATTAAAATATAATAAATTAAATTTTTTATTGCTATTTTATTTACGATTTTTAAAAAATGATGTATGTTGTTAGCTCGCACAAAAAATTTGAAAAACAAAATAAGAAATTTCAAAAAATAGCAAAATTATATATAATGAGCACAATTATTGCTCATAATTTTTATTTATTTTTTTATTAAATTGGATGCTTGCGGTGAAAAATGTGCCCAAAGTTAAAATTATTTCAACTCAGGAGGGGAAATTTATATAGTTTTTGTAAGAAAAATATACAATTTTCCCCTTGATTCGCGAATCAATTTTTTGATCACGTACCTGTACGCACCATTATTGGTTATAATTTTTGACTGTTCGAAGTAAAATAAAAAATAAAATCTAGTAGTACAATGAAAAAAAAGGATAAATTTTAATAGATGCTTGGAAATGAATGAATATCCAGGACACAATAGCATGACCTCGTGGAAAATATTTGTGGGCTTTCAAACAATATTGCTCGATTGGTAGAAACTATATTTTCGGCAATGCTGGATTACTGTATTAAAATCACACCATCGCCTATTTTTGGTGATCTTAATTCTTCTAATTTGATGTTTATCGAAGGAACAAGTCAAATAAATAGAAGCTTATACAAAAGTGCATTTATCTTCACAAACGAGAACGATGAATAATTTCAACGTGATTGGTTTGTGTATACGCACAAACTAATCAAAAAGCATATTGATAGTATGCAAACTTTACTATAGAAAAAAACTTTTTATCAGAATTTGATCCATTTCTTAGAGCACATATATTATGTCAACATGCCAACCTATTAACCTATTTGTGATGAATTTATTAAGCTGATGGGGATAAAGTCAGTTGGGACATAGTTCATAGTAATATCAAGAAATAAATTAATCAAACGTTTTTCTCTAATCATCGACTCCACACCCGACATTAGCTACATTAATCAGCGTAGAGTAGTTATGCTATATGTCTTTCAAATCATAGTCTATAAGTGTTTTCTATTATCTATTCCTATTAATCCACACACTGGAAATAACAAAAGAATGTTATATTAAAGAATTTAAAAAGTCTTGGTATATATATATATATATATATATATATATATATATATATATATATATATATATATATATATATATATATATATATATATATATATATATATATATATATATATATATATTTATTTATATTAAAAACGGCTGTGGCCAAGCCTTTGATAATGCTTCTAATACGTCAACATAATTCTTCAACAGAATTTATTCCGTGTTCGAGTAATTCATTAAACTTAAAGGTGTTGCTGCTGCTGAAAGTTCATTTGAAATAATGGATGTTTTTAATGTAATTCCACAACTGTATGTTTTCTTTTCGGCATCTATTAGTCGATGGAATGTATGAGAAAATTATTTCAAAAAGAATTTTTGTCAGACAAGAAGTTGCAACCTGATTGAATTGTTGTATATACGGTGTTACATTCAGCTGCTTCATTTGTACGAAATTGATAGCGTAAAATTAGAGTTACTATACTGCACTTCACGAATTTAAATATTATCTCTGGATTATTTTTTTTCGGCCCAAATTCCTGGAGATTGTTTTGGAGCCCGTTGAACTTTTTTTTATACTTCATTGGTCAATTATTACTCTTTTATCGTTGATTTACAGGTTAATTTATATTTACTCTCGGTTCGTTTTATTATACTCAACCAACTCGTTTAAATTCGATTTTATAACCCCACCGTTTTGCAAGTCTTTACAAATTTAAAGTACTCGAAAATGTCTAATATCTTTAAGACTTCTAAAATAATAAACTGGCAACCATGATAAGTGTCGATCAAAAGCTTGGAACTGAGGCAGCAATTCGTATCGCCCTTTCTCTGGAAGCTATAGTAAACTTGCAGATATCCTAGAGCTTACTTCAAACGAAAAACCAGTATGAGATACTCAAGTAGGCGGTGTTAAACAGATTAACGCCGTCAGACGAGCGAGAGGGTCTTTCCACCCTATATGATCTAGCAAAGACCGCCAGCAAATTATGCGACGTCATGTTCAGCGGATCACACATTGCATCAGTGGCAAATCAAGCAGGAGTCAAATAGCATCAATGACAACCATATATAGGACCGTTTTCCCCGAATCGAAGCTCATGATTTAAAATTTATTCTAGATTTGGTAACGTAGACCGTAGCCATTCAAAAAATCATTAATCTTCATCACGTAATAGATCCCATAATAACTCGGGGGCTAAATCACAAGAAAATAGAAAATCAGGAATATGCTGGTATAATCGTAAATTCGGCATAATTGCTTTAAAGTGTATCATTGTCTGTAATTGCAATTAAATTAGTACCTCCCAAGTATAGTACCTAAGTTAATGCCTCCTTATCCACTACACCCTAAAACTAAATTATCGCACAGCCGCTTATTTATAACTGATACAACAAATAAACTTACATTCTTAATCGATACTGGAGCGGATCTCTGTAATTTCATTCCGCAAGTACAGATGTATGCAACATCAGCTCAAATTATAATTCACCGATGAAACACAAAGTGAAACATTAAATTGTCATGAAATGCCATTTGCCCATATCAAAACCACGCCGACTACATCCGGTGCATCATAAAGCTGCATTTACAGAGTTTCAGCATATGGTAGAGTTAAGAATTTGTATCTGTATCTGCCGTCTCTTGTCCATTCTATTTGGTAAAAAAAGAGGGATCCGAATTGGAAATCATGTGGGTTTTATCGTCGCCTAAACATGGTCACAACACCTGATAACCGATACCTGATATTCAAAATTTCTCAAAAATCAATCTTGCCATGTTATTCCCGTCGCATCCGAAGATGTTCACAAAACGACAATTCCGACTCCATTCAGCCTTTTTGAATTTATACGAATGCAATTTGGTCTTCGTAATGCGGCCTAAATGTTTCAACGGCTTATGAACGAAGTCGTTTGAGATTTAGACTTTGTTATTATCTATACATTGACAACATACTTGTGGCTTCACCAACTGAAGAACAACTCAAACTACACTTGGAACAACTATTCTAAATTAGAAGAGTTTAACATTCACATCAAGAACGCCAAATAAGTATTTGAACCACTCTTGATTTCTTCAGCCACAAGATCATTCATAATGGTATTTTGCCGTCCAATAAACGAATGAATGCCATTAGGGAATTGCCAGCTGCTACCTCAATCAAAGGAGTTGAGCGAACATTTCATACTTCAACGTGGCTGCATCACTCAGGATGCCCCAAACAGCCGAGAATTTGTCTTGGTCCAAAGAGTGTCAGAAAGCATTCACTCAGTTCAAAAGTGAATTATCAAACTTTATCCTAATTCTAGCACATCCTCTGAATGACACAAAATTTAGTATCACTACTGTCGTATCAATCGCGGCGGTGGGTCAAAAACTGAATGCAATCCACGACAATTACGTTACTTAGATTTCATCCTTCAGTTTACCACGGATATTCAACATATTCTAAGCAATGGCAATGTGGTCGCTGATATTCTATCTCGTACAACAGATCACGAAACTGCCGCAATCGAGACACATTGTAAAACAATTACCAAAGCTCAAAAAGCAGCCTTGAAACTTCAAAATTTACTTTCTGGTTCCGTTTTTTTTGTGCATACTTTTCTGGGGCCGAAGCTCTCCCAACTCTTTCGCGGTTAATGTTTAACGTCCTTCCTTACGCCGTCACCAACTAAATCGTGGGCGCACGAATACAGGTTCGATTTTAAATCCATCTGCCTATTGCATTGCTCCAGGCAGCCTATACTGACATGGACGATGGTTCATCCCATGGATTCTGCACTCCAACAGGAGGTTATAGTTGTGTTCTTCGTTATCACCGATCGTAATCAGGTGATGAAAAATCTCTTTTGCAACCCTACCCCGTTGGGATTCGAGAACCCATTACCTCCCGTCCCAAACACCACAGCTTTAACTACTACGCCAATTACTCGGTCTGATTCTGTTTGTCACATTAGTTCCAACATGAATCTAGAGATTTTCAAATTTCCTTTGGCTTGGCAACCTATTGCGAAATAGCAAAATGGAACGACCGACCTTACATTGTAGAATCTATACGTCGAACTATCTTTGACACTCTATACAATATTTTGCATCCCAGTATCCGTGCTACTCGTAAATTGATCATATCTCGATACTTTTGGCCTAATATAAATCAGGACGTAAATCGGTGGGTGAAATCTGGTTTATCATGTTGAAAACCGATAGTTGAGGGACATACAAAATCACCTCACGGACAATTTAACATTCTATTTGGCCAATTTGAGCAAATGTCAATTTTGAGAGATCGTAACACACATTTCTTAATTTGTGTCGATCGTTCTTAAACGCTGGTCCGAAGCATACTGCATGTAAGCAATAACCATTGCCAAGACATTAGTGAACAACGGCGTATCCCGATTCGGCGTTCTCCCTAATATCACAACGGATCAAGGAACGCAATTTAAGTCTAAACTTTTTTGAGAAGTTAACGAAACTCTTGGGCTCACATCAGTTACGTACAACACATGTTTGAATGGTTCCACTGTCAGCTGAAGGCTGCTCTCATGGCCTGGGGTTACACAATCCATTGGAGTTTGAAAATACCAATCGTTTAACTGGGAATCCGAGCAACAGTGAAAAAACGTCTGAATGTTTACGGAGAAACCAAGAAGCTACCAGATGAGTTCTGTGTCAATAACCCTCTTTCACCCATTTCAACCACAGACACAGTCGTCGACCATCCACAAACACATTGCAAAATTTCATACCAAAAAATACTCGCCAATCTAACCAGGATTAGATATTTGTTCCAAAATCTCTAGACAACTGTGAGTTGGTTTTTCAGAGCAGATAAGGTACGTGCGGGATTATCTCCTACTTAGGGTCATACAAGGTCATATGACAATTCCGCAAGCACTTTGTCACATTAAACAAAGACAAGAACCACAACATTTCAATCGATAGATTAAAATCAGCATGTGGACTACTTTGTGCAGGCGATCAAACATCTGGCTCACGAACAAACAAATCAATACGTATAGCGGTTTAGAGTTCCCGCATTAGTTCGAATTTTCTTAAAAAGGAAGTATCGTAGCGGCCGTTAACAATATTTCAAATATAAAGTTCAATCGCTCCAGATTGTTGTGTCAAATAATCATCACAATGGCTCACCGGCGCCATAAATCGTAATGCAATTTAATCAATAGTTGTATGCACATGATTTACAATTGGTAAACAACCTTAACACATCATCACCATCTCCATTACGATAAACGATTATCACTTTTATGTTTTCATTCACCTCCCACCTATACAGTGCCATCATATTCAAACAAATCGAATCATCGAGTAACGATGGTTTGGAGATCCGGTAAGACAATTAATTTGTGTTCAGCAAATCCAAACCATCTTCACAATAGTCGATGCTCGATATTTTGTATTGTCACGTCTATGTTTGGCAGCGATGTTTTTTCATCAATCCATTCCTTTTTTTGGTATAAGACCAGGGTACATGTTTTACATAAGTCGGTCGGCCATAAAAATAAATCAAATATTTAGTTCACATCCGAGTAGGCTTTCATTGCTTTTATCTATTACAACATCTGTGTCTGTAAGAAGCCTTACACTTCTATTTTGTTCCTGTTTAAAATTATTTTTTCTAAATTCGGACTTGAACTTTTTGAACTACTTATCACTTTTCTTGTAAGACAACCACTTCACAAGGGGTTTTCAACTGTATTTGAATCTTATCATCTCGTTATGCAACTACTTATAAGAAATAACGTCATAGTTTGCACCAACTTGTTCGGTGATACACAAAAACTGAATCTAAAATAATTCAAGGTTTTTGTACGATTTCGATTTACATACATACATACATAATCAAACAAGTTTTTTTTTATTCGGTTTGTGAGAATAAAAAGCACACAAAAATCTTTAAGATGTTTTAAAAATAAATCAAAATTTTGAATTTTAGCCTCGAAATTGTTGTAGGTGGTTAAAATATGATTTAAAATATGGGTATATAAAAATGTTAGGCGTATTTTTAAGTTCAAGACCATCTAATCACATAAATTTTTGTTACCAAAACGAATAATGATTAAGAAATCAAAAAATAACATTTTTTACATGCCATCATGCCATAGAACTGTCTAAGTATATAACAGTAAAATCACATAATATTTTCATTGAAATTTTCCAAGAATATTTTTATGAATATTTATGTGTACGTAATCTTGTTTGTGGTTATGTCATATATTGAACATGACGGAATTACAATTAGGTCGATATGTTTGTGACGTTTGTTTTTCTTATATACCTAAGACATAATATAATATATCGTTTGACATGTTTCCAAACACAAATGCAAATTTATGTTTAGAATATTTAATTCGAATTCAATGTTTTATAATTGATTTAGTCGTACTGTGAAATTGAACTTGAACACACACACACACACACACACAAATAAAATAAAATTCCTTCTTAATCCGTAAATTTACAATTCCGTAGAAAGCGACTATGGTCGATTAATTAAGATTTTTTCAAAGATCATGTTTTATTTACGAGGATAAGGTTGTTATACGTATAAGTAATTTATTATACTCGGATGAAAATTGTAATGAAAATTTACGTTTGATTCAATGTTTGGAGGAAATTTTAAAAAAGGTTTTATTGAGATTTCAATATAATCGAGATTACGATTTCATGGTTTGATTTGAATTTAGATTTTATAGGACGACGTTAAAACTCCACATAAATCTATAGTGTAGGCAATGTATATAGACTTATTGGGTAAAGTTTCAAGAGCTTTGGTTTGAAAGCTTAAAAATGTTTGAAGTGGAATTATGTAAGATTGATTTTTTAATAAGACCTTTCTTTCCTTTAAAATATTTTTAATGCGCTTATTAAAGGTGTCACCCAAGTCAGTGTTTGTTAATTCGAGATGTTTTATTGTCATCCACCACGGGAACAGCTCAGAACTGGACATTTTAAAACTGGATATTTCAAAATAGGGTTTGACAAAACGAGATAAGGTACAAAACTGGATATTCCAAAATTGGATATTTCGACATGTGATTTAAACTTAAAATGATTCTTTAGGAAAGTTCTGGAACATGGCCAATTAGGGAGGAACTCGGCGAGTTCTTAACCGATTTTGACGAAATTCGATACGTAGGAAGAAAATGGGATTTTAAAATGGTTTTTAGGAAAAGTTCTGGAATATGGCCAGTTAGGAAGGAACTCGACGAGTTCTTAACCGATTATGATGAAATTCGATATGTAGGATAAAAATGGGATTTGAAAACGATTTTTTGGGAAAGTTCTGGAATATGGCCAGTTAGGAAGGAACTCGGCGAGTTCTTAACCGATTATGATGAATTTCGATAAGTAGGATGAAAATGGAATTTTAAAATTATTTGTTGAATTATTTGTTGAAATATCTTGTTTTGAAATATTCAGTTTTGTAAAATATCCAGTTGTAAAATATCCAGTTTCGACCGTACCTATCCACCATACACCATGACAAATGTTTTTCGTGGGGATTAGTTCTGGCCGTTCTCCGAATTGTCGAGGAAAAAAACATTGACAATGGGCATTTTGGTTATTATCATACGTATAGTAACCAAAGTATTCGATTAAAGTGGCAGTCGGAAATTAATCGATTTTTATTGCGCCATCTGCGCTCTCGATTACAAATAACTCATGGGCAGAATTATTATAGTAACCGAAATAATAGAAAAGTATACCCCACTTCAATCAAATATTTACTTCATACTGAAACTTGTATTGCAGGAATAAAATAGGTATAGTGCTGGATTTTTTCTACAGGTACTTTAACCTTTGATTTATCGCTTAAATTCATAAAATGCAAGTCAAACCATTTTCGTAGAATTAAAAAATCAACGTTTATTTGATAGTCAATTTGTTAAGTATCTGAGTCGTTTAAGTGATTGCAAGGTCGTTGGCAAATCCAACACCACTTTAATTTAGTTTTAATTGAAGTATTAAGTTAATGTAAATAATAAATCTAATTGAACCTAACACCTGGTGTCGTAAACTTATAACCAATGTTGACCATTAGATTGATTGATTTTGATTGATGAGACTATGACACCAAGCGCTTGTCAAGTGTTCCAATTAACGTCAGGCCTATTCCCACAGCCTTTTTGCTGTGACACCTCATAATCATTACGGTACAATTCTATTCTATTTTTGTGGTGTAGGTTAATTCTGTCATTACTAACATAAGATATGTTAGTAATGACAGAATTAATTCAACTGTAATCTGAAAAAAAAAATTTCCAAAAACACTTTTAAAAAAATTTACAAATGCTTTGCATATTGGCTTAGAACCAAAAATTGACGCTCCATTATAAAACATTGCTTTTCCGTAACCAACAGATTTTCTTTTTCCATGCAATATTCCTGCAATATTAAAATGCAATATTTCTCATAATCCACACAATTACCAAAATGCTTAAATACCTAACATGCTTTGGCTTTACGACATTAAAGGTACTGCTTAACCATATTTCACCAAAAAGTATTACACCGTAGTCATTTTCAAAAACTGAAAAGTATATAGATCTTTCTTTGGTTTGTATTCCGCTCCAATTATGGTAGATCACATGTAAACTATTGCGTTGTGGTGCAGATGTAGAATATTTACGAATTATGTTGCTATCGACAGGTGTATTAATTTGAATATTGCAAGCAAAGTCCTGTTTGGAATAGTCGGAAAATTGAAGTTTTTTTTTCCGATCGCTGATGATAAATCGTCGTATTGATGTACCAGTTGGCCAAAAATCTGGGTCTAGGGTCTTCTCGAAAACTTCTTCATATATGCACCAACATATTGCAATATCAATTTTACTAAATGATGATGATTTTACATCATTCTGGACTGTTTTTGACTTTTGACTCAAGGGTTCGTTTCGGATTTTAATTTTTCTTTCATCTTCTTTGCGATTGAGGCTCGTTTTGGCATTCTCAATTTTTGCAAGCTACTTTCATTATTTAATCTTTCGTTATTTTCGATGTCATCTTTGCTAACTCTTTTATAGGCATTTCAGCCAAATAGCTCATTAAAATCGCGGCTTTAACCTACAACGACAATTCCATAGTTTTACCCATTTTATCGACAATATCGACTACATACTTGTTTTGGAATTAATTTTCTACTTTGAATTTCCACGAAGCGGGAAGCGGCAATCAGCAAACACAAAGAGAACGAATTTTAGATGTCTGTAAGACTATGGAAACGGTTCAGTTGGATGCAGTAAATTTCGGAATTTACAGTCACACCAAGAGTTAATAGCCCTATTCACCAGAAAACAGAAAAGCAGCCGCTTTTCAATTGTTTCTATTACAATGTATAGAATAATATTTTTTTTGGATACAATTTGGTCACTATCGAAGAACATCACGAGATAAAATATCTAGTCCTAATATGGACATCGTACATATTAAAACCGATCAAATCACTTTATGTGCAGTTATTATATTCTAATAGCTGATGTAGTCTGCCCACATTAAACGTGTCTTCAAATTTGTCAAAACACATCAAAGAAAACAAATTTTTGTAGAGTTTAAAAAAAAAATTCGCATAGCTCAGACTTAAAATGTGGTCCGAGATTATTTCCACTTAAATTTTCACTATAAAACTACTTTAACAGAGCAATTGTTTTAAGCTCAAACACATTGACTGATTGGTTGTTTGGTTTTAAATAGTATTCATAGTTTTCGTCAAGAAATCTGTATCAATTATATATCTGGCTAATTTAAATGACGTAATGCTAATATTTTCCAACTTGAATGATTTTTTTTTACTAAACATCGGCAATCAAAATCATCAATTTTAGTTGCCCTCATTTTGTTTTGAGATATACCACCATTTACTAATCCATCTTGATCTGGACTCAACTCGATAATAAACCCCATCAACTATTTAGTTGGTAGAACATCCTTGTCCATGATTACTACGAGATCACCTAGTTAAGGATTCGGAATTGAAAGCTTGTGACATTGCTGCAGTGACAGAAGATATTGTTTGTGCTATCTTTGCCAAAAGTGTTGTTTCATTTGTTATGCGCTGCCATCGTGTTAAAAGTTTTTCTTTTATATTTGAGGTTCGGTTAAGGTAATAGATTTTTCGCAATACAAATTAAAAAATGACCCAGAGTTAGAGGACCTAAATCTGTTTTTTTAAAGTGATATTTAGCAAAATTTACTGCTGCTTCCTATAAAGCTCTAAAATTAGAAGTAGTATATCGCAATAATAAATCATATTTTGACTTCTCTGATATTGTTTGGTTTTTTAACAAACTATGTCAGCTGGGAACCGCTCAGAACTGGACATTTTAAAACTGGATATTTCAGAATAGGATTTGACAAAACGAGATAAGGTACAAAACTGGATATTTCAAAATTGGATATTTCAATACGAGATAAGGTACAAAACGAGATAAGGTACAAAACTGGATATTTCAAAATTGGATGATCCAAAACGAGATAAGGAACAAAACGAGATACGGTACAACACTGGATATTTCAAAACAGGATATTTCGACATGTGATTTAAACTTAAAATGATTTTTTAGGAAAGTTCTGGAATATGGCCAATTAGGGATGAACTCAACGAGTTCTTAACGGATTTTGATGAAATTCGATACGTAGGATAAAAGTAAGATTTTAAAATGATTTTTTGGGAAAGTTCTGGAATATGGCCAATTAGGAAGGAACTCGGTGAGTTCTTAACCGATTATGATGAAATTTGTTATGTAGGATGAAAATGGGATTTTAAAATGATTTGTTGGGAAAGTTCTGGAATAAGGCCAGTAAGGTTCCATATTTAAATATTTCTAAGGAGAGAAATAGAATTTTCCTTCACTTAATGTTTTTTTTTTAATTGCTGCTTTTCTCATCTTATTAAAATAATCATTGACTTGATCGAGTTTACTGTCAGTAAAATTTATCTTCATCAATTTTTTATTCTTCTGCTTAATATAACTTTTCTTCACTTTAGAGAATCTATGTGAGAAAAATTAATTAATTTTCATCAACATTTTCATCCTACATATCGAATTTCATCATAATCGGTTAAGAACTCGCCGATTTCCTTCCTTGCTGGTAAGTTGAGTTCAGGTATTTTGTGTTCTTCTGTGTTATGGAGTTTTAGTTCTCGTAGTTTAGTTACAACATTGGTTTGATGTATTGTAAATGTTGTTGTGTTCGCTGTTTCTTCCATATTATGAAGATAGATCCTGAATCCGCTAATATTTATTTCACATGACGTTGAGGTGTTTAATTTAAGGATGCCTTCGTCTCTGATTAATAGAAACACATGGTGGTTGTCGCAGACTTTGTCGGCTAGTGTTGGTGTGTTGTATATGTATACAATGCTCCCGGGGTCACAGATTATCCATAAATCATTCTCGAATTGTACTATACGTGGGTGGTGCATAGTGTTGGAGGCAGTCTCTTGTTTAATTGCATTTCACATGACTGGTGATTGTTGGGCTCATACGTTATTGTTGGCTTTGGTAGATGTCGTTTATTTGGCTGCACTAGTTTAGGTCATCAATTATTGCGTAGCTGATGTTTTTATGACTATGATTTCTTTTGATTCCAGTACGGAGAAGATTTTTTCTTTGATCCTGACAGGGATGTTTGTTAGTTTGGTTATTCTGTATGTCTCTCTTTCAGCTAATGGTTTTCTTATTTCGAAAGCTATGATGCTTGAATTTTAAAATGCGTTTGTCTTGACGACGTTGTATATGTTGCGAACGGTCACGTTTTGTCCCAGTTATTGGGGTCTTGTTTGCTGAAACAGCGGAGGTACTCTTTTAAAGTTCGGTGTAGGTCGTCTTGGAACGTGATAATGTATTTATTTTCGGAATCTGACTCCTGTAGCTGGCCTACAATGTCGAATGTTACCCTTTCGAATATTTCGTGGGAGGTTGTGGTGAGTTTTAGTGGAATTCTAGTGTGTCTGTATATTTTGTTTTCTTTGCATAGTTTGCAGTCATTTATGAACTTGTAGACATCCCGTAGCATTTTTGGCCAGAAATATACCATTCGGATTTTTTTAAATGTCCTGTAGATGCCGGAATGACCTCCGCAGGGGGAGTTGTGAAATTCTTGTAGGATTTTCTGTCTATCGTTTGAGTCTGGGATAACTTAGAGGTTCTTCTTTCGAAAGATGCCTAAGGATAAGTCGTTGTTTAGTTTTTCTGGTTCAATATTAGTCCGCTCTTTTATGATCACGTTTTTTTCTTCTTAGTAGGTGGAACTGTCTCTTGGATCTGTTTTTTCTCTTCTTCTTCTCGCTTTTAGACTCGTGTTGAAACGAGGATGTTTTCATGTTTTATTCTTGCTAGTGCGTCGGCGTTCGTGTTTTTCTTACTGGACTTGTGTGTTACTGTGAAATCATATTCCGCTAGCTTGAGTCTCCATCTCAGTAGTCTGGACGGTGTGTTCTTGATTTCTCTCATTAACGGTTTATGGTCTGTCATTACTAGAAATTTGCGACCATATAGGTACGATCAGAAATTCTGGATTGCCCATACTACTGCCAACATTTCTTTTTCTACTGTGGAATAATTCCTTTCGGATTTGTTTAATGACCTACTAGCGTAGGCAATAGGTAAATCAGAGGAGTTTTGTTGTTGACTTAGCACGGCGCCGAGGCTATACTCACTCGCGTCAGTCGTGAGGATGAAGGTTTTTTCGAAATCTGGGAAGGTAAGGATTGGTGCATTTGTGAGTTTTTGTTTCAAGATCTGAAATGATTTCTTGCATTCTTCTTGCAATGCGAAGGTTATGTTTTTCCTCAATAATTTGTTTGTGGGTTCTGTTATTCCAGAAAAGTTGGGAATGAACTTCCTGTAATAGTTGGCCAAGCCTATGAATGATTGTACTTTTTTCCTGTTTCTGGGTTGCGGATACTTTATAACGTGTTCTACTGTTTTCGGGTTCGGGAGTATACCCTCGCTGGATATTACATGTCCCAGGTAATATATTTCTCTCCATAGGAAGTTGCATTTAGTTGGTTGCAGTTTAAGGTTGTATATTTTGAATATCTCGAAAATTTCCGCCAACTTGCTCTTATGGTCGTCCAGGTTTTTCCCGTAGATAATGACGTCGTCCAAGTTAACAAAACATTTGAGGCCTTGGAATCTTGTCAGAACGTAAATTTTTGTTCTCTGGAAAGTGCTTTGCGAATTTTTTAAGTCGAACGGCATTCGATTAAATTCGTAATCCGTATTCCGTGCTGAAAGCAGTTTTTTGTTGATCCTGGCTTTTCATCTTGATCTGATGATATCCGCTGGCCAGTATATCTAAAAGCCAGTATATCCAATTTACCTTCTTTAAGGAAGGTTGGTTCGGCCAACTTAAATTTCTTTAAACCCTTTAAGTCCTTTGGCTGTTGTCGTTGTATATGAATATTTTTTTGAATCCGTGAATTAATGAATATCGTTGATGTCCCTTTAAATACTGCTGAGGTGACATCAATGAGGCATTGAGTTAAAGGCGTTAGATTCATTGGGTTAGTCAACATATTTTCTATTTTTGCAATTTTTTTGGTATGTAGCGCGGAATTAATTATTTTTTTAGTATGATGCGTTAAGACGTTGAATTGACGCAATGAACAAAAATATTTAACTTTATGACAATTGCTAAAAACCTAATTTCCAGTTTTTAATGGATTTGAAATTATTCTGTATTTATTCTTAGATTAGGAATTTGAGAGCTTAACAGTTTTAGTGAGCAATAATTTTTTCATTAAATTTGAGAAAATTAGAAATATTATTACTTTTTTGTTATGGTACCGAATATACCAAATAAACAATTTTGACACCAAAACATGTTCCACGAATGACTGTGTGATCTAGATGAATGCGGTATTGTTCTATTTGGTTGAACATTTTTATTTATAAACATCGAAAGTATACCACAGAGCGTATGAAATCGAAATTGATCATAATCGGATTACTATAAGCGATTAAAAAAAAAAACGAAAAGAAAATCGTTAGCAATTTATAAATTTTTTAGACCGTAAAGGACGGATTGTATCAAATTCTTGAACTTGAACTTATCGTTCATTAATTAATTAATTTTTTTTCATGTTATCGAATTACTGTTTTTAATCTACTTGTAGTATAATTGTACCAACCAGATTTCAGTAATCCATCGCTAAATATTATTCCGGCATTATGTTCAACCAAATTAATTTCAAACGAAAACACAAACAAAAACCATAAATGATGATACATTTTTTTCGGTGTAAAACAACAAAAAAATTTCTATTTCTTAAAAATAAAAATTAATCGCGTCGTGACTTTATAAGAGATAAATTATTTACCTTTTCAATATTTCAAACATTGTTTGTTTACCTTTTGAATTTGTGTTTGATTATTATTTTGTTGTTGTTGCTGAGAAAACGACGACTCATGAAGAAAACACAAAAATAAAATTTCACTTTTCAATTTAAATGTTATCCCAAAAAAGTGAAAATGTTTTTTTTTTTTTTTTGTATAAGAAACTTTATTGTTGTTGCGCGGCGACACTATGCGACTTTACATCTTAAAATTTAGTAAATGCATTAATTAATGCGAGACAAATCGAAACCTTGGCCATGACTTACAATCGTCTTAAAGTTGTTGATTTAATTTTCGTTTGATCGTAAACTTTAACGATGAAAACAAAATTTTTATTATTTTTTAGACCACGTCGAATACTTAAAACTTAAGAGGCATGCTAAGTGTGCTTCATTATATAGACAATATAAAAAGAGAAAATTGTTAATTTAATCAAATTCGATTTTAAAACAACATTAGACTTGGTAATTTGATTTGAGCCAAATTTTAAATTGTTCTAATAAAATATTCGGAACATGTGCAACGTGTGGTCGATCGCATTTCGATATGATACATAGGTGAGAAAATTTTTTATATGTGTATAGTCATTTTAAACGTCTGGGTACATCGTGATAAATTATAATATAATTATATAACCATGATCTGTTGGTTTGTGTGTGTAGAATGAAATTTGAGCCAAAAGCTTTCATTTTTTCTCGTCGGAAGCTATGTTCAATAAATTGTTTGACAGTTTTTATGACATTTTAATTAATACATTTTTATTTATCTTTAGATCAAGCTTTATGAAAATTGAAAGTTTGTTTACTTTCTTTGGTAATACTGCGTGCATATAATTAAAATATTTGATGAAATTAATTTTATAATCGATGGCGCTGCTGCTCTGATTAATTTACGATCCCCGCAGTGGTTTATGTAATTTAGTGATTGATGCCGACTCATATAAAAACTTTCGTATTCATTTGAATGCCGTTTATCAAATGTTTCGTAATCGAGTTATGAGTACCGTTACCTAATATTCGTTTCGTGGAAATAATATCCGTATATCCGCAAATGCCGCAAAATTTGTTTTCAGAGATTTGTAGTCTTTTTTTTCATTCTTTCTGAACTATCAGTTGGTTTGATTTTTACCAGCTGCGACATTGAGATGCCTTTAGTTGAATTATTATTTGACTTCGAGTTATCCTATCAGTTGTTTCGGGAGCCTTCAGACCAGATGAAACATCTATCGTATCGGAAATTGTATGGGAATTTTTTGTATCATCTACTTCGTCGTCGCAGTGAGTTGGCAGTGGACTGATTTTAGAGATGGATCTTTTGAGAGTTCCGTTCTGAGTTTTCAAAGGAACGACTCCAACTAGCTTATCATGGATGCATGTTGCGGATGTGTTTCTACCATTCTTGCCATTATTCATTTAGTGGGTGGTATATTTTCATTCCTTAAGAGAAATAACTGATTTTTTTTTTATTTGGTTGCTGCTTTGTCCATTTCGCGCAATATTAGATATTCTGTAGATTGTTCCAGATTTTCATCCTCTCAACTAGATGCCACCTAGTTAATACCTGTGGTTAATTGAAGTAGCTGGTCGTTAGGTGGAGTAAGCTCAGAGTTGCCTTTTATAAATTGTCCTGGTGTTAGGCATTCAGGTTTGTTTGGATCATCTGTTAAAGGGCACAGTGTTCTAGACTTTAGTGATGCTTCGATTTGATATAGTAAAGTAGATAATTTTTAAAATATTAGTGGTGCCGATCGAAATTTTCCTTCATATGTTGTTTTTTGGTTTTTCACCTGCTTCCCATTGACCGCCAAAATGTTGAGATCCTGGTGGAATGAAATGGCACTGTATCCCTTGAACCGACATCTTGCTCGAAATTTTTTCGTCTACTGTAAAATTAAATGCTGCAAACGACCTCCAATTTGTATAACTCCATTCTTGTCCAGAAATGAATGGACAACAGTTTGGTTTTACTGCCCACTGAACCTCTTTCCTTTAATTTTCTAATATCATCGGCGAAGGGTGTAGATTTCATAACTTTTGCAATGTTGATTTTCACCTCTTCTAATTCTTGAACTGTTAAATCACATTTTCTCTGATTGATTATCCTTATGACGACTGTTGTATAAAAGCACCAACAATATGCGACTATTCTTTTTATTTTTGTGAAAGTAGAGAATTTTTCAAATACAGTTGGATCTGTTATTATTATGCTAAATGCGCAGACAGAACGGACCTGCTTCTTGTCTAAATCCGTTTCGGCTATTACCGTATCGAATGTAAGTTCAGCACTGCTCCTGAGCTAATCTGGCCCCAACCACCATAAATTATGATCGCACAGCTTTTCTTTAGATTTTACATGTTCCTGTTGTGCGGGGCTGATAATAGAATGAGTCTATGAAATTCTATTCGCAACAAAGGTTTTCTATTTACTTAGGTGTCATTGTAACCAGGCTAGCACTATTGTTGAATATGTTCAGGTCTGCATCTTACAATTCGGGATATCCATGGCTTCGGAAATTGGCTTAGGTAGCTTTGCCAATAATGAAGCTCCGCACAATTCAAGCCTTGGAAGTGTTAACTTTTGACTGATTGGTGCCACCTTTGTTTTTCCCCCTTTTAAATTCACAGTATTTTTTCCTTTTGTAACTTTGCAATAAGCGGTGTTTACCCAACGTGGTAATTTTTATTTTTTGCAGCTCGCAGAGTGTTGATTTATATTTGACCCATCTTCTTTTTATTTCTTCAGGTAGCTCTTTGTCCCACGATATTCCTTTTCTCCATAATTTCTGAAATATAAGCTTACCAATAATTAGGGACTGTTCACACCAACCGCGAATTGCGAAATGCGAATAAACTATTTTTAGAATATTATGACATAAAAAATAATTAAATACAAAATGTTTTTCTATTTATGATACTTATACATAAAAATACTTAATTTTAAACTAAATTTCTTCAAAAAAAAGTTCAAAATAATGAAAAAAAGGAAATTCGTATTTAATATGTCATAAACCAAAAATTCGTTGGTGTAAAAATTACTTTCCACTCGCGTTCCACACAATTTCACTAGCACGAATTTTGGCATTCGTTAATTTCAAATCTAATTTTTCAAATCACAATTCAAATTCTTTTCATTTGTTTGTGATATCGTAAAAAAATATTTTACCTAAATATTATATCTTTATTTTTGATTATGACCATTGCAAATAGAACTTCATTTGTTTATTAAATGTCCAAAATAAATAGATGTTGACATAAAAATTCGCTCGAGTTTAGTGTGAATTTAATTTGCGAATTCGCGTATGGAATATATTTGCAATTCGCGATTCGCGTTCGGTGTGAACAGTCTCTTAAAGTAGAAGAAAACAAACATAATGGAACGAAATTTTGGCTATTTCGGATATAACGTATCGTTTCGTTGGTGGTCTTATATCTGTACCTATGCTGACTTAGAGTTCAAATTCGTCATTTTGTAGATTCCATATAAGGCCCAAAGTTTTTATAGATTCATGTTCCTTGCTTATGATGAATGGCTTGATTTCTCTTTGTAGGACCGGTATACTTCCATAACATCGTTATTCGATCCCCATTTTCACAGTTAAAAACCTTCAGAATCGAGCATACTTCATAATTGTAGCTGACATTTTATTGTATATTCTATGATATATGCACCAGGAAAATATCGACAGTTACCTTCCATCTGCAAATCGACTACATGTGTCTTTATATGACATTTCCCACAATTCTTCGTCTTCTGAGTATTGTTTAAGTTGACTTATTTCTTTAATTTCCCAAAATTTTCGCAGCTCTAATTCAAGATTATTTCGAGATATAATAGTCAAAAACCTTGAGTCTGAAGTCGGTTGTGTTTGTCTCATTCCCATAAGGATCCATTCTAGCTCTTATTTTTGAGCTACGGGATTATCTGGCGAGGTCTTAATGACTCCTTCCTTTAATATATTTGCATAAATATCTGCACCTAGAATCATGTCAATAGATGCAGGTGTCTCGTAGTTTGAATCTACCAATATTAGCTCCTTCCACGTGCTGTTGTTGATACTTTTTATTGGTTCAGCTGGCAGACGTTCAGTCAATTTTGGTAAAATTGAAACGAACTTTTGGTAAATTTAGTAACTCGGCTGCTTTTTAGGTAATGAATGATGATTGTGACCCAGGATCTATTAAAGAGCGTATAGTTGTATTGCATATCCAATATGAGTTTAAATCAATTAAATTAACTGTTAACGTATTGGTCATAACATCATGTAATCGCCGAAAATCTAATTTATGTACACTTTATTTGACACAAAACTTTAAAATTAATACAAATTAGATTTTAAAAAAATAAATTGATTAAACATCACAAATCAATTGAGTTAACCGTTTTATGACCGTAACCATTAAGACTTTCTCAATTGTAATATATATAAATATATATATATATATATATATATATATATATATATATATATATATATATATATATATATATATATATATATATTTATATATGTATATATATATATATATATATATATATATATATATATATATATATATATATATATATATATATATATATATATTATATATATATATATATATATATATATAATATATATATATATATATATATATATATATATATTATATATATATATATATATATATATATATATATATATATATATATATATTTCATATATATATATATATATATATATATATATATATATATATATATTATATATATATATATATATATATATATATATATATATATATATATATATATATATATATATATATATATATATATATATATATATATATATATACAACTTCTATGCATTTCTCTGAATGCCAATAGTCTAGTTTTACTAGATCGGCGACAACAACTTGAAGAAATGCTCTTCCGACACAAGCCTCACATAGTTCTCCTGTCCGAAACCCACCTAACCCAACGATATAAATTTCAAGTCACTGGATATACCACTTTCAAGCTAGATGCAATAAGTACCAAATCTGGAGGTTCTGCTATCTTAATCCAGAATGGCATTCCTCACTTCCTAGCCAAAACTTTTTTAACAGCCGAAACTGAGGTAATACTTATTGTTGGTACCCAAAACAAATATCTCACGTTTTGCTCTATTTACGTGAGACAAGTCAAGAGTCATGATTTAGAACATCCTTTTAACTCCAGTAACAAAGTTATCTTGGCAGGTGACTTTAATTGACGCCACACCACATGGAGTTGCCCAAATAATAACTAGAATGGTCGTTCACTTCTTAATTTTTGCAATAACTCCAATATCCAATTAAATGCTTCTAATGAACCAACATTCCCAAGAGGAAACTCGGTTCTTGATTTGGTTCTATCTAAAAATATCTCTCTAGTCACCCCACCAAGAGACTTACATGAATTTTGCTGAGATCTTTTACAATGATATTCATAATCCCTTTCAAGACCCAACCAGAAGAAACAAAAGCACTTCGCAACTACTTCCAAGCCGGCTGGTTGAAATTTAAAATTCATGTTCATCGAAACCTTCCAGAAGGCTCAGAAATCACTACCGCTACTCAAATTGAGGAAAAAACGGGCAAGCTAACTAACGTAATCAAATTAGCCATCAAGGAAACTATACCTTTCATTCAGAGCAAAGGCACCTTAAAAATTCCTCCTAAGGTCCAAAACCTGAAATTCGAAAATTTAATGGTAAAAAACAAAATGTGATTACTTCAATAGCTAAAGATCCTAGTCCAATCATAGATCCCAAAATAATTGCAGAAGAAATCGCGTTTCACAAAACGGTTCTCTAAAAGATCCCTGTATCGAACAGTTAGTCAATAACTATATCAACAATTTTTTTAATTCTCCTCCTCTTAATCCAACCTTAATTGAGATGGTCGATAAAGCAGAAGTTGCCAACATTCTTCAGCACCTTAATAAAATAAAAGCTTCGGGAGACGATAACATAGCCAACTCGGTACTTAGAAATCTTCCAGATAAAGTAATATCACAACTTATCGATATCATTAACGGTATCTTAAAGACAAGCTACTTTCCAGATTGTTGGAAACTCGGCAAAGTCATCCCTATTCCTAAACCAGGAAAGCCCTCTAATAGTATAGACATACTCGACCAAAATCACTTCTAATCGGAATGGAAATAGTTATTCTAAATAGACTCCAGCCCCTACTAGAACCCTATATTCCAGAAGAACAATTCGTATTTAGTGCCGGCCACTCTGCTACTCAAATAGAGCTGAGGCTGAAAAACTCTATTAAAAACGCCAAGCGATTTGGTGGTTCCACAATCGCAGCCTTTCTGGACATAGAAAAAGCTTTCGACCCGATCTGGTATAAAGGCTTAGTCTATAAATTAATTCAATGTGATATTCTTTATTACCTCATTAAACTAATCGAATCATACTTATCAAATAGGACATTTTTCGTGTCGTTAAACAAGCACTGTTCTAGTACCAAATCAATCGCAGCAGGAGTTGCACAAGGTTCAATTCTAGGCCCACATCTTTTTTCATTCTTCTATCATGATATCTTGAAACCCGACAACAAAGTGACCAACATTCAAATTCACATTTTCAATTAGCGCTCGGAAATCTAGTGAAAGATTGTCCAAATATCTAAATCAGTATTCTGAATTTGCGAAGAAATGGAAAATCAAGGTAAACTCTTCTAAAACCGAAATTATACATTTCCACCGCAACCAATATAGTAAAATGCCCAAATCCAACCCTATTTCATTCGAAAGTAGCACCTTAGAATATAAAAATCAAATCAAATACCTAGAAGTAATTATAGATAGTAAACTATCACCTCTCTCTCACATCAAAAATGTTCGAACAAAAGCCTTTGCAGTTCGTACCTTACTTTATAGATTTTTTAACCGCAATAGTCACCTCTCTGCCAAAAATAAATTAAGATTATATAAGGCATATATGAGGCCCATCGTAACCTACGCTATCTCTGCATGGATGGGAGAATTGACTGAGACACAATGGGTTAGTCTATCAACCTTGCATTCAACCAGCTTTAGATTCATGTTTGATGATTGGCCTAAACCACCAACTTACAAATGCACAACTAACAAAGATCTCGAGGAACCTGTCGACTTCAATCGAAGTTTATTGATCGAATAACCAATTCTGAAGCACAATTCCTTCGTGCAATTCTTCATTCATGGGACCTGGCACTGACGGAGGAATACAAGATATAAGTCTCTCACCTGACACATAACGCAATAATAATTCTCTTTTCTTTTAGGAACAAATTTACTATAAAATATTTATGTTATGTTTAACATCTGTAACATAATTAAATTTAAATAAATGTTGTATATATGTATATAGTTCAGGTTAAGTAGATAATAGTAATTTAAGTAGTTAAAATAGATTTAAGCCAATATATCTCAAATACTTCAGAAATTTATAAAGCAATAGATGTAATACTAAAATACTTAAATATGAAATATTAACCAATTATATATATATATATATATATATATATATATATATATATATATATATATATATATATATATATATATATATATATATATATATATATATATATATATATATATATATATATATATATATATATATATATATATATATATAATTATATTATTATATTATTATATTATTATATTATTATATTATTATATTATTATATTATTATATTATTATATTATTATATTATTATATTATTATATTATTATATTATTATATTATTATATTATTATATTATTATATTATTATATTATTATATTATTATATTATTATATTATTATATTATTATATTATTATATTATTATATTATTATATTATTATATTATTATATTATTATATTATTATATTATTATATTATTATATTATTATATTATTATATTATTATATTATTATATTATTATATTATTATATTATTATATTATTATATTATTATATTATTATATTATTATATTATTATATTATTATATTATTATATTATTATATTATTATATTATTATATTATTATATTATTATATTATTATATTATTATATTATTATATTATTATATTATTATATTATTATATTATTATATTATTATATTATTATATTATTATATTATTATATTATTATATTATTATATTATTATATTATTATATTATTATATTATTATATTATTATATTATTATATTATTATATTATTATATTATTATATTATTATATTATTATATTATTATATTATTATATTATTATATTATTATATTATTATATTATTATATTATTATATTATTATATTATTATATTATTATATTATTATATTATTATATTATTATATTATTATATTATTATATTATTATATTATTATATTATTATATTATTATATTATTATATTATTATATTATTATATTATTATATTATTATATTATTATATTATTATATTATTATATTATTATATTATTATATTATTATATTATTATATTATTATATTATTATATTATTATATTATTATATTATTATATTATTATATTATTATATTATTATATTATTATATTATTATATTATTATATTATTATATTATTATATTATTATATTATTATATTATTATATTATTATATTATTATATTATTATATTATTATATTATTATATTATTATATTATTATATTATTATATTATTATATTATTATATTATTATATTATTATATTATTATATTATTATATTATTATATTATTATATTATTATATTATTATATTATTATATTATTATATTATTATATTATTATATTATTATATTATTATATTATTATATTATTATATTATTATATTATTATATTATTATATTATTATATTATTATATTATTATATTATTATATTATTATATTATTATATTATTATATTATTATATTATTATATTATTATATTATTATATTATTATATTATTATATTATTATATTATTATATTATTATATTATTATATTATTATATTATTATATTATTATATTATTATATTATTATATTATTATATTATTATATTATTATATTATTATATTATTATATTATTATATTATTATATTATTATATTATTATATTATTATATTATTATATTATTATATTATTATATTATTATATTATTATATTATTATATTATTATATTATTATATTATTATATTATTATATTATTATATTATTATATTATTATATTATTATATTATTATATTATTATATTATTATATTATTATATTATTATATTATTATATTATTATATTATTATATTATTATATTATTATATTATTATATTATTATATTATTATATTATTATATTATTATATTATTATATTATTATATTATTATATTATTATATTATTATATTATTATATTATTATATTATTATATTATTATATTATTATATTATTATATTATTATATTATTATATTATTATATTATTATATTATTATATTATTATATTATTATATTATTATATTATTATATTATTATATTATTATATTATTATATTATTATATTATTATATTATTATATTATTATATTATTATATTATTATATTATTATATTATTATATTATTATATTATTATATTATTATATTATTATATTATTATATTATTATATTATTATATTATTATATTATTATATTATTATATTATTATATTATTATATTATTATATTATTATATTATTATATTATTATATTATTATATTATTATATTATTATATTATTATATTATTATATTATTATATTATTATATTATTATATTATTATATTATTATATTATTATATTATTATATTATTATATTATTATATTATTATATTATTATATTATTATATTATTATATTATTATATTATTATATTATTATATTATTATATTATTATATTATTATATTATTATATTATTATATTATTATATTATTATATTATTATATTATTATATTATTATATTATTATATTATTATATTATTATATTATTATATTATTATATTATTATATTATTATATTATTATATTATTATATTATTATATTATTATATTATTATATTATTATATTATTATATTATTATATTATTATATTATTATATTATTATATTATTATATTATTATATTATTATATTATTATATTATTATATTATTATATTATTATATTATTATATTATTATATTATTATATTATTATATTATTATATTATTATATTATTATATTATTATATTATTATATTATTATATTATTATATTATTATATTATTATATTATTATATTATTATATTATTATATTATTATATTATTATATTATTATATTATTATATTATTATATTATTATATTATTATATTATTATATTATTATATTATTATATTATTATATTATTATATTATTATATTATTATATTATTATATTATTATATTATTATATTATTATATTATTATATTATTATATTATTATATTATTATATTATTATATTATTATATTATTATATTATTATATTATTATATTATTATATTATTATATTATTATATTATTATATTATTATATTATTATATTATTATATTATTATATTATTATATTATTATATTATTATATTATTATATTATTATATTATTATATTATTATATTATTATATTATTATATTATTATATTATTATATTATTATATTATTATATTATTATATTATTATATTATTATATTATTATATTATTATATTATTATATTATTATATTATTATATTATTATATTATTATATTATTATATTATTATATTATTATATTATTATATTATTATATTATTATATTATTATATTATTATATTATTATATTATTATATTATTATATTATTATATTATTATATTATTATATTATTATATTATTATATTATTATATTATTATATTATTATATTATTATATTATTATATTATTATATTATTATATTATTATATTATTATATTATTATATTATTATATTATTATATTATTATATTATTATATTATTATATTATTATATTATTATATTATTATATTATTATATTATTATATTATTATATTATTATATTATTATATTATTATATTATTATATTATTATATTATTATATTATTATATTATTATATTATTATATTATTATATTATTATATTATTATATTATTATATTATTATATTATTATATTATTATATTATTATATTATTATATTATTATATTATTATATTATTATATTATTATATTATTATATTATTATATTATTATATTATTATATTATTATATTATTATATTATTATATTATTATATTATTATATTATTATATTATTATATTATTATATTATTATATTATTATATTATTATATTATTATATTATTATATTATTATATTATTATATTATTATATTATTATATTATTATATTATTATATTATTATATTATTATATTATTATATTATTATATTATTATATTATTATATTATTATATTATTATATTATTATATTATTATATTATTATATTATTATATTATTATATTATTATATTATTATATTATTATATTATTATATTATTATATTATTATATTATTATATTATTATATTATTATATTATTATATTATTATATTATTATATTATTATATTATTATATTATTATATTATTATATTATTATATTATTATATTATTATATTATTATATTATTATATTATTATATTATTATATTATTATATTATTATATTATTATATTATTATATTATTATATTATTATATTATTATATTATTATATTATTATATTATTATATTATTATATTATTATATTATTATATTATTATATTATTATATTATTATATTATTATATTATTATATTATTATATTATTATATTATTATATTATTATATTATTATATTATTATATTATTATATTATTATATTATTATATTATTATATTATTATATTATTATATTATTATATTATTATATATTATTATATTATTATATTATTATATTATTATATTATTATATTATTATATTATTATATTATTATATTATTATATTATTATATTATTATATTATTATATTATTATATTATTATATTATTATATTATTATATTATTATATTATTATATTATTATATTATTATATTATTATATTATTATATTATTATATTATTATATTATTATATTATTATATTATTATATTATTATATTATTATATTATTATATTATTATATTATTATATTATTATATTATTATATTATTATATTATTATATTATTATATTATTATATTATTATATTATTATATTATTATATTATTATATTATTATATTATTATATTATTATATTATTATATTATTATATTATTATATTATTATATTATTATATTATTATATTATTATATTATTATATTATTATATTATTATATTATTATATTATTATATTATTATATTATTATATTATTATATTATTATATTATTATATTATTATATTATTATATTATTATATTATTATATTATTATATTATTATATTATTATATTATTATATTATTATATTATTATATTATTATATTATTATATTATTATATTATTATATTATTATATTATTATATTATTATATTATTATATTATTATATTATTATATTATTATATTATTATATTATTATATTATTATATTATTATATTATTATATTATTATATTATTATATTATTATATTATTATATTATTATATTATTATATTATTATATTATTATATTATTATATTATTATATTATTATATTATTATATTATTATATTATTATATTATTATATTATTATATTATTATATTATTATATTATTATATTATTATATTATTATATTATTATATTATTATATTATTATATTATTATATTATTATATTATTATATTATTATATTATTATATTATTATATTATTATATTATTATATTATTATATTATTATATTATTATATTATTATATTATTATATTATTATATTATTATATTATTATATTATTATATTATTATATTATTATATTATTATATTATTATATTATTATATTATTATATTATTATATTATTATATTATTATATTATTATATTATTATATTATTATATTATTATATTATTATATTATTATATTATTATATTATTATATTATTATATTATTATATTATTATATTATTATATTATTATATTATTATATTATTATATTATTATATTATTATATTATTATATTATTATATTATTATATTATTATATTATTATATTATTATATTATTATATTATTATATTATTATATTATTATATTATTATATTATTATATTATTATATTATTATATTATTATATTATTATATTATTATATTATTATATTATTATATTATTATATTATTATATTATTATATTATTATATTATTATATTATTATATTATTATATTATTATATTATTATATTATTATATTATTATATTATTATATTATTATATTATTATATTATTATATTATTATATTATTATATTATTATATTATTATATTATTATATTATTATATTATTATATTATTATATTATTATATTATTATATTATTATATTATTATATTATTATATTATTATATTATTATATTATTATATTATTATATTATTATATTATTATATTATTATATTATTATATTATTATATTATTATATTATTATATTATTATATTATTATATTATTATATTATTATATTATTATATTATTATATTATTATATTATTATATTATTATATTATTATATTATTATATTATTATATTATTATATTATTATATTATTATATTATTATATTATTATATTATTATATTATTATATTATTATATTATTATATTATTATATTATTATATTATTATATTATTATATTATTATATTATTATATTATTATATTATTATATTATTATATTATTATATTATTATATTATTATATTATTATATTATTATATTATTATATTATTATATTATTATATTATTATATTATTATATTATTATATTATTATATTATTATATTATTATATTATTATATTATTATATTATTATATTATTATATTATTATATTATTATATTATTATATTATTATATTATTATATTATTATATTATTATATTATTATATTATTATATTATTATATTATTATATTATTATATTATTATATTATTATATTATTATATTATTATATTATTATATTATTATATTATTATATTATTATATTATTATATTATTATATTATTATATTATTATATTATTATATTATTATATTATTATATTATTATATTATTATATTATTATATTATTATATTATTATATTATTATATTATTATATTATTATATTATTATATTATTATATTATTATATTATTATATTATTATATTATTATATTATTATATTATTATATTATTATATTATTATATTATTATATTATTATATTATTATATTATTATATTATTATATTATTATATTATTATATTATTATATTATTATATTATTATATTATTATATTATTATATTATTATATTATTATATTATTATATTATTATATTATTATATTATTATATTATTATATTATTATATTATTATATTATTATATTATTATATTATTATATTATTATATTATTATATTATTATATTATTATATTATTATATTATTATATTATTATATTATTATATTATTATATTATTATATTATTATATTATTATATTATTATATTATTATATTATTATATTATTATATTATTATATTATTATATTATTATATTATTATATTATTATATTATTATATTATTATATTATTATATTATTATATTATTATATTATTATATTATTATATTATTATATTATTATATTATTATATTATTATATTATTATATTATTATATTATTATATTATTATATTATTATATTATTATATTATTATATTATTATATTATTATATTATTATATTATTATATTATTATATTATTATATTATTATATTATTATATTATTATATTATTATATTATTATATTATTATATTATTATATTATTATATTATTATATTATTATATTATTATATTATTATATTATTATATTATTATATTATTATATTATTATATTATTATATTATTATATTATTATATTATTATATTATTATATTATTATATTATTATATTATTATATTATTATATTATTATATTATTATATTATTATATTATTATTATATTATTATATTATTATATTATTATATTATTATATTATTATATTATTATATTATTATATTATTATATTATTATATTATTATATTATTATATTATTATATTATTATATTATTATATTATTATATTATTATATTATTATATTATTATATTATTATATTATTATATTATTATATTATTATATTATTATATTATTATATTATTATATTATTATATTATTATATTATTATATTATTATATTATTATATTATTATATTATTATATTATTATATTATTATATTATTATATTATTATATTATTATATTATTATATTATTATATTATTATATTATTATATTATTATATTATTATATTATTATATTATTATATTATTATATTATTATATTATTATATTATTATATTATTATATTATTATATTATTATATTATTATATTATTATATTATTATATTATTATATTATTATATTATTATATTATTATATTATTATATTATTATATTATTATATTATTATATTATTATATTATTATATTATTATATTATTATATTATTATATTATTATATTATTATATTATTATATTATTATATTATTATATTATTATATTATTATATTATTATATTATTATATTATTATATTATTATATTATTATATTATTATATTATTATATTATTATATTATTATATTATTATATTATTATATTATTATATTATTATATTATTATATTATTATATTATTATATTATTATATTATTATATTATTATATTATTATATTATTATATTATTATATTATTATATTATTATATTATTATATTATTATATTATTATATTATTATATTATTATATTATTATATTATTATATTATTATATTATTATATTATTATATTATTATATTATTATATTATTATATTATTATATTATTATATTATTATATTATTATATTATTATATTATTATATTATTATATTATTATATTATTATATTATTATATTATTATATTATTATATTATTATATTATTATATTATTATATTATTATATTATTATATTATTATATTATTATATTATTATATTATTATATTATTATATTATTATATTATTATTATTATATTATTATATTATTATATTATTATATTATTATATTATTATATTATTATATTATTATATTATTATATTATTATATTATTATATTATTATATTATTATATTATTATATTATTATATTATTATATTATTATATTATTATATTATTATATTATTATATTATTATATTATTATATTATTATATTATTATATTATTATATTATTATATTATTATATTATTATATTATTATATTATTATATTATTATATTATTATATTATTATATTATTATATTATTATATTATTATATTATTATATTATTATATTATTATATTATTATATTATTATATTATTATATTATTATATTATTATATTATTATATTATTATATTATTATATTATTATATTATTATATTATTATGTTATTATATTATTATATTATTATATTAATGTTATTATATTTATTTTGACGTATTCTTACATTAATTTACTATTATGGGACAAATTAATAAATTTGTATTTTCAGGGAAAACTAATCCAGTTTATTACAGTCTACGGCTTGCAGAAATTATATTATGATATTATTAGATTATTATATTACAAATTAATTAATTTATAATTTCAGATGAAAACTAATTCAATTTATTACAGCCTACGGCTAAGAGCGGTTATTTCATTAATAAATTTCGCTTTTAGGAAACATTTGCCGATACACCTGGATGGGGGCACACTGGAGCTGATGATTAGTTTTGAAATAATGCAGAGCAGCTCGTCAAAATTGTGATTGTCTTGTGCTAACAGTAGTTGAATATTGGCTACCGGAAAACCGGGTCAAATCTGTCATTACTAACATGCCTTTCTTTTCCTTACTCCACAAAAAAAAACTAACTATCGATCGCTTAGGTGTCTGCAACCGGGTCGAGTCTGTCATAACTAACAAATTCCATCCACTTCTTCGGTTTTGTTATATGTAACACGGGTGTACGGTGGTGCCCGGCATTCCGGGAGTTCCTGGTTCGTCCTTGGCCGTACATTCTAATCAATCAATCAATATATATATATATATATATATATATATATATATATATATATATATAATATAATATATATATATATATATATATATATATATATATATATATATATATATATATATTTATATATAAATATTTATATATATATATATATATATATATATATATATATATATATATATATATATATATATTTATATATAAATATTTATATATATATATTTATATATATATATATATATATATATATATATATATATATATATATATATATTATCTATCTATTACAAATTTTAACTTATTTGGTTAGTGTTTTGCAGGTTATACATTTTGCACAGTAAAATAATTATTTACCCTACAGATTATTATAATAATTATTTACCCTACAGATTGCCCTACAGATTGGTTAAGGTAGTGAGGTATCAAACGCTCTCATTACAATAGAGTATGATAGATAGAAAATTTACATGTACAATACTGAAGAACAGTATTTTTATTTCGTTCTTACAATGTCTGTATTTTGGATATGCCAAAGTTCTTCTGAAAACTTACCTTCCGATCAGATTATACACCAAAATTATAGAATGCTTGTTTACTTAATTAATTATTTTCGTAATATTTTTAACCACAGATGTCAATTTGTGCAACAACTTTTTGTTATACATAAAACATTTCTAAAATATCAATTTAATTAAGAGCTTCTAGTATTGCTAATTTTGCTATCTATCTAAATCAGTTATAGAAATACCACATTTCATTGAAGAAATCGTGTTTTGCAAAATCAATTTAATAAAACAAAGTTAGTTTTGGTTATAAAACGAGATTGATCAGATGTTCAATCTTAATCAATTTTCAATCACCATCTAAAACATTTTATTCGTATTGCAAAAAAAAATAAAAGTTTACGAACCATCTAATTTAACAAAAATAATTAAATTAAGTAATATAAAAAATAATAAAAAATAAAATTACACTTATGTGCTGTATATGTATTTCTTCATTCACTTTTAACAAGATATAGTCTTATGTTAAATTTTATAAATGTTAAACAGTTGGTTGCACTAATTGGAAAAGGGTTAAAATGATTTAAATATTTTATGATTTGTAACACATATGGTCTGCTTCCTTTTTGAATATGTTGAAAACACAAATAATTCAGGTGTGGGATGTGGCATGCAAATATAGGGTCCATATAATATAACATATCGTGACGTGATGTAATACATTATGTCAACACGTTTATATTATGTTGTTGTTTTTTCTTATAATAGGACTGAAAGTCTGAATTAACGATCATTATACATACTTGTCATTCCATTTGTGGTTTGTTAACATATTTGATTAGTTATGCTCATTTTTCACATATCAATCAATTACCATAAACGAAATAGTTGATTGCGCGCCTAAAGCAATATGTGTCTAAGAAAGTGATTTAATTTGGACCGTTCGCAAACCAAAAATATTTTCTTGTAATAATTATTACATAAAGTCGGAACAAAGTGTTTAAAGTAATTGAAAACAAACTTTTAATGTATCAAAATGGTATAATCATTCTCTTATATATAAATAAACATAAAATAATAAAATGAAAGCATAAGTTTTAAAGAAAAGAATTTTTTTCTCATCTCAACTTTTAATTTCATCTTTCATTATGCTTTACAAATTTCTTTTGAACTTCCTCGAATAAAATTCAATTTCTTTGATAAAGTGAATTTTAATTCTCACAAACAATTTGATGTTTTGTTTTTACTGTGTTTGTTTATCTGCGGTGACAATCAGATGTTTTTGTTTATTCATCTGATGTTTAAATTAAAATCCCATTATTGTTTTTGTGCACGAGGACTTTAAAAACTTCCGGACTGCTATTAAATCAAGGTTTATGAAATAAATAATTTTTAGTCAAAATTATAAGTTTATATCGGTATATGGTGAGAAATATTTAATTTTTTTTTTAAACTGTGACTCAATCAATTTTCGTAATCGACTTATTCGCTGCAAGGTGCCAATTAAATAAAAATATAAATTTGAAAAGTTAATGCAATCAATCGATTCCAGATCAAATGAAAGGTTAGACATTGTTAAATCGTGATATTATAATCAACTTTCATGTCGATTGCAATCACAAAAAAATGTGCTCTTTAGTTGAAACATTGATCTTTGTAAAATGTTATCCATTTGCTTACAAGTCTTTACAAGCCATGAGAAGTTATTTTAGTTCGATACGTTAATTGGGCTATAGGATTTAATTTGTTAGCACTACTAGAAATTATAAATCGAGTAAGAAATAATTAGGGCAGCATCATAACGACTTTTTATATAAATTTACTCTATTAAACCTGAATTTAACTGTAATTTGATGACTTTCATCGTGGTACCGAAGAAGAAAAACCTCCGAAAATTTCATGAATAATTTTACAAAAAAATTTGAAAATGAATAATTGGATCTTAAATTAGATTTTATACTTTGGAAAATTTATAAGAAAATTGTCCCCAAAAAAATAAATCGTTAGAAAGATTTTATTTCCCCAAATTAGTCATCAATTTAAAAGTTTTGGCATGTGGATGCAGTTTTACAAATCTGTTGTTACGGTTCCTCAAATAAACGTAGCAATTAATCAAAAGCTGCTATAAATATCAGAAGATGTTGATAATATAATAATATAATAATATAATAATATAATAATATAATAATATAATAATATAATAATATAATAATATAATAATATAATAATATAATAATATAATAATATAATAATATAATAATATAATAATATAATAATATAATAATATAATAATATAATAATATAATAATATAATAATATAATAATATAATAATATAATAATATAATAATATAATAATATAATAATATAATAATATAATAATATAATAATATAATAATATAATAATATAATAATATAATAATATAATAATATAATAATATAATAATATAATAATATAATAATATAATAATATAATAATATAATAATATAATAATATAATAATATAATAATATAATAATATAATAATATAATAATATAATAATATAATAATATAATAATATAATAATATAATAATATAATAATATAATAATATAATAATATAATAATATAATAATATAATAATATAATAATATAATAATATAATAATATAATAATATAATAATATAATAATATAATAATATAATAATATAATAATATAATAATATAATAATATAATAATATAATAATATAATAATATAATAATATAATAATATAATAATATAATAATATAATAATATAATAATATAATAATATAATAATATAATAATATAATAATATAATAATATAATAATATAATAATATAATAATATAATAATATAATAATATAATAATATAATAATATAATAATATAATAATATAATAATATAATAATATAATAATATAATAATATAATAATATAATAATATAATAATATAATAATATAATAATATAATAATATAATAATATAATAATATAATAATATAATAATATAATAATATAATAATATAATAATATAATAATATAATAATATAATAATATAATAATATAATAATATAATAATATAATAATATAATAATATAATAATATAATAATATAATAATATAATAATATAATAATATAATAATATAATAATATAATAATATAATAATATAATAATATAATAATATAATAATATAATAATATAATAATATAATAATATAATAATATAATAATATAATAATATAATAATATAATAATATAATAATATAATAATATAATAATATAATAATATAATAATATAATAATATAATAATATAATAATATAATAATATAATAATATAATAATATAATAATATAATAATATAATAATATAATAATATAATAATATAATAATATAATAATATAATAATATAATAATATAATAATATAATAATATAATAATATAATAATATAATAATATAATAATATAATAATATAATAATATAATAATATAATAATATAATAATATAATAATATAATAATATAATAATATAATAATATAATAATATAATAATATAATAATATAATAATATAATAATATAATAATATAATAATATAATAATATAATAATATAATAATATAATAATATAATAATATAATAATATAATAATATAATAATATAATAATATAATAATATAATAATATAATAATATAATAATATAATAATATAATAATATAATAATATAATAATATAATAATATAATAATATAATAATATAATAATATAATAATATAATAATATAATAATATAATAATATAATAATATAATAATATAATAATATAATAATATAATAATATAATAATATAATAATATAATAATATAATAATATAATAATATAATAATATAATAATATAATAATATAATAATATAATAATATAATAATATAATAATATAATAATATAATAATATAATAATATAATAATATAATAATATAATAATATAATAATATAATAATATAATAATATAATAATATAATAATATAATAATATAATAATATAATAATATAATAATATAATAATATAATAATATAATAATATAATAATATAATAATATAATAATATAATAATATAATAATATAATAATATAATAATATAATAATATAATAATATAATAATATAATAATATAATAATATAATAATATAATAATATAATAATATAATAATATAATAATATAATAATATAATAATATAATAATATAATAATATAATAATATAATAATATAATAATATAATAATATAATAATATAATAATATAATAATATAATAATATAATAATATAATAATATAATAATATAATAATATAATAATATAATAATATAATAATATAATAATATAATAATATAATAATATAATAATATAATAATATAATAATATAATAATATAATAATATAATAATATAATAATATAATAATATAATAATATAATAATATAATAATATAATAATATAATAATATAATAATATAATAATATAATAATATAATAATATAATAATATAATAATATAATAATATAATAATATAATAATATAATAATATAATAATATAATAATATAATAATATAATAATATAATAATATAATAATATAATAATATAATAATATAATAATATAATAATATAATAATATAATAATATAATAATATAATAATATAATAATATAATAATATAATAATATAATAATATAATAATATAATAATATAATAATATAATAATATAATAATATAATAATATAATAATATAATAATATAATAATATAATAATATAATAATATAATAATATAATAATATAATAATATAATAATATAATAATATAATAATATAATAATATAATAATATAATAATATAATAATATAATAATATAATAATATAATAATATAATAATATAATAATATAATAATATAATAATATAATAATATAATAATATAATAATATAATAATATAATAATATAATAATATAATAATATAATAATATAATAATATAATAATATAATAATATAATAATATAATAATATAATAATATAATAATATAATAATATAATAATATAATAATATAATAATATAATAATATAATAATATAATAATATAATAATATAATAATATAATAATATAATAATATAATAATATAATAATATAATAATATAATAATATAATAATATAATAATATAATAATATAATAATATAATAATATAATAATATAATAATATAATAATATAATAATATAATAATATAATAATATAATAATATAATAATATAATAATATAATAATATAATAATATAATAATATAATAATATAATAATATAATAATATAATAATATAATAATATAATAATATAATAATATAATAATATAATAATATAATAATATAATAATATAATAATATAATAATATAATAATATAATAATATAATAATATAATAATATAATAATATAATAATATAATAATATAATAATATAATAATATAATAATATAATAATATAATAATATAATAATATAATAATATAATAATATAATAATATAATAATATAATAATATAATAATATAATAATATAATAATATAATAATATAATAATATAATAATATAATAATATAATAATATAATAATATAATAATATAATAATATAATAATATAATAATATAATAATATAATAATATAATAATATAATAATATAATAATATAATAATATAATAATATAATAATATAATAATATAATAATATAATAATATAATAATATAATAATATAATAATATAATAATATAATAATATAATAATATAATAATATAATAATATAATAATATAATAATATAATAATATAATAATATAATAATATAATAATATAATAATATAATAATATAATAATATAATAATATAATAATATAATAATATAATAATATAATAATATAATAATATAATAATATAATAATATAATAATATAATAATATAATAATATAATAATATAATAATATAATAATATAATAATATAATAATATAATAATATAATAATATAATAATATAATAATATAATAATATAATAATATAATAATATAATAATATAATAATATAATAATATAATAATATAATAATATAATAATATAATAATATAATAATATAATAATATAATAATATAATAATATAATAATATAATAATATAATAATATAATAATATAATAATATAATAATATAATAATATAATAATATAATAATATAATAATATAATAATATAATAATATAATAATATAATAATATAATAATATAATAATATAATAATATAATAATATAATAATATAATAATATAATAATATAATAATATAATAATATAATAATATAATAATATAATAATATAATAATATAATAATATAATAATATAATAATATAATAATATAATAATATAATAATATAATAATATAATAATATAATAATATAATAATATAATAATATAATAATATAATAATATAATAATATAATAATATAATAATATAATAATATAATAATATAATAATATAATAATATAATAATATAATAATATAATAATATAATAATATAATAATATAATAATATAATAATATAATAATATAATAATATAATAATATAATAATATAATAATATAATAATATAATAATATAATAATATAATAATATAATAATATAATAATATAATAATATAATAATATAATAATATAATAATATAATAATATAATAATATAATAATATAATAATATAATAATATAATAATATAATAATATAATAATATAATAATATAATAATATAATAATATAATAATATAATAATATAATAATATAATAATATAATAATATAATAATATAATAATATAATAATATAATAATATAATAATATAATAATATAATAATATAATAATATAATAATATAATAATATAATAATATAATAATATAATAATATAATAATATAATAATATAATAATATAATAATATAATAATATAATAATATAATAATATAATAATATAATAATATAATAATATAATAATATAATAATATAATAATATAATAATATAATAATATAATAATATAATAATATAATAATATAATAATATAATAATATAATAATATAATAATATAATAATATAATAATATAATAATATAATAATATAATAATATAATAATATAATAATATAATAATATAATAATATAATAATATAATAATATAATAATATAATAATATAATAATATAATAATATAATAATATAATAATATAATAATATAATAATATAATAATATAATAATATAATAATATAATAATATAATAATATAATAATATAATAATATAATAATATAATAATATAATAATATAATAATATAATAATATAATAATATAATAATATAATAATATAATAATATAATAATATAATAATATAATAATATAATAATATAATAATATAATAATATAATAATATAATAATATAATAATATAATAATATAATAATATAATAATATAATAATATAATAATATAATAATATAATAATATAATAATATAATAATATAATAATATAATAATATAATAATATAATAATATAATAATATAATAATATAATAATATAATAATATAATAATATAATAATATAATAATATAATAATATAATAATATAATAATATAATAATATAATAATATAATAATATAATAATATAATAATATAATAATATAATAATATAATAATATAATAATATAATAATATAATAATATAATAATATAATAATATAATAATATAATAATATAATAATATAATAATATAATAATATAATAATATAATAATATAATAATATAATAATATAATAATATAATAATATAATAATATAATAATATAATAATATAATAATATAATAATATAATAATATAATAATATAATAATATAATAATATAATAATATAATAATATAATAATATAATAATATAATAATATAATAATATAATAATATAATAATATAATAATATAATAATATAATAATATAATAATATAATAATATAATAATATAATAATATAATAATATAATAATATAATAATATAATAATATAATAATATAATAATATAATAATATAATAATATAATAATATAATAATATAATAATATAATAATATAATAATATAATAATATAATAATATAATAATATAATAATATAATAATATAATAATATAATAATATAATAATATAATAATATAATAATATAATAATATAATAATATAATAATATAATAATATAATAATATAATAATATAATAATATAATAATATAATAATATAATAATATAATAATATAATAATATAATAATATAATAATATAATAATATAATAATATAATAATATAATAATATAATAATATAATAATATAATAATATAATAATATAATAATATAATAATATAATAATATAATAATATAATAATATAATAATATAATAATATAATAATATAATAATATAATAATATAATAATATAATAATATAATAATATAATAATATAATAATATAATAATATAATAATATAATAATATAATAATATAATAATATAATAATATAATAATATAATAATATAATAATATAATAATATAATAATATAATAATATAATAATATAATAATATAATAATATAATAATATAATAATATAATAATATAATAATATAATAATATAATAATATAATAATATAATAATATAATAATATAATAATATAATAATATAATAATATAATAATATAATAATATAATAATATAATAATATAATAATATAATAATATAATAATATAATAATATAATAATATAATAATATAATAATATAATAATATAATAATATAATAATATAATAATATAATAATATAATAATATAATAATATAATAATATAATAATATAATAATATAATAATATAATAATATAATAATATAATAATATAATAATATAATAATATAATAATATAATAATATAATAATATAATAATATAATAATATAATAATATAATAATATAATAATATAATAATATAATAATATAATAATATAATAATATAATAATATAATAATATAATAATATAATAATATAATAATATAATAATATAATAATATAATAATATAATAATATAATAATATAATAATATAATAATATAATAATATAATAATATAATAATATAATAATATAATAATATAATAATATAATAATATAATAATATAATAATATAATAATATAATAATATAATAATATAATAATATAATAATATAATAATATAATAATATAATAATATAATAATATAATAATATAATAATATAATAATATAATAATATAATAATATAATAATATAATAATATAATAATATAATAATATAATAATATAATAATATAATAATATAATAATATAATAATATAATAATATAATAATATAATAATATAATAATATAATAATATAATAATATAATAATATAATAATATAATAATATAATAATATAATAATATAATAATATAATAATATAATAATATAATAATATAATAATATAATAATATAATAATATAATAATATAATAATATAATAATATAATAATATAATAATATAATAATATAATAATATAATAATATAATAATATAATAATATAATAATATAATAATATAATAATATAATAATATAATAATATAATAATATAATAATATAATAATATAATAATATAATAATATAATAATATAATAATATAATAATATAATAATATAATAATATAATAATATAATATTATAATATTATAATAATATAATAATATAATAATATAATAATATTATAATATTATAATATTATAATATTATAATATTATAATATTATAATATTATAATATTATAATATTATAATATTATAATATTATAATATAATAATATAATAATATTATCTTAAAATTAAGTCTTAAAAAAACATCTTAGTCCATGGATCTAATAAAGCTATTAAAAAAAGATTAATTTCATCACAAGTATTACTTACTGTGGAGTTTATTGCACGGGAGAAAGTCGTTAATATCTCGCATATGTTTTTTTATAATTAAACATTTATTATTGTTTGTAATCTATTTCCTTATTGTTAGTAATAAGACAAATAATTTTTTTTTTTGATTTATTAAGTTTTTTTTTTTTTCGTTACAGGTAAGATACAACGTACAACTTATATTACGACCGATGCGCACGCAAACAGTAGTTAACCTATAGTAAAACTATGATTTATAATCACTTCAATCGAATATTGCTACAATTTAGTAACTTAAAATTAAATAATAACACAAATTGAAAAAAAAGTGAAAGGGGTTTCGCCAAATAAAATCATTTCTATCCAATATTTAGAGTACATACATAAATTTTAGTCAATTTTTGTTAAATTTGGTTAAACTCGATGATTGATTAATGAATGTGTACGGTGGATGGTAATTTGTAATTTAAATGTGATCAAGAAGAAACATTTATTTTTAGAAAGTTAAGATTAATCTAAAAATGATATTAGAATATAAATTATATTTAGGTTTGAACAATTTTACACGTCATGTTTTTGCACGAGTTAATCCGAAAAGGTAGGTTTATGGGTTGTATAAAATATTAAATTCAGAACTTGAGGCATATTTACAAGACAGTAATTTTCAATTATTAATTAATTTTTTTTTTGTTTTTCACAATTTTACTCACGTGGAATACAATTTATTTTTTGTATGTGTTGTGCGACAATTTATTTACCTGTAAATTGTGTGCGGAGGCATAATTTTATTTATTTCACATTTATAAAGCAACAGAATTTTTATACCTCTATAAGATAATCAAAATAAATTTTTCTTAATATTTTTTGAGCCGCCGGCGCTGTTATTTTCGTATGCGAATTAAGTTGTTATTCTAAAATAGATATGATATAAGTGTGTGTTTCGACGAATTTTGTAATATATAGCGCACGTTATTAATTAATCAAATTTAGTAATAATTTGCGAGCGATGCATATCAATTGTGTAATGATATGCCTTCAATCATGTGCCGGATTTTTTGTATTTTATTCAAAAGACAAAGAATTATAATTTAAGATTATTTAAGATAATTCCAATTTCATGGACGCACGCCCAAGTATAAGTTCATTTATCTCGATATATTAATCAATCTAACTTATTTGAACCCACGTGCATTGTTAAAAATGGTCGATACATGAAAATCCAGCTGACGCCAGTATACTAATTTCTAGAATTTAAAATAGCCCTGAAGTTGTCCGACAATTAAAAAGTAGAAAAAGGGTGAAACGTAAAATTTTTACGATAGTATATTAAACTGATTAGTGATAGGTTAGTATTAGAAGTCAATTTTATGAGGTAATAGTCAAGTCAATAGTCTAGTCAAGTCAATAGTCAAGTCAATAGTCAAGTCAATAGTCAAGTCAATAGTCAAGTCAATAGTCAAGTCAATAGTCAAGTCAATAGTTAAGTCAATAGTCAAGTCAATAGTCAAGTCAATAGTCAAGTCAACAGTCAAGTCAATAGTCAAGTCAATAGTCAAGTCAATAGTCAAGTCAATAGTCAAGTCAATAGTCAAGTCAATAGTCAAGTCAATAGTCAAGTCAATATTCAAGTCAATAGTCAAGTCAATAGTCAAGTCAATAGTCAAGTCAATAGTCAAGTCAATAGTCAAGTCAATAGTCAAGTCAATAGTCAAGTCAATAGTCAAGTCAATAGTCAAGTCAATAGTCAAGTCAATAGTCAAGTCAATAGTCAAGTCAATAGTCAAGTCAATAGTCAAGTCAATAGTCAAGTCAATAGTCAAGTCAATAGTCAAGTCAATAGTCAAGTCAATAGTCAAGTCAATAGTCAAGTCAATAGTCAAGTCAATAGTCAAGTCAATAGTCAAGTCAATAGTCAAGTCAATAGTCAAGTCAATAGTCAAGTCAATAGTCAAGTCAATAGTCAAGTCAATAGTCAAGTCAATAGTCAAGTCAATAGTCAAGTCAATAGTCAAGTCAATAGTCAAGTCAATAGTCAAGTCAATAGTCAAGTCAATAGTCAAGTCAATAGTCAAGTCAATAGTCAAGTCAATAGTCAAGTCAATAGTCAAGTCAATAGTCAAGTCAATAGTCAAGTCAATAGTCAAGTCAATAGTCAAGTCAATAGTCAAGTCAATAGTCAAGTCAATAGTCAAGTCAATAGTCAAGTCAATAGTCAAGTCAATAGTCAAGTCAATAGTCAAGTCAATAGTCAAGTCAATAGTCAAGTCAATAGTCAAGTCAATAGTCAAGTCAATAGTCAAGTCAATAGTCAAGTCAATAGTCAAGTCAATAGTCAAGTCAATAGTCAAGTCAATAGTCAAGTCAATAGTCAAGTCAATAGTCAAGTCAATAGTCAAGTCAATAGTCAAGTCAATAGTCAAGTCAATAGTCAAGTCAATAGTCAAGGCAATAGTCAAGTCAATAGTCAAGTCAATAGTCAAGTCAATAGTCAAGTCAATAGTCAAGTCAATAGTCAAGTCAATAGTCAAGTCAATAGTCAAGTCAATAGTCAAGTCAATAGTCAAGTCAATAGTCAAGTCAATAGTCAAGTCAATAGTCAAGTCAATAGTCAAGTCAATAGTCAAGCTTACAGCAACTAGTATTTAGAAAATATTTGCAATGTACAGCTACAGAATAAATTGCTTCAAAGTCAATGTCAATTTTATGTTTTCAATAAAAAGTAAAAGCCTCTATATCTAATTACTCAGTCCTCAGTGATCCTCACAGATTTCCTTGTAATTTCATTATAAATTACAAAATATTTTTTCTGTGAACTTAATTTAGTTAATTTTGTGATATTTATATTGTCACTAACTAAACCGCAAACCTAAACTGCTATGCAATATTTTATCGAAATACATAATTAACTAATTTAACAAATGTTATACGATAAATATACGTAATTGAAATTGTAAAGCACGATTTTATTGTGTTAATTAAAATAATTAATTATTTCAATAAAGTATTATTTAATTTCGCTTTTTCCCGCCTTTTCAACAGTATCACAAAATTACAAAACACGTCAATGCGGTAAAATAGAATCACGCTTATATTTAAATTTTGACATTAGCATAAGATGTCATAATAGTAGATTTTGAAAAGTGAAAATATTTTATCAGGATATATATATATATATATATATATATATATATATATATATATGAGTCATTCCATTATATTTCGGACAGCCTCCAAAATTCATCTCTTCGATTTTGGTTTTTTTATTTTTTTTCACTTTCCTTATTAAAAATAAATAGACCCCTATTTTTTTTTTTTTTTTTGTACCTATGGTTGTCCCGTTATTCGAGTTTTTAGTTTTGACAGTTTTCAAATTTTGATTTTTGACTCCTACATTAAATATTGTATCTTCGGTTCTAAAATGAGTATTTTCATAAACAGTAGCATTTTAGAAAGGTATTAAGCTGTTCTATATTATTTCATAATTTATTTTTATAAAATACCGTTATCTTTGGAGTTATGGTTAGATATATCTATGTTTATACTTCCACCGCTAGAGGGCTAAAGATACCAAAATTTAAATATACCCGATGCACCATTTGATAGGCAATTTGTTCACCTTTTATAAAAAAGTAAAATTATTTTCGTCCACGGCTATAGTTTAGCCGCCAGAAGACTTCAAAGTTGAAAAAACGTGTTTTTTTAGAAAAAAAAATTCTATTAGTTGCGAAATGAGAATGAAAGTATACACTTAACGGACATTTTTTGTATAATTTTGATACAAAATACAGCAATAAATAGAAAAACGGCCAGTTTTGAAATATTTAGGTTAGAACTCGTCTCCCAGAGGGAAGATAAATTGAAATTAACTAATTTTTTAAGCTTTTTCCTGCCAAAATTTGCTGTAAATGTTTAGTTATTATGATTAAATGCAAGTTTTTTTTCTGTTTTTGTATAAAATAAATCAGTTATTCAATTAAGTGCATATTCGCAAATGTTTGATGAACAGATAAACCGCCAGCGGGTTGGAAAATGAAATTAACCATTTTTTTCAGTATTTTTATGAAACGAATGATTGAATTGAGTACAAATACCTGGTATGTGTACATGCAACCAATTTTTATTTCTTTAAATCTAAGTTGTGTCCTTTTTAATTTACCCGTTTTCTCGCCAAACAACAGGTAGTTATCTAATTTTGAAATCACTGGTATTACAGCGATGAATCATCTTGCATATGTTTGCACCCATTTTTGTTTTATTGCCGCCTTCTTTCAAAACAGCATTTATAAATTCGTCATTTCAGGTATAAAAGCCATGAGGAGCACATATTTTATTATTATTTTATTACCTAGCGCTATTTATTGTCCCTATGTAACAGAAAAAGGAGGTGCTCAGTAATTTTATGACTATACGGCAAATAATAAACTAGGCTCATATAAATAAACGTACAAAATTTTTGGCTCTTCAGTTAATATCTAAAAGTGGACTATAAAGTATCTCTTTCGTAAATTTATTATTGGTGTGAAATATCGAATTTAAAATACAAAATGGTTAATCCGGAATGCTGTAATCCTTTTGATTTGGAAAACCATAAAAATTTGAAAAATAATTCTAATGCTATTAGTGTAAAACTAGCTGAAAAAGCTCAACAATTTTTAAATCGTGAAATAACAAATAAAAGAATTTGTAACAAATGCAGAGCTAAATTGTAAAGGTTAACCGAAGTTGTAAGTTTACCAAGTACACCGGCAAGCTGTTCGACATCCTCGTCCAGTATATCACCACCACCACATGAAATTCTATCGGAAAATTCATCACCACCACATGAAATTCTTCAGTCGGTGTATCATGATATTTTCACCGAATCATGTGAACGATTGGGTGGATCTCCTGTAAACAAATACAGGCTCACAGAATCATTGTATCGCCAAAAGCAGCTGGAAAAAGTGGTCAGGCTCACTTGTGAAAATGTTTTGTGCGTTCCGGTGCCCAAAATATCACCAATAGATGCTGATCAGTCAAATCTTCATGATGATAACGGAAACATTCTTAACAATATTTTGGAAGCATTTAATCGCGAGGAAAACTACGACAATCGTGTATTGCTGCTTACTTTAATACCTGAAAATTGGTCAGTAACCAGAATTATGGATAAGTTCCAGGCAACAAAACACATAGTATTAAAATCAAAGAATTTAATCAAGGAGAGAGGATATGGCAGCTTACCTGGGCCAAGAAAAAGGAGGTCTGGAATTTCTTCAGAAACAATAACCACAGTTACGGAATTCTACAAAAATATGGATATCAGCCGACAGCTTCCCGGATTAAATGACTGCATAAGTGTTCGTGATGTTAATGGAAATCGGGTTCAAAAGCAGAAACTACTTGTCTTGTGCAGTTTATCTGAGGCTTATAAGGCGTTTTTGGAAAAATATCCATCTGACAACATTGGATTCTCCAAGTTTGCAGAGCTTCGGCCAAAAGAATGTATATTAGCGGGAAAAGCCGGAACGCATAATGAATGTGTTTGTATAATTCATCAGAACAACAATTTGTTATGTCCAGTTATAACAAAAATTTTACAATGCGACCCTGTTATTAATAATGAAAGAGAACTGTTAAAAAGAGTATCCTGTGAAAATTTGACCTGGGATTGCTGTAACGGTGATTGTGAAGACTGCAATGTGTTATTGGATGATTTCCTGAAACAAATAAAAGCCGCAGCAGACGCTGAAGAAATGAACGAAGTAACATACAGTTATTGGGATCCTGTTGAAAATGTGTTTAAATTGCAGAAGATTATATCTTCTGTTGATGAAGTCGTCGAAATTTTATCAGAATCAAAATATGGCCTAGCAGTACTGCGTAAACACGATTTTATCACTAAACAACAATCAAGTTATTTAAAGCTCGTAAAAAATGATCTGCAAGTTGGAGAATATGTTGTTGTTTTGGATTTTGCAGAGAATTATAAATTTTAACCATACAGTCTATTCGTTTCGGTTATGTAACCAAAGAAGAATATGCAAAAACTAAAACAAAACTTAATAAAAGATTTTCTAATATTAAAACAATGCAAAATACCCGGCAAACTCATCAAATAATGCCGAGCTCTGATAAAACATTTATTAGAACTAAAATGTTCTCAAATTCTCTTACTGTAAATATATGTTCTTTGTAAAAATCGTCATGAAAAAATAAAAATATTTTGTAAAAACAATTGTAAAAATTACATTTTTTTTTATTTAAATGTATCGTCTTTTTGCCGGTTTACTTTAAAACGCCTAAAAAAAATTTGTTAATTACAATTTTGCGGTCTTCTGGTGGTTTACCTGTATCTGGAATAGTTGCAAATAGGCGCTTAATTGAATAACTGATTTATTTTATACAAAAACAGAAAAAAAACTTGCATTTAATCATAATAACTAAACATTTACAGCAATTTTTGGCAGGAAAAAGCTTAAAAAATTAATTAATTTCAATTTATCTTCCCTCTGGGGGACGAGTTCTAACCAAAATATTTCAAAACTGGCCGTTTTTCTATTTACTGCTGTATTTTGTATCAAAATTATACAAAAAATGTCCGTTAAGTGTATACTTTCATTCTCATTTCGCAACTAATAGAATTTTTTTTTCTAAAAAAACACGTTTTTTCAACTTTGAAGTCTTCTGGCGGCTAAACTATAGCCGTGGACGAAAGTAATTTTACTTTTTTATAAAAGGTGAACAAATTGCCTATCAAATGGTGCATCGGGTATATTTAAATTTTGGTATCTTTAGCCCTCTAGCGGTGGAAGTATAAACATAGATATATCTAACCATAACTCCAAAGATAACGGTATTTTATAAAAATAAATTATGAAATAATATAGAACAGCTTAATACCTTTCTAAAATGCTACTGTTTATGAAAATACTCATTTTAGAACCGAAGATACAATATTTAATGTAGGAGTCAAAAATCAAAATTTGAAAACTGTCAAAACTAAAAACTCGAATAACGGGACAACCATAGGTACAAAAAAAAAAAAAAAAATAGGGGTCTATTTATTTTTAATAAGGAAAGTGAAAAAAATAAAAAAATCGAAATCTAAGAGGTGAATTTCGAAAAATGCTAAAAATCGTCTGTTTTATAATGGAATGACCCATATATATATATATATATATATATATATATATTTACTATCAAACTATCATTAACTGAATAATTATCAACGCGTCTCATACTGCTCGGTTGTTTTTCATCATCATCGTCGCAGGCCTCGACATTGCGAATCGTTTGTGTTGGTGACACGGAGAAGGAGGATTCTCATATAACACATAATTCTACTCCAACAGAGGATTTCAGAGGATTTGTTTTCCGCACAAGAAATTATTAGAATTACAAATGAGATTATCAGTTCGTTATCTAAATGTAAATCAAAATAAGATCAAATTATAGAAATTTTTTATAAAGATGTTTTCAATTCAAATGAGCAGTAGCTTTAATAGTCTATCATCAATATACTTTACTCGAATGCATAGAGCATTCGAAATACAAAAAATAGAATTTTGTAATTATGTGAACAATAATCCATTTGAAACCTTACAGAATCATTTATATGATATTTATATAACCATTTATATGATATTTATATGCCCTGATGAAGACACGTACGCTTCAGCTAGCTCGAAAACATCACGGCTATACAGTCAAGAAAACTAGAACTAGTTTCGTGCAGGGTTGGGCGTTTTACATGTAAAAAACGTTTTCTCCATTTTACATGTAAATAACGTAAATTACAAAAAAAATGTGTATTTTACAAAAATATGTAAATTATATTTAAAAAACGAGAATCCGTCCAGAAATAATTTAAATTTTTATTGAATAAATGATACAAACATTTGTTTATAAGAATAACTTGCATTAGAAAATCCAATTAAACATTTTATTTAAATGGTTAATCATAATTATTTTCAACTTTTAGTTATCTACATTGAGACAATAAAAATCACCTATCCTTCTACAATGCCATCTGTTTACGTCTTAAACTAGTTCTTATATTCGACAAAATAAACAATTAGTGACATAGTGCCATCTAGCTACATTTGAATAAGCTAAAATAAAATATTTTTAAGAGTGCATATTTCTTTCGATATGTAGCGGAAAACTAATTGCAATTTGACGTTTAATCATAAATAAAATAATTCTCTGCAGTGAAATGAATGATGTGAATCTATACTCGTTTGACTGGCTTTTAAATTTTAATCTTTATTAATTTCAAACAGGACAAAATCAACCAAATTATCACTACCCGTCTCACCCTCATCAAATAAATGTATGCCTGAAATTACTAGCCCCATTCTATCCATTCGATGAAATGCCTATGTATTATGCCTTTGACGTTCAGTGAAGTAAAGAGGTAGCGAATATTATTATCGAATTTAAGCGTGGAACTGTAGTGAATTTTATTAATTCAATTTAATTTTTCTTACTCTAATTACAATTAATAATTTTTCATAACCTAAGTTTGCAGCAATACCATTATACTAACCTTACCATAGAATTAATACTAGATAAATTGATTAATACATTAATAATTAAATTTGGGAAAAATATTCTTTTTGAAACCCAACAGTTACCATTCAAGGAATTCCATATGATAACTCCTCTCACGAAAAACGAAGCGTTCATCAAATTACATTTATTGATATCAGGTGTCAAGATTTCATTGTCAAAATATTTCTTATCATAGGAAAGTTGCACTTTATTTTACATTTATACATAATAAATAACACAATAAATATCACAATAAATAAACACAAATACACTACACTGTAGTATATAGTCAATTTTTCTTTAATTAAGAGATTTGGTAACAGATGGCGATAATTGTAATGAAAAAGTTGATTTATATTTTACAGTATGTATAAAATAATCGTTTACATTTTACATACATTTTACATGTAAAAAACCCAGTAAATTACATTTTGTAATTTACACGCCCAACTGTGGTTTCGTGAGCAATGAAATGAATTTAGAATGATCATGTTGATGAAACTCTTATATGCTAAGCTATGCAAGCGTTTAAATTCTTTCGATAACGTTGGGAATAACAATCTATCGATTGTAATTTTGAACACTTACCATCTCCTATATAATTTTTTAATTACGATTATTTAGGCTTATTAGATTATTGTCAGACCAAGGAGGATAGTTACAGTTTAACTTTTTATCTGATATATTGAACTTAAATATGAACTCAGACAATCATTCGATGTAACGTAAACGGCACGATGCATTTTTCATCTTCATTTGCAACCCAACTAAAATTTATTAAGTTGAAGTCACTCAGTATCAGCATACTATCACCCAAGTTGCATTTGGAAGTAAGGCTCTTTAAATAGTCGGTATATTTTAAATAAACTTCAGCAGGTGCTCTCATTGGAATATATAAGCCAATGATGTAAATAAACTTCTTGAAGGTACTCAAAATAGACAACAGTTCAATTGTGGGATTACTGTTAATAACTATACTTGGAATGACGAGTGTACAATAATCATTACACCCACAACTCCTGGTTTAAAACTATTAGGTGCCGAACGATCACGCCTTTGAACAATGTATACTTCAGAGAAGTACTCCAAACTATATATATTAGAAGGTAGATTCATTTCAGTAATTACGTATACACAATACAATGATTACAAAGCGATAACACTCGCGATTAAGACGCCATATCGCAGACGTTTTGATAATATATAAATTTGTTGTATATATCTATATTGTGAGTTGAAATATTTACACCTGATGGAGGTGATGGCGTCTCCCTCGAAACTGTCTATTGCGTTGGCTGAAATTGAATTCTTTTTACAAAAATGTTTAAGTTATTATCTGTAATGGTTGATTTTAGCCCCGACACAAAAATCTATTTTCGAGGTGGAATAGCTCCAATCGATGACACATTATTATCAGTACAGATTACAATCTATAGAATTCTTTTAATGGAACTCCCTATTTTTTATAACGGTCGATGGCTTACGTAAAATATTTTTGTCACCAGTATTGCACTTGTTTATGAGATTATTAGTATCTAGATTTAAATTAAAATTACACTTATACTTAGACAAAATGTATAGTTTAATCAGATCTCTAAAAATTCGGAAAGTTCCAGGTCCGGATTCAGTAATAAAACCTTAAAAAAATTGCCAAGAAAAACGGTAATATTTTTAATTCCTACGATAATTGAAAACAGGTTAAAAAACGACATAATGTCAACCAAATATTTTTTTAATAGAAAATTAAAATTAATAAAAATATTAATTAATGTTTATTTTTCATGCAAAAGGGGAGTGCTAATATTCCCCAGAACTCACAAAATTTTAGGAATACACATACACCATCACTATATATATATATATATATATATATATATATATATATATATATATATATATATATATATATATATATATATATAAATATATAAATATATATATATATATATATATATATATATATATATATATATATATATATATATATATATACGGATGTGAAGTATTTCCTAAACAACAACAAATTTCCTAAAAATTGCAACAACAAAATAAACATTTGTATTAGTTAAAACTACGTATTATAAGTACGTATTATCGAATAAATTATTTTTTATAGTTTAAAAAAAAAACAAATCAAGCGAAAACTATTATTTTAAGTTGTAATCAAGACTTATTTTCTAAAGGAAAATCATACAGATTTTCCAAATTCTAGGGGAACAGGTAGTTAGGAATGAACATTTTTGATGTAAGTTACATAGTAGCGATACATCAATTTTTCCCGATTTTTCATGATTTTCCTGAAAAGCGGACACTCTAGCGGAAACTTGTTTTCCTTTAGAATAGACTAGTGTCTACTCAAAGCAAGTTTCCGCTAGAGTGTCCGCTTTTCAGGAAAACCATGAAAAATCGGGAAAATGGTTGTATTACTACTATGTAACTTACATCAAAAATGTCCATTCCTAACTACCTGTTCCCATAGAATTTTAAAAATCTGTATGATTTTCCTTTAGAATAGACTCTTGTCTACTCAAAACAAGTTTCCGCTAGAGTGTCCGCTTTTCAGGAAAACCATGAAAAATCGGGAAAATGGTTGTATTACTACTATGTAACTTACATCAAAAATGTCCATTCCTAACTACCTGTTCCCATAGAATTTTAAAAATCTGTATGATTTTCCTTTAGAATAGACTCTTGTCTACTCAAAACAAGTTTCCGCTAGAGTGTCCGCTTTTCAGGAAAACCATGAAAAATCGGGAAAAATTGATGTATCGCTACTATGTAACTTACATCAAAAATGTTCATTCTTAACTACCTGTTCCCCTAGAATTTGGAAAATCTGTATGATTTTCCTTTAGAATAGACTCTTGTCTATTCGACGAGTGCACTTGTTTTAGAAAATCAGTCTTGATTACAACTTAAAATAATAGTTTTCGCTTGATTTGTTTTTTTTTTAAACTATAATAAATAATTTATTCGATAATACGTACTTATAATACGTAGTTTTTACACATACATACAAATGTTTATTTTGTTGTTGCAATTTTTAGGAAATTTGTTGTTGTTTAGGAAATACTTCCCATCCGTATGTAGATACGTGAAGTTTTTCCTAAAAATTTCCTAAGTTTTTTTAGGAATAATTTAGTAAATACTTCACGTGAATATATATATATATATATATATATATATATATATATATATATATATATATATATATATATATATATATATATATATATATATATATATATATATATATATATATATATATATATATATATATACCAATACCTCGATTTACGTGAGTCTTGATTTGCGTTTTTTTACCTGGCATGATGCGTTGTTTTCATAGTAAAAAAACAGTTTGCGTTGACATTTGATCAACTTTGCGTTAAAAAAAATCTATGTGAAAAGGATTAAGTTTCGTTGTAACGGGTCAAAGTGAACAAAGCCCTATATAAATTAAAAAACATTGATTTCGATTTAAGACTTTATATCATATTATGCAAATCGAACCAGCTACGAATAAGCAAGAAATCACAATCAATTAGATCTGATAGCCCTGAACCCCATTTGCTTTTATACGCCAATGTGATATCAGTAAACCTGCAACAATAGAGCTTTTGAAATTTAAATAACCAAGCACTGTACTGGGTTGCAATTTTAACCACTTGCATCCTATTTTTGAGGTTATAATCAAATCATTATGTTTATTATAATAAATCGTCTGATAATGTAAAGTTTTCAGAGTCTGAGATTTCCCACATTCAAAGGGATATTGCACAATCTGCTGATATTGCAGAAAGCGATATCCACGAATTTCTATATGCTAACGTAGATATAACAAATGAGGATCTAATGAAGTAAAATGGATACTAAGTAAAAGAAAGTAAAATTTATACTGACGATAACAGAAGAATTGGCAGAAATTCACAAAAAAACAGACAATTACGAGACATTTGATTTTTCAGTAGGAACATCTCATGAACCATTTAACAAGCCTGAGATAATGTCAGCCTTAAAATTAACTGTGTCACTTAGTGGCAATAAACATTAAAACAATTTATCCCTTTCTGGTTTAAATAACTCATGTATTCCCCTTTTAAAATGAATAACTTATAAACTGGAGCGCAGGAGAGTAATGGTTAGAAAATTTAGGTCCATTAGCCCTAACCATAATGTTGATTCGTGGCAAGAAATAACAAGTTGGAGTCGGCATAATAGCTGACCTAATTAAGATGATCCCGTCTTCAGATGCAATAATTGAATTTATCAAAAAAGGTAATCCAAGTGATCTTGGGAGATTATTAAGAAGTCTAAGGTATTATTTCTTTAATAGTTGGAGACAGATCACAGGATCTTATTTACTTCCCTCTCCTTGGTTCCTATTAAATGTTTAAACAAATTTAAATTTTAAAGAGTTAGTAAATTTTTCGGCTATTGGTTAAATAAAAGCATATGATATAATGAGACATGATTAACAATTCAAGAAACAAACTATTGGTGAAAGGGTTAGGAAAGTGGTATTTCATGCCATATTTGAAACTTCTTGTGAAGATTTATGGATACTTAAAGCAATCACTAGTGAAAAAACTTGAATCAAAAGATCAGATGTCGATTTAGTTTTCAATAAAGGCTCTAAGGAGTAGAAAATAAATACACATTATTCTTGTGAATCTTTTAAAATTAAACGCGTATTCCAGCCTATGCTAATCAATAAAAAAATGAGCTAAGGTTTTGCCAGAATTATATTTACGTAAGTACTTCATTATGGATCTATTTTCATCTATTATATGTTTTAGAACCGATCTTTTACAGTTTCTAGTCAGCATATGGCAAATTATGCTTCGTTTTGCGGTGTTTTCGTATGCGTTACGTTTATTCGAGACCTAATAAATCGCGCAAACCGAGGAATTGGTGTATGTATAAATGTATATATATATATATATATATATATATATATATATATATATATATATATATATATATATATATATATTTATGTATATATATATTCTAACTAGATAATATTAAAACATGTAGCTGACCGATGCAGTGTGGTCCGGGAAAACTTATTTGTACATTTTATATTAAGAAAGTAATTTTTAGGTTAGGTTATTAATGTTTAATGTGTGTATTTGTCGCAAAAAATATCTAACAAATTTTGTGAAGGTACAAATGTTGAAATTAGCAATGCGGTAAATTTTAAAAACTTGGAAGAATAAAATATTCTAGCACCCAAGGGGTTGCTACATAAAAGTAATATAACTTGAGATCGAGATTTCACAGAAATATATATATATATATATATATATATATATATATATATATATATATATATATATATATATATATATAGCATTTTCATTCCTAAAAGTCTAAAACAAGTAAAAGTATTTTTGTCTCGGATTTGTCTCGAAAAATTTATTAAAGCATTCGCCAATCGCCATACTTTTCAACCTGCATAAATATTTCAATAGTGATAGGTTTAGTAAATCAAATATCAACTAAACCAAATATCAACTTGTAAATCTTTCAAAAGCTGTATTTTTGCAGAAACTTGTGGTACTATATTCAACATCATAATAACAAAAAAGCAAAAATTCAGTGGTTTAACTAGCAGGATTTGGCTAAGTTGGCACTAGGCTGAAATTTCAATGAGAAGAGATGCAAAAGAGAACTTTATCACTTAATTATGATTTGTGATTGCGATAAACATAATGGATAATTGTCATTTGTTGTAGTGCAAAATTCACGGCCTCTGTCATCTATGCCAGTACGCGACGGTTGCAGATAAAACCAGAAGAAAGTTGCAACGCCTGAACATCAAAAGTTATCTTCCTATTTTCCACCTTTCTTTTCAAAAGCTTTGTAATACGCTCAATATCTGTCTTATTATAGGAAATTTTATTTGATAGTTCTTCGTCCCTCTAAATTTCTAGTACTATATGCATCATTTTAAAGTTACCATAAAATCAAGAACTTTATAATTCTTTTCAGAGCAATTACTCTTAAGGTCGCTACCTTTTAATATATTTGATCATTGTTTGAATAAATCCATGGTGTTGGGGTTATGGAATCGTTTGTAGAACACATATTGAAACTTTTATCATCGTCCTAGAAGAATAAACTAATTATGAAACTAATTATGGTATACCATTTGGAAGTTAATTTTAGTTACTTTTTTTTATTCATCCTCTGCATGTTATAATTATACTTAATTTGTTCCATCTCCAACTTTAGTTTTAGATTTAAGTATTGCAGTAAAATTTTAACAGCTTGAACTTCAGTTTCAAGATTTTCTAATTTTTAATAATAAAATGGCTTGGCAGTTCGAGAAACTTCTCGAGCATGCTGTATTGCTGTTCATTTTTATACTAGCTGTTATTACCATCTTCTGTTTGGTGGTGTTTTAATTTGTCATTCTAAGAACAGATAACACTTTGTTCATAATTTATTACCTTGAATAGTTCTGTGGTTTAATGACAGCCATTAACATGGCTGTTATTTTGACAAATGTTTGCTCGACGTCTTTTATAGACGAGTAATATATAAAGATTTTCCAGCAAAATTCATTTTTAAACTATTTTTTATTTATTTTTTTTAAACTATTCCGAATTAGTGGCATTTTGCAAAATTTAAAAGCCATTATATATTGACAAAAAGTTTTACATAAACGGCATGTTTGCTATAACGACTAATACATCGTTTTAAAATGATGGAAAAAGTTCAAACCGGTAAATATTTAAATAAGCTTTAAGTTTTTCGTAAGTTCTATACAAATAAACTAACATACAAAAGATTATAGTTTAAGACCTCCGGTCAATGTCTTTTCAAGACAAACTATAATTGCAAAACTAGGTTGTAATAAAAAATAAATTTCTAGAATTTTAATTTTAAATAATTCACCTGCGTTCTTTGTTGTAACTTATTAGTTTCGCCCCGTGTACAAATCAATCGTTCTTGACAACATTAACTTATATCTTTCACTTCATGTACGATTGCAAATTTCACCTTAACTAAACGCAAATTTCAATTCAAATTTGTTAAAGGTCACAAATAAAAAATATATTTCCCATAAATCGGTTTTTGTAATTAACAAAAATTTTGTAATTAAATTATATACATAAAAAAACTAATTAAATTTTAATCTGCTTGTAAAACTAAATTTCATTGCAAATTAGAATCTAATTAAATTTTTTTTTATAGTTAAATAACCGCATGCTCTACTCACACTATATATATACCAGATATAATAACATCTTGCAAGGTTGTTTATGTTGTATCATTACTCCAAAAAATTGAATGTCAAACACCAACATTTTTTTTACAGTTATTTCGCGTTTGGTCGCAAGTATTTTCTAAATAAGATCATAAAACGATGACAGTTTTAATTAAATTTCACGAATAAATAATAAAAAAAAATTATTTTAACACTTTTTGGTCGAGTGCGTGTGCTGTCGGTCTTAATAATTTAAAAAATTAGTATGGTTTAACTGTGTACATAATCAATTATCAACGGTTAATTGTTGTATGGAAATTAGAAAACTTTTCGCCTACAAACGAGCATCACAAATTTTCTATGTACAGTGGTAGTCAAAATAAAATTAATTTCTAATCGGATTATAAAAGCATAAGCGAAAATTGTTGTCTAATTTAATTAAAGTTTTATTATTAGATAAATGATTTGTTTTTGTTGTATACATGAGAAGTGTGATAATGTAAATGGATTATACATTTATAAACTTAATCGAATTATGCATTAGGGAGGTTGAGAAAATATTCTGGCTACTAAATTTCTCTCAGCCTTACTTCCACTTAATTGATAAAGAGTAACAATTTTTTGTTAATCTCTGTGTAATTAGTTTTTACTAATTACATTAAACTTATCATAGTTTATCATAGTTTAATTTTAAAACATAATATAATAATAGTTGCTTTCCAATCGACCATCGCACGTACTTTTAAGTACTTAGGTGTGTGTCTTTGCTACATTTTATCTACTCGTAACTGCTCATGCAAAATAGTAAGAGCAGCTACGAGTAGTTAAAATTTAGCAAAGACACACATCTTGAACTACTTATTTTTTTTTATTCCTGTTTGTGCTGGAGGTCAATTCTCGTTGTGTGAAATTTTGTTTTGATGTTCTTATTCTTCAAAGTCTTTCTAAATTCACTCCTTTTGAGACAGAGCCGTGTTTCATTGCACATTTTTAGCGGATCCAAATTCTGCAGAAGCATTATTGATTATCATTTCATTACTTTCAAGAAATAAAAGGTCATCCTAGAGACTCCAGCGTGGTCTAAAATTCCAGTGGGTGATTTAAGGTATCATCAGTATCCACTAGAGCATCAGATGATCTGCATGTGGTAACAGTGCCTAGTAATTCGTTTTGGGTGCCAGGATGGCTCTCTCATATAAAATAATTTTTGATGTTTTCCTCAATGTTTGTGTATATTTTCTGAAATCAATAAACTAACAATGGACTAAACATACGACTCTAACTGGCAAATATTTTCAGTGAATGTGATTCTGCGTATGTAGATCAATAAAAGAAGTGCAACCACCAATTGGCATCAGTTTTGCTGTGAATTGTTGTGAACCTCTTTCGGCACTTTCTCTACAAAACTGGAGCTTTGAAACAAGCGTTAAGGTCATTAGCAGGAGTGGGCGGCGCAACTACTGGCAGCGTTTGTTAAAATTCATCAGTAATATTTATCCCATTAGTTGAATGCTCTATTTTAGGTTATGTTACTCGTTCGATACGACAAATTCGCGAAATTTTTAAGCTTGGCTAGACCAGTGTAATCATTTTCTCGAGCCACATCACATTTAATAATAAAAGTTTTTTTTTCTTTATGTGTTAAGCAATTCCATCTGTTCTGGAGCCGGAGCTCTCCTAAATCTTTCTCGTACTAGTTGTGACTAGTAAAATTACCGCAGTAAGCTGGATCCACATAATAGTATTGGATGACCGTCGACTGAAAGTGCGCGAGCTAGCAGACATGACATGCAATTCAAAAAGTGCTGTACATCACATATTGATTTAAAATTTGGACATTAAAAAACTATGCGCATGATTACTCACAATGTGACAAAAACAGCGTCATGGAGATGTTTTTTTCGAGTATTTGGCAAAGTTTCACAGCAATAAATCCGAGTTTTTATGTCGATCACTTCACACCTGAACCGTCAAAACTATTAACCGAAAGAGGAAAATCGGCTATGAAGAAGGTTTGATTTCGCCAGTTTTGACTTAATTACAGACAAGGTTATGGCATGTGGCTTTTCATGATTCTAAACTCAAGAAAACCAAACACAGTAAACAATCTCGTACAAACCAATTTCACTAATGTCAATAAGTAATAATTTAAAGTAATTGAAAACATGCTTCTAAAAATACTCCTGCCAATAATAAGGGTGTATTCCGAATCATCAAATTGAATTCATCAGAGTTAGCACTTCACAATCGACCAGGTGTATATTAATGTAGGTGAGAAAGGACTCGAAAAAGTCAGGTCTACTCTATAGAATTCAGTTCTATAATTTATCGATTGGATAAGTGAATTTTGTTGATTCGGGTCGGCCTATTATCTTTCTTATACATAGTGATAAGTTAAAGCAGCAATAGATAATCTGAATCACCTGTAAAAATATGATATCAAAGTTGTGGTTAAAATCAAAAATATTGTTCACACAAACACTCCAAATGACAAAATATAATTGATTAATTGATTAGAGTGTACGGCCAAGGACGAACCAGGAACTCCAAAAATACCGGGCACATATAACAAAACCGAAAGAGTGGATGGAATGTTAGTTATGACGTTCCAATTCGATCGAATTCACCGTTTTATGCCAAAAACATCAAGTATTTGCATAAAAACCTTATTTATATTCACTTTACTTGACATAAAAGCACCAAAACTATTATAAATAAAATTTTATTAAAATAACTAGACATTCAAACTCGATTGAATTCACCATTTTACACCAAATACACAAAGTACTTGCATGAAAATCATATTCATAGTCACTTTACTCGACAAAAAATCACCGAAATTATAAAAATAATTTTTTTTAAAAATAGTTAAATGTTCAAATTCAATCGAATTCACCGTTTCATACCAAATACACAAAGTATTTGCATGAAAACCCAATTTATATTCAGTTTACTCAACACAAAATCACCGAAATTATTATGGATAAAATTTTTTTAAATAGTTAAACGTTCAAATTCGATCGAATTCACCGTTTCATACCAAATACACAAAATACTTGCATGAAAATCTTATTGATATTCACTTTGCTTGACACAAAATCACCGAAATTATTATAAATAATTATAATTATATTATAGTACGATCGAATTCACCGTTTTACACCAAATTCTAAAAGTACCTGTATGAAAATCATATTTAAATTCATTTTACTGCACACCAAAATCACCGAAACTATTATGAATAAAACTTTATTAAAATAATTAAAAGTTCAAATTCGATCGAATTCACCGTTTCATACCAAATACACAAAGAACTTGCATAAAAATGTTATTGATGTTCATTTTGCTCGACACAAAATCACCAAAATTATTATAAATAAAATTTTATTGAAATAATTACAAATTCAAATTCGATCAAATTCACCGTTTACACAAAGTATTTGTGAATAATACCAAATACACAAAGTAGTTGCATAAAAATCCTATTTATATTCACTTTACTGGACACAAAATCACCAAAATTATTATAAATAAAATTTTATTGAAATAATTACAAGTTAAAATTCGATCGAATTCACCGTTTACACAAAGTATTTGTGAATAATACCAAATACACAAAGTACTTGCATGAAAATCCTATTTATATTCACTTTACTAGATACAAAATCACCGAAATCATTATAAATACAATTTTATTAAAATAATTTAACGTTTAGATTCGCTCGAATTCACCGTTTTATACCAAATAAACAAAATATTAGTGATAAGTTAAAGCAGCAATAGATACTCTGAATCACCTGTAAAAATATGATATCAAAGTTGTGGTTAAAATCAAAAATATTGTTCACACAAACACTCCAAATGACAAAATATAGTTGATTAATTTATTAGAGTGTACGGCCAAGGACGAACCAGGAACTCCCAGAATACCGGGCACATATAACAAAACCGAAGGAGTGGATGGAATGTTAGTTATGACGTTCCAATTCGATCGAATTCAACGTTTTATGCCAAAAACATCAAGTATTTGCATAAAAACCTTATTAATATTCACTTTACTTGAAATAAAAGCACCAAAATTATTATAAATAAAATTTTATTAAAATAACTAGACATTCAAACTTGATTGAATTCACCATTTTACACCAAATACACAAAGTACTTGCATGAAAATCCTATTTATAGTCACTTTACTCGACAAAAAATCACCGAAATTATGAAAAATAAAATTTTTTTAAAATAGTTAAACGTTCAAATTCTATCGAATTCACCGTTTCATACCAAATACACAAAGTATTTGCATAAAAATCCAATTTATATTCAGTTTAATCAACACAAAATCACCGAAATTATTATAAATAAAACTTTATTAAAATAATTAAACATTCAAATTCGATTGAATTCACCGTTTCATACCAAATACACAAAATACTTGCATGAAAATCTTATTGATATTCACTTTCCTCGACACAAAATCACCGAAATTATTATAAATAAAACTTTATTGAAATAATTAAACATTCAAATTTGATCGAATTCACCGTTTTATATTGTACCAAATACACAAAGTAATTGCATGAAAAATTACCGAAATTATTATAAATAATTATAATTATATTCTAATTCGATCGAATTTACCGTTTTACACCAAATTCAAAAAGTATCTGTATGAAAATCATATTTAAATTTATTTTACTGCACACCAAAATCACCGAAACTATTATGAATAAAACTTTATTAAAATAATTAAAATTTCAAATTCGATCAAATTCATCGTTTTATACCAAATAAACAAAGAAGTTGCATGATAATCTTATTGATATTCACTTTGCTCGACACAAAATCACCGAAATTATTATAAATAAAACTGTATTGAAATAATTAAAAGTTCAAATTCGTACGAATTCACCGTTTTATACCAAATACACAAAGTAGTTTACACAAAGTATTTGTGAATAATACCAAATACACAAAGTACTTGCATGAAAATCCTATTTATATTCACTTTACTAGACACAAAATCACCAAAATTATTATAAATAAAATTTTATTGAAATAATTACAAATTCAAATTCGATCAAATTCACCGTTTACACAAAGTATTTGTGAATAATACCAAATACACAAAGTAGTTGCATAAAAATCCTATTTATATTCACTTTACTGGACACAAAATCACCAAAATTATTATAAATAAAATTTTATTAAAATAATTTAACGTTCAAATTTGCTCGAATTCACCGTTTTATACCAAATAAACAAAATATTAGCATGAAAATCTTATTTATATTCACTTTACTCGATACAAAATCACTGAAAATATTATAAATAAAATTTAATTAAAATAATTACAGGTTTTAATTCGATCGAATTCACCGTTTTTTACCAAATACACTTAGTACTTGTATGAAAATTATATTCACGTTACTCCACGAAACTATTATAAATACAATTTTATTAAAATAATTAAACGTTCAAATTCGATTCACCGTTTTATACCAAATACATAAAGTACTTGCATGGAAATCCTATTTATATTCACTTTACACGACACAAAATCACTGAAATTATTATAAATAAAATTTTATTGAAATAATTACAAGTTCAAATTAGATCGAATTCACCGTTTTATACCAAATACACAAAGTAGTTTACACAAAGTATTTGTGAATAATACCATATACACAAAGTACTTGCATGAAAATCCTAATTATATTCACTTTACTAGACACAAAACGAAATTATTATAAATAAAATTTTATTAAAATATTTAAACGTTCAAAAGTATAATTCTAAAAGTATCTGTATGAAAATCATATTTAAATTCATTTTACTGCACACCAAAATCACCGAAACTATTATGAATAAAACTTTATTAAAATAATTAAAAGTTCAAATTCGATCGAATTCACCGTTTCATACCAAATACACAAAGAACTTGCATAAAAATTTATTGATGTTCACTTTGCTCGACACAAAATCACCAAAATTATTATAAATAAAATTTTATTGAAATAATTACAAGTTCAAATTCGATCGAATTCACCGTTTAATTCCGATCATACTCTCTAAATGACAAAATAAAATTGTTCGTAAAATATATCATAACAAACAGAACAATCTAAATACGAAATCATTGAATTTTTATTTTAATTTAAGATATAGGTCTCTAAAACTTAAATATCCTACTTAAGTTGTAATACCTAAAAGCAATCGACTTCACGAGGTAATCCTTATCCTTCTAATAACCATACAATTTTCATAATTATATCAAAAACTAACGGAAACCTATCCCATAGTTACATATAACATGTCGAAAATTATATTCTTAGTTCACAAACTAAGAAAAGTATATAATATTAAAAGAAAATTAAGAAATCTAATAAGATATATAGTAGAAGTAATAACATAAACCTATACTAAATCATTAACAGCACACCAACAAGAAACCTCTTCATGTCAATAATAAACAAAACAAAAAAAAAATGATCGTCTTAAGCAATATAAAACAATATATTAAAGCACAACACTCTTAGGAACTTTTAAAGTACTCGAATAAATCCGAACAAGAAAATTATAAAATGTTTTCAGGTTACAAAAGTATAAAAAAAAACTTTAAGAAAAATTAACAATCGAAAGATTTTATATATTTTGATGTTGTTGTTTAAGATGGATACACAAGCAAGTTCATAACAATACAAAAATAGAGAATTTTCTTTTATTTTAGAAAAGTTTAGATAATATTGAGAGATGGATGTGGGTGTAGAACAGGATGATTTGAATTTTTATATATATATATATATATATATATATATATATATATATATATATATATATATATATATATATATATATATATATATATATATATATATATATATATATATATATATATATACATATATATAAATTAACGTTTAAAAATTTTAGTCGATAAAATATGGTCACCCTGTATTAAAAGAACAACCAAATTAGCTCACTAAATATAAAATAAATTTATGTATGTAGATATCAAAGCACATTATGTACATACATACATAAAAAGATGCTGAATAAGATAAGGAATACAAAATATTTCTAGATCCATTTTTTACCGCATCGTCATCGAAACAAAATCTGCACCCAACCGAGGAGTATGTATATATCGAGTAAACTATATTTTACCAAGACGAAACTAAAGAAAAATTTGAAAACTTTTTACTTCCTAAATTAAAGTGAATATTAAAATAATAAAATAATAAAACTTTGTTACAGTAACATATTTTAGGATGGTACATGATGGTACTATATCATGAAGTGACAATATGTATTGATAAGAGAGTAAATTTTATTTCTTTATAATTTAAAGTATATGTACTTACATATAATCATAACCATAAATAACTATAAAATTATAATAATAATAGTATGTAGAAAACTAAGAAGAAAAAACGACAAAAACTTGTTTGTATCTTTTGAATATTTGTGGTTTTTCTTATGTATATACTTAACAAATAAGAAACCTTATTCTACCACTCTATTACAGTATTTTGTACCTTTATTCGTTCGTTCGAATTAAATTGGAAATTCTTGCTATTTCATATATCGTATATATAACTACCTGATATTATGCAAAGTGAAGGAATTCGATTATTTTTCAGCTGTGTTGCTTTTTCTTATTATTAACATCTCATGTTTTTCTTATTTACCTTTTAAAGATTTTAATCAACGAAAATCATAAATTTTTATTTTTATTGCAATTTTTGACAGTTAGTCGAAGCATATATAAAACATAAAATTCAATGAATTATCAAAAACAGATGAAACCAAGAAATAAGTTCGAAAATGTTAATACATAAGTTTTTGATGATTTAAAGGTTTAAGCCATGTAACGTTCGATAACTGTCAAAATATTATGAAAATATTAAAAATATTAATAATTATTATTATTTATTTGGGTCTCTGTGGTTGGAGGACACTCTCATGCTTAGTATGATATCTTTAGAATTCCACCACATCATCTTTAGCTTAACGTAGGATGCGTCTAAAAAAAAGTTGGCTAACTATCCGCATCCGTAAAAAATCTTAAATATATCAACAAAAAACTCTCTGTAGTTCAGGTTATCATAATTTATATGGTAATTTCAATCGGAAGATGATGTCGATTCAACTTGAAAAGTATTAATATCTAGAAAGTGATGGTTATGATTTCAAAAACTGTAAAATTGGAGTAATGAAAGATGCAAGTATAAACTCTACCTAACTAGTTAGTAGGAATCAATTAGTTACGGCTGTTAGAGTCAAGGAACCAAGTAATGTCAGACAGGTTACAATCACCAACATTTATAAAAAGCGATGGTGGCTTTTCAATACTGACGTAGCATAGACACAATTGGTCCAAAGTTTTACCACAACAATTATGTTAAACACGCAGTTATTATAATATTGGGCCGTTGCATGGATATTAGTTGGTTAGACCTGATTAAGTTTTAAGTAGGCACAATTCGACCATATATTGTTTGTAATTTTATAAGCTTCTTTTTTTAAAGATTAGTTTACACATAGCAAACGGTACTTTTGTATCAGCGTTGCGGACAGTGACAGGAGGTCCATCGGTTTTAATATTCCCCGTTATATTGAAATGCCCTGGCACCCATGTAAGCTGAATGTTGAACTAATTTGCCATCTCGTTAAGGGATAAGAGACAGTTCTGGTCTACTTTCGACGTGATAAAGCTTGATTATAGAATTTTATTGGCAGCCTGATTGTCCGTAAAAATGTCTATACCCCTTACGGATATAATGTGAAGCTTGACTTCCTAAAAAAACCAATTCAGTTTTAAGTGGATTAACACTTAGACTGCACATATTGGTTCATTTGGTAAAGGCTCCAAGAGCATTTTGCATAATATCTCCAAGGGTGCTAGGATATTTGTCAAAGGTCCGATAGCAACATCTGTATAAGCAACCACTTTAAATCCAGACCCTTCTAGGTTTTATAACAGGTCATTTATCAACAAGTTTCAAAAAAGGGGGATAATACACCATCTTGCGGTGTACCTCACAATTTCCGGACGGATGCTTGACCAATATTAGCCAAAATTACCCTGCCCCTAAGAATTTGATCAATCCAGCATCTAGTTTCAAAAATCTGAACATCCGAATCTGAAAGTGCTTGCGCATGATCGCCTCTAATTTGACATTGTTAAAGGCTCCTTCTATATCACAGAAGGTCGCTAATGATAACTTTATATTCGAGCGATTTTTATCATTTTGAATGCAGGTTCCACCGATTTCCCCTTGCAGTAGGCTTGCTGAGATGCTGCTAGCTTTACTGACTCGATTAAGTCTTTAATATAAGCTTCTATCTGTTTTTAGAGTTTTACAGAAGTACGAGGATAAGATAATGGACCTAAAGTATTTTGGGTCGCAACGAGATCGTTTTCCCGCTTTCGGTATAAAAAAAACCTTTACTTCAGTCCATTTGTTTGGAATATTCCAGGCCACTTTTAAAAATAACCTTAAGGCAGTGAAACAGTAAGTCACTAGTTTTTTGAATGTCGGCAGGAATAATGCCATCCGGACCTGCTGATTTAAAAGGCTTACAACTGTTTACTGGCAAAATGATGTTTACTTAAACAAGATGTTCCTCCTGTTGACAATTTTTCTAGCGAAACCAGTAGCCCTATTGGTTTTTGGCAGAACATTCGGAGATTTGGAACATCCCGCGAAATAAGTTTCCATTATGACTTCCTTATAGGAGCCTCAGTCATCTCTTTGCAATTTTGAAGAGCTTCTCGCATTCTTACTTGAAGTTCCTTGGACTACCATGGTGGGCATCACAACAAACGATGGTTACGACTTTACATATCTGAGCATCCGTTGTTTAGTTGTGCTCATTAGCCAGAAGAAGAATTTCGTCATGGTGCGGTAAGTACGCTGAAACGTACGGTATGGATATATTTATTATAAACTACTTTGAAGCTCATATAAAGTTGAATAAACGGCAAATATTATCATCCGATTTTTAAGTTTGATATCTTAATCGACAGCTATTTAATTGTCTATAAATTGTATTAAAAAATATTTTAAACTTTTTGCTTACAAATTAAAAAAAAAATAATTTAATTGATAAATAAATTATTTTTTGATGGACGATAGTCCATAAAAGTCAAAGTTACTGACCGATTCAAAAGTTTGATATCTTAATCAAAAGCCATGCTACTACGCATAAATATTGATTATAAATATTATAACATTTGGTTTAAAAAAATAGTTTTTCGGTATGGATACATTTATTATAAACTACTTTGAAGCTCATATAAAGTTGAATAAACGGCAAAGATTATCAACCGATTTTTAAGTTTGATATCTTAATCGACAGCTCTTTTGTTGTCTATAAATTGTATTAAAAAAGATTTTAATTTTTTTGCTTATAAATTAAAAAAAAATAATTTAATTGATAAATAAATTATTTTTTGATGGACAAAAATAATTTATAGTTCACAGCCCTAAGTCTAAGAACCCGATCTTCATTGATCCATTGTTCTTGAACCAAGACGACATCAATATCAATTTTTAATACTTTTAGAATTAGAGCAGCTGGCGCTGCTTTACAGTGGTGTATATTGGTTTAAAGTAGTTTAAGCATCTTGCTGCTTACATATCAACCTCCATAATGATGATGTCAGATCCTTTTGAATCCAAAGCCGTAGAAAGTTAATTCCGGATAATTCGTTTATAAGATTTGTATCATTTGTTACTTCAGTTTGAGGCTGCATCTTGCCATATGAAATTAATTCTTGATTGACTTTTTGGCTACTGACATTAGAAGCTAATGGAGAAAACCACCACATGACCCCTTCACCGTATAGTGATCGGAATTTTAAAAATGTTTTTTTGCTTGAAGTTCGCTGGGGTACAACCAATGTCTTCTTTAACTGAACTTCGCAATCCGAGAAGGATAATTTGCAATTCCTCGGACTATTTTACACTACCTCGCGCCACGATGGCAACCTTTAAAGTGCGATGAGTATTCGGTGGCTTCCTAGAAATTTCGTTAACTCGGAGAAAAGACGCGATTCAAATTGCGTTCATCTGTCTGTCGTGAATTTAGAAGATACTCCATATCTAGAGAGGAAGTTACTGATGAGAATTCCATAGTGAAAAATTCCTTGAAGGTTCTTAAAAATCCTTTTTATCAATTCCTCTGGTACGAATGGCCGTGGTTTCTTTGTGGACCTCTCACACCATAGTTTGTTATCCTTGTACCAACTTCGTCGTCACATTACTTGTTCCAACCTCACTCTCTCTGTTATTAATTTCGCTAGTTCCTCATTGTCTCGCTGTCCGCCTTGTACTGTAATCAATGTCACCTCAACTGAATCCATACTAGTTTCTTCAGGTCGGGATAGTGTATCTGCCACTATGTTATCTTTCCCCTTGACGTACCTAATATCGGTGGCAAATTGGAAAACGTAGTCAAGTAGACGCGACTGCCGAAGCCTTCGCACAGTTTTTGAAGCTATTGCATAGTGGCTTGTATTAATATTTTTGTTCGGCGTTGCTTAATTTCTTTGCAAAATATTCCAATAGTGTACATCCACACCTGAGACTTTTTGTTGCAATACGGCCCCAACTGCGATACCAGAGTCATCGGCAGTCAAGCTATACTCTGCATTTTCTTCAGGGTGGACTAAAATCATTGGTCAAGCCAACTTCATTTTTGCTTTCTCAAAATTCTCTTGGAATATAACGGGCAAATTAAAAATTTTTGTTTTTGGCTTCTTAGTCAACGTGGCCAAACGCGAATGGATTAGGGCGAGTATTCCTGCAAGTTTTGGTACGGATCTATAGTAGTAATTGACCATTCCAATAAACCATTGAATCTGACACAAGGTCGGGAAGATTGGGAAAGTCTTTATGGCTTTGATTCATATTCTGTTAAGTGACGGAATAATTCTTCGAGGTGTCTTAAGTGATCCTCTCGAGTACGACTAGCAACCAGGAGATCGTCTATATAAACGAAAACGTACTTCAAAAACCTGGAAGGTTTGCACTGCATTACGCAATCCAAATGGAATTCTTACGAATTCAAACAAGCCAAATAGTGTCATGATGGCTATTTGGAAAATATCCTCTTCTACAACTGGTATGTGGTGGTGGATGGCGGACAACACAGATGGTTTCAAAACTTCCCAGATATGGGCAGCGAGAGTAAGTTTTTCCGGTAGCTCCAACTTGCTTGTACGCCTAAAAGCATATTTATTTTTCCGGATAGCCGACGAGCCCACAGTTTCTCCTGCAAATTACGATCCAATTAGTCGACTAAGAAATAAGGTATCTAGCATTTATTGCGGGCTGCGCTGCAGTTGTAGTTGATAAACTATCCTGGTTTCTTTCTCTGTTCTTATACCCACATGAACCATTTTCACATATTTTGGAATTGACACGTTACTCAGAAACAAATTTATAATCGGCAGGCGCCAGTCCATTAATTGTCGTTGAATGTTTTTAATTTCCCATCATCTACAGACTTATTGTTGCTTAATTAGTATTTTTGTTGCAAGAACTTTTTTTTTAGGTCAAACTATTATCGAATTTACTTTTTATAGTTTTGACCAGATTTTTATTCTTGACAAAACAACTTTCAAAAACTTTAAAATTTTAGATTAACTACAGTTATTTTTGGTAAAATGCGCAATAAGCGTTACTAAAACGATATAACTTTCGGAGTTGGTAAATACAATTTCTAAGTATATGCAGTTTGCATCATCGCATAAAATTATTTTTAAAAATCGCTAATATTTGTTTAGTATTAAATTTATGCAAATTTAATACATACGTTAATTATTAAGTAAATTAGCTCTTTTGATATCAACTTACGTCTTATTTGATTTATTGTGTGGTTGTTTCTTTAGCAGATTAATATGAGACAAGTGCAGGTGTGTGTGTGTGTGTGGTGTGCTATTAGGTAAAAGGTCAAACCGATATAAAATGAGTTTTTCGTGTTTAATTATGCGGAAGATGTTGGTGATTTGAATCAAAAGTTATATAAATTAATTTGGTTACCTTTCGAATAACCAAAACAAACACAAAACATAAATCTTTAAAAGTTTCTCACACAAAGTTTTATGTACAAAGCCAATAATTAAAATTCAATCAGTAAGTTTCATTGATCCATTCTACTAAGAGCGTACACATCATAAATAATGCGGCGAATACATAATAATTGTATAATGTGTTGCAGTTAATCTGCTCTAAACGACAAATTGCACAAGAGCAATGAAAGCAAAAACTATTTATTTTTAGTGTTGTTCGTGTACATAAAACTGGTTTTCATGGTAAAGATATTTTTTATTTTTATAATAGTTTTATTTTATTATATCAACTAAGTATACAGACTTTAATCTATTGTCTCGCGCACATTTACACGATGTTGTCTAAGAAAATGTTTTTTTTTTTTCATTATTATTATAATTTAAACTGTATTAATATTGCATATGGTGAGGTAAGAGACATACATATGTGTATAAACAGTTTGTGGTTGGAAGGTTGTTTGTTAAACATGTCTTATTGATGATCTGCGAAAATTTTCCCAAGATCGTATGTATCATATTAATTGTATTGGATATGCAATTAATAATAATTTTGACGTTGGCAGATTTAAAATTTGGAAGCATTTCTATATACCAGGTGTGATAGATAGTGCCAGTGAATAAATGTTATTTAAACCGAGAGAAGGAGATTTCGGTTAAATACTTCCATTAGTTTTGGATTTATTAAAAAAAAACGATATTTTCAAAATACCGCAGTGCAACATTACCTTTTACACACATCAAATCTTTAGAAAATAAAGAGAAAGCAAAACTAAGTTTTTCGTAAAGTATTAAATTTAGTTTTTATTACAATTCATTTCAGTTCATTCAATTCATTCAATTCATTCAATTCATTCAATTCATTCAATTCATTCAATTCATTCAATTCATTCAATTCATTCAATTCATTCAATTCATTCAATTCATTCAATTCATTCAATTCATTCAATTCATTCAATTCATTCAATTCATTCAATTCATTCAATTCATTCAATTCATTCAATTCATTCAATTCATTCAATTCATTCAATTCATTCAATTCATTCAATTCATTCAATTCATTCAATTCATTCAATTCATTCAATTCATTCAATTCATTCAATTCATTCAATTCATTCAATTCATTCAATTCATTCAATTCATTCAATTCATTCAATTCATTCAATTCATTCAATTCATTCAATTCATTCAATTCATTCAATTCATTCAATTCATTCAATTCATTCAATTCATTCAATTCATTCAATTCATTCAATTCATTCAATTCATTCAATTCATTCAATTCATTCAATTCATTCAATTCATTCAATTCATTCAATTCATTCAATTCATTCAATTCATTCAATTCATTCAATTCATTCAATTCATTCAATTCATTCAATTCATTCAATTCATTCAATTCATTCAATTCATTCAATTCATTCAATTCATTCAATTCATTCAATTCATTCAATTCATTTAATTCATTTAATTCATTCAATTCATTTAATTCGTTTAATTCATTTAATTCATTCAATTCATTCAATTCATTCAATTCATTCAATTCATTCAATTCATTCAATTCATTCAATTCATTCAATTCATTCAATTCATTCAATTCATTCAATTCATTCAATTCATTCAATTCATTCAATTCATTCAATTCATTCAATTCATTCAATTCATTCAATTCATTCAATTCATTCAATTCATTCAATTCATTCAATTCATTCAATTCATTCAATTCATTCAATTAATTCAATTAATTCAATTAATTCAATTCATTCAATTCATTCAATTCATTCAATTCATTCAATTCATTCAATTCATTCAATTCATTCAATTCATTCAATTCATTCAATTCATTCAATTCATTCAATTCATTCAATTCATTCAATTCATTCAATTCATTCAATTCATTCAATTCATTCAATTCATTCAATTCATTCAATTCATTCAATTCATTCAATTCATTCAATTCATTCAATTCATTCAATTCATTCAATTCATTCAATTCATTCAATTCATTCAATTCATTCAATTCATTCAATCCATTCAATCTATTCAATTCATTTAATTCATTCAATTCATTCAATTCATTCAATTCATTCAATTCATTCAATTCATTCAATTCATTCAATTCATTCAATTCATTCAATTCATTCAATTCATTCAATTCATTCAATTCATTCAATTCATTCAATTCATTCAATTCATTCAATTCATTCAATTCATTCAATTCATTCAATTCATTCAATTCATTCAATTCATTCAATTCATTCAATTCATTCAATTCATTCAATTCATTCAATTCATTCAATTCATTCAATTCATTCAATTCATTCAATTCATTCAATTCATTCAATTCATTCAATTCATTCAATTCATTCAATTCATTCAATTCATTCAATTCATTCAATTCATTCAATTCATTCAATTCATTCAATTCATTCAATTCATTCAATTCATTCAATTCATTCAATTCATTCAATTCATTCAATTCATTCAATTCATTCAATTCATTCAATTCATTCAATTCATTCAATTCATTCAATTCATTCAATTCATTCAATTCATTCAATTCATTCAATTCATTCAATTCATTCAATTCATTTAATTCATTTAATTCATTCAATTCATTTAATTCGTTTAATTCATTTAATTCATTCAATTCATTCAATTCATTCAATTCATTCAATTCATTCAATTCATTCAATTCATTCAATTCATTCAATTCATTCAATTCATTCAATTCATTCAATTCATTCAATTCATTCAATTCATTCAATTCATTCAATTCATTCAATTCATTCAATTCATTCAATTCATTCAATTCATTCAATTCATTCAATTCATTCAATTCATTCAATTCATTCAATTCATTCAATTAATTCAATTAATTCAATTAATTCAATTCATTCAATTCATTCAATTCATTCAATTCATTCAATTCATTCAATTCATTCAATTCATTCAATTCATTCAATTCATTCAATTCATTCAATTCATTCAATTCATTCAATTCATTCAATTCATTCAATTCATTCAATTCATTCAATTCATTCAATTCATTCAATTCATTCAATTCATTCAATTCATTCAATTCATTCAATTCATTCAATTCATTCAATTCATTCAATTCATTCATTTCATTCAATTTATTTAATTTTTATTTAATTTTTATTTAATTTTTATTTAATTTTTAATTTTTATTTAATTTTTATTTAATTTTTTTTTAATTTTTATTTAATTTATTTAATATATTAAATATATTTAATATATTTAAAATATTTAGTATATTTAATATATTTAATATATTTAATATATTTAATATATTTAATATATTTAATATATTTAATGTATTTAATATATTTAATATATTTGACATATTTAATATATTTAATATATTTAATATATTTAATATATTTAATATATTTAATATATTTAATATATTTAATATATTTAATATATTTAATGTATTTAATATATTTAATATATTTGACATATTTAATATATTTAATACATTTAATATATTTAATATATTTAATATATTTAATATATTTAATATCTTTAATATATTTAATATACTTAATATATATAATATATTTAATATATTTAATAAATTTAGTATATTTAATATATTTAATATATCGAATTTATTGAATTTATTGAATTTATTTAATTTTTTTTAATTTATTTAATTTATTTAATTTATTTAATTTATTTAATTTATTTAATTTATTTAATTTATTTAATTTATTTAATTTATTTAATTTATTTAATTTATTTAATTTATTTAATTTATTTAATTTATTTAATTTATTTAATTTATTTAATTTATTTAATTTATTTAATTTATTTAATTTATTTAATTTATTTAATTTATTTAATTTATTTAATTTATTTAATTTTTTTTAATTTATTTAATTTATTTAATTTATTTAATTTATTTAATTTATTTAATTTATTTAATTTATTTAATTTATTTAATTTATTTAATTTATTTAATTTATTTAATTTATTTAATTTATTTAATTTATTTAATTTATTTAATTTATTTAATTTATTTAATTTATTTAATTTATTTAATTTATTTAATTTATTTAATTTATTTAATTTATTTAATTTATTTAATTTATTTAATTTATTTAATTTATTTAATTTATTTAATTTATTTAATTTATTTAATTTATTTAATTTATTTAATTTATTTAATTTATTTAATTTATTTAATTTATTTAATTTATTTAATTTATTTAATTTATTTAATTTATTTAATTTATTTAATTTATTTAATTTATTTAATTTATTTAATTTATTTAATTTATTTAATTTATTTAATTTATTTAATTTATTTAATTTATTTAATTTATTTAATTTATTTAATTTATTTAATTTATTTAATTTATTTAATTTATTTAATTTATTTAATTTATTTAATTTATTTAATTTATTTAATTTATTTAATTTATTTAATTTATTTAATTTATTTAATTTATTTAATTTATTTAATTTATTTAATTTATTTAATTTATTTAATTTATTTAATTTATTTAATTTATTTAATTTATTTAATTTATTTAATTTATTTAATTTATTTAATTTATTTAATATATTTAATTTATTTAATTTATTTAATTTATTTAATTTATTTAATTTATTTAATTTATTTAATTTATTTAATTTATTTAATTTATTTAATTTATTTAATTTATTTAATTTATTTAATTTATTTAATTTATTTAATTTATTTAATTTATTTAATTTATTTAATTTATTTAATTTATTTAATTTATTTAATTTATATAATTTATTTAATTTATTTAATTTTTTTAATTTATTTAATTTATTTAATTTATTTAATTTATTTAATTTATTTAATTTATTTAATTTATTTAATTTATTTAATTTATTTGATTTATTTAATTTATTTAATTTATTTAATTTATTTAATTTATTTAATTTATTTAATTTATTTAATTTATTCAATTTATTTAATTTATTTAATTTATTTAATTTATTTAATTTATTTAATTTATTTAATTTATTTAATTTATTTAATTTATTTAATTTATTTAATTTATTTAATTTATTTAATTTATTTAATTTATTTAATTTATTTAATTTATTTAATTTATTTAATTTATTTAATTTATTTAATTTATTTAATTTATTTAATTTATTTAATTTATTTAATTTATTTAATTTATTTAATTTATTTAATTTATTTAATTTATTTAATTTATTTAATTTATTTAATTTATTTAATTTATTTAATTTATTTAATTTATTTAATTTATTTAATTTATTTAATTTATTTAATTTATTTAATTTATTTAATTTATTTAATTTATTTAATTTATTTAATTTATTTAATTTATTTAATTTATTTAATTTATTTAATTTATTTAATTTATTTAATTTATTTAATTTATTTAATTTATTTAATTTATTTAATTTATTTAATTTATTTAATTTATTTGATTTATTTGATTTATTTAATTTATTTAATTTATTTAATTTATTTAATTTCTTTAATTTATTTAATTTATTTAATTTATTTAATTTATTTAATTTATTTAATTTATTTAATTTATTTAATTTATTTAATTTATTTAATTTATTTAATTTATTTAATTTATTTAATTTATTTAATTTATTTAATTTATTTAATTTATTTAATTTATTTAATTTATTTAATTTATTTAATTTATTTAATTTATTTAATTTATTTAATTTATTTAATTTATTTAATTTATTTAATTTATTTAATTTATTTAATTTATTTAATTTATTTAATTTATTTAATTTATTTAATTTATTTAATTTATTTAATTTATTTAATTTATTTAATTTATTTAATTTATTTAATTTATTTAATTTATTTAATTTATTTAATTTATTTAATTTATTTAATTTATTTAATTTATTTAATTTATTTAATTTATTTAATTTATTTAATTTATTTAATTTATTTAATTTATTTAATTTATTTAATTTATTTAATTTATTTAATTAAAATGCGTTTGGCTTAGAAGACAGTGCGATGATAAGCCAGATCATTTAATAGACACACGAAAACAAAATACTGTGAAAGTTATCGTTTGGATGCATGTCCTTTAAAATTGTCGTTCAGATTTTATTTTTCTGTCACCAGATCTATATCTTTTAAGTAAAGGTTGGTCCATTAAATTGTGCATGTGCATAGTTTAAAACGAGAGCCTTTATTATTTGCCATATACCTCAACATAAAAACATAAAAAATCTCTTTAAAAATTAAAAAAATTAAAGAATATGAAATATGTACAAAACAGGATCCATTAAGTTTATAAAATTAAAAAATCATTTCGAACTTATGTCTTCAAAACACGAGGAAATAAAATATTTTGAAGTATCAAGTATCCAAATCTGAAATATGTCAGACCAAGATTTTACAAATATTTTTTAAAGACCTTTAACATTTTACACCAAATCCATTTTATAACATTCAGATCTATTTAATTAGCACTCCATCTCAAAGAACATCTTAAAAACAAAAACTTGAACAAATATTTAAAATGCAAATGACAAATACGATTTCAAATTCGTATAATACAAATTAACCCACATGCAAAACCACAAACAAATTTTTTTGTGTATTTTTGTCGTCCACAAAATGGAAAAATAGAAATATCCGAATGTTCTTAAAAGCTCATTATCTAAATCTAATTAAAAAAGCATTTATTATACTAATTTTTAATTGATTGTTTTAAAAATTTTAAGACAACAAAATGATGCGGGACAAAGATAAATTTATAAAATTGTATAATAAATTACAAAGCTATTTTGCTCTAGACAGCAATAGCATAATAATATAAATAATTGGTTTTTTACAGGCCACAGCTGGCCTTTACTATACCAAGTTACGGTCGATGACAAAGATTACAAGTGGATTCAATAGTATGTTCATACCTTTTCTATTCAGAGTAAACACACAGGTAATATATATGTAATCACATATGCCAGGACTTAGTTGGAATAACATTTTGTTTTTAGGAGAGATGAATAGTCCTAAAGAAAACAAGTTGCTCTTTACCCCTGAGTAACCATCGTCGCCGACAGCGACCATTGCGCCTCCCAAGAGTCGTCTTTCCTCTTAATGATCGCTGAACTATCCACTTGGGATCGGTATGCAAAACGTGACTAAAACCAAGAACGAGGACAAGAATTTTCATTAAATTCCTGATCTCGTGGTTGAATAAAATTTGGTAGTTGTCATCATCGTCGCTGTTGAGGCCATATATGATCCGCATGATTCTTCTCTCGAATGTCATTACTCATCTCTCATACTCATCCGTCAGCGTCCAAATCTCAGACCCAAACATGACAACGGGTCTGATCAACACCTTGTACAAATTCAGGTTGTCGACATTTGCAAGGTATTTCGACTCTAGTAGTGGATGTAATGACGTCCTTTAGTAAGGACATACAAAGCACGATTACTATGAAGGTCAAGGGACCCGAAGTATCGGAAACTTGTCACTCCTTTAAATGTGTGGTCACAACTACTAAAACCCATTGCGTCTTGTTCTCTAAAACCAGTGATCATATATTTGGTTTAAGACTCATTGAATTCGACAACAACGGAAGCTGAAAGTTATACAAGTGGATTTAATAGTTTATTGACACCGTTGCCATTCAGTCCAATTAAACAGATATCATCTGCATAAGCCAGAGCCTGGTTGGACTGACAAAATGTTGTCCTGAGGGGTTTACTTTTATGAAACATAAATTCTAGCATGAGATTAAAGAGTATCGGGAACAGAGCATAAGGCCGAAAAGATAGTTCATCAAAATGTCCCCTGCAAAAATCAAGAGCTCAGAAATAATGCAACCAACCCCAGGTGAACGGGCATCCATGTGTCCATTTTGTCCACGTTTACTGCTAAACCGTGTTTTTCTCATTTAGCGAAGATAATTTTGATGTGTTTAAGATGTTCGTCATAATTTTGAGAGGCAATAAGCACGTCGTCTAGATATACAAAAACAGAAGTCCTCGTAAAACTGTATGCAAAAGACGTTGGAACGAATGTGCTACATTCATAAGACCGAAAGTCATTCTACAAAATTCGAAAAGTTCAAAAGGTGTCGAAATCGCAGTCTTTGGAATGCCCGTTGATTTTATCGAAATGTGACAGTAGACCTGAACAAGGTTCATCGTTGTGAAAATTTTGCAGCATTCGGGATGTTGAGTAAAATTCTGGAGATGTGGAATCACTGTCGGAAATTTTGTAATAGTGTTAAATACTTCAGGGTCCGTCGTTGACGTATCAATCCCAGTTAAAGCAGTTCCTTTGTTCCTCGAAAAATCTGCGCCGATGATAGGTAATGACACGTCAGCAACAATGAACTCCCAGGAGAATTCGTGTTGCTGTCCAATGTCCAGTTTTAAAATTTTAGTACTGATAACGTTTACCAAAGAGCCTGCTGGATTTGAATAAAACATTGCATCCCGCCAACTGCGAATGACTTACTGATTTTTTTTAAATAGAACTATTAGAATAGTTATTTAGAGAATACTGATACCCAGGTTTAAATTTAAAAGCTTTGGTACCGAAACGTTCATGGTAATAACATGTAAAATTATTTGCTGCCGAAGGATCACGAAGATTTTGATCAGTTGAATTTTGATAATTTGGTGAATTTGGTCTAGACTTAATAGAACCATGTCACGACTAAGAATTGCAACGACGTCGAAAATTTGAATTTGAACGAGTTCGAAAATTATGCTGAAAAATTTCCGAAATTTCTGATAATAGAGATTTTGTGAATTCTATTAACTTCTCAGCCAGTACATTTGAACTTGTTCAACACCATTTGAACTTGCTGCGGCAACCTCTTCATCCAGAATTGACAAATAGTTGCTTCGTTTAAGTTGTCACCAGCGTTTAATTTCATCTTCGACCAAGACTTCGACTTTTCCGACTCGCCAAGCACTCGGATCACTTCGGTTTTAAATGCAGTGTATGTTTGAAAATTTTTCGCGTAAGTAATCAAATACGCGAAGGTGTCGTGCAGAACCCCAACCGCGTGCGGGTGCTGCTCCAGAATTGCACACCATACGACTGGGTTCTGAGCTTATAAAGGTTGCGGAGGTTTGAATGCCACTCGAGCAATTAAACCAGCCGAAGCAGATGAATTCGTTGAAACCTGTGGAGGTTCTTGCAGGTTAAGATTAATTTGTTTGCAGGCTCTGGCAACAGTATCATTAGTCATAGATGGTAATTTGTCATTCGCCGAGAAAAAAGTAGTAGGTGGGTTGAGAAATAATTGAGTACTTACAATTTTTTTCAAAAGTCGCGAGTCGTTGATGAAACCCGTCAAAACTGAGGTTCCTCTATATGACGAAATGCTAAGCTGCTCGAGCCGGAGCTGTGTCGTTGTTGGTGTAGTGTTGAATAATAGAACTGGTGTCTGCGGTTATGGTGGTTACGTGTTGAGATCCCATTCGAAAGGTTGACGTCAGAATCACCACTTTAGTATTCTGTTTTTAAGAAACAGAATTTTTTTTTTTTTAATACAACATTTTTGCACTTAAATGTTTTCTCATGAGTGCTGTACTTTTTGAAATATTTACAAAACTCGAAAAACTCTCTATGGAAGCAGTCATTTCCGGTTAGCCGATTTTAGCCAAAATTAACTAACCTATGATTTTTTTTACGAATTTTTTTAAATGGTCAACTACAATTAAAATCAATATTTTTCCTCTGCTTGAACGTGGATACGGATGCAATAGATCAATGTACAATCTATGGCACGGTCGCTCGATAATATAAGGTTTCTCCATTGGTGGACGTGTCACGTGATTTTCAGACTTAGTTGTTTTGCATATTAAACAATTCAAAATATATTCTTTAACCTGTTTTGCCATCAAAGGCCAAAAATAAAATTGTCTTAGCTTCTCTATAGTCTTTGCTATATCACCGTGGTAACTCGTTGGGGTTAGACATTATATTCTTACGCAGTTTAACGTACTCGATCTCCTCAAAAGCTTCTGCCTTGTCTTTAAATAGCTTGAAATTTTTAGTATACTGGATTCTAGGTGATTCAATGGAATCACAATAAATTCGTGATAACGGGGACGACATTGTCTTCCTTTTTGGTATTTAATTTTGAATAGGTACCCTTGAAGTTTAAGATTCCACCTCGCTAGCATGATCGGTAATAAGTGTAAATTCATAGCCATCAACAGTAGGGATGATTATTGCAAGTATTGCCGCTTAACATTCCAATTTGGTTATAGCATAGTTACTCTGCATATAGTAACTCCCTCCTCATCTTTTTAAAATAACACAGCACCGACCCTTCTAATGAAAAATTGTTTATCATATACTGGATTGATTAGAATCGGAGCGGAAGTTAAACAATTTTTTAAATATTCGAATGCATATTGAGCTTCACTTGTCCATGTGAAGAAGCCGTCTAGTTTGTCGAATGTTTGTTGGCACTGGTAATTTCACTAAAGCCTCGATTATCTGAGGATCAGTCCTTAGACCATTTTCTCCAACCAGATAGCCAAGATATTTGATCTCCTTAAATTAGCCTTCTGTAATAGGTCTGCAACCAACTCTAAAATTTCAAAGTGCCTTTCTGTTGTACCGCTAGTAATCAACAAATCATTCAAGTTAACAAAGATACTGCCCAAAAACACGGTCCAGAAAGCATGACTTTGTACTGATGAAGCAGTCGCCTAAGTACGATAAAAGAAGTCTTGTCTTTTGTTTAAGCGTCCTAATAGTCTATCGATATTTCGAAGCGGTATGCATCTTTTTGGGTCACTGAGATCAACTTCCTTGCATCTAAACAACGTCTACGTTCACCATTCGGTTTCTTAACCAAAGTAACTGGTGAACTCCTCGAGCTTTTGTTTACTTCGATTACATTCAGTTTCAACATTCTGTCTATTTTTTAGTTCAAGTCTTTTTGAATTACTGATGAGATTGGGTGGGAATATTCATGGGAATATAAATGCGTTTTACTCAGACCGTTTTTCTAAATACTCTCCGACATAATTATTCTAGTACTTCATCATCGTAACTACTGAAATATGATAGCATAGCGTGTCGCATCGACGGCCAATCAGTATTCAGATTATCACTTTTATACACATAGTAAATAAATACAACACTTTTAGAAGTGCATATTCTGGTAACCCATCATCTCTAGCATACTGTTCCATTAGCTGAATGAAGTCATGCATACTCAAAGTTTTATTCTCTCCATCAAAAGAAAGATTTCAAGTTTGTTTACCTTTATACAAGTTGTTCATATTAAACTGGGTGACAGGTTGATGATAGTTCTGCGCCTGTTTATGTGTTTGGAGATATTCAACGTTTCGGATTGCTTCATTGTGCTTTTTCGAAAACGCAGTGCCCAGTTGGTTTGGTACTAGATGATTCATGGTGACTAACTGGACGAATATTATTTACCCTTGCTAAAAAATCAGCAACAGGTTGATTTTTTTTTTGAACTCTGCAATCTTTTCTGGGGCCGAAGCTGACTCAACTCTTTCGCGGTTAACTTTTAACTTCCTATCTTACGCCGTCACTAGCCAAATCGAGGACGCACGAATACAGGTTCGGTTTTAAATCCATCTGCACATTGCATTGCTCCAGTCAGCCTGTACTGACATGGACGACGGTTTGGCCCATGGATTCTGCACTCCAACAGGGGGTCATAGTTGTGTTCTTCGTCATCACCGATCGCAGATGGATTTCAATTTCTTTGCGTTCTGGCATGATTGGTTTTGCAGATAGACTATGAAATTCAAAGCCAATTACTTAAAATATTGGTGACATTATTGATATCACCAAAGGTAATTATTATTCTCTGTGCTCTATCTCTATAATGAACAGATTTTATTAATCTGGAAGTTACAAATCTCAATATATAATATGTCTCAATATAAATTGTGATAAGTAATTGAACCGCCCGAACCGGTTAGCTACCCTATTAAATATACGTGTATATTCGCAATAAGACCGTAACAAAATATCTAATATCTGCTATAATGCCAAGGTTATATCTACTAAACAACCTTTTTGGGTAAGCGAGTTTCTTGATAAGGAACGGGCTGCAACCCATCGTGGCTAATTTCATAACCATAGTCAAACAAAGCTTATTTATTCCACCGTTTCTCGTCGCCTCATACGACAGACAAATGATAATGTGATGGCATAATAATATTATATAAACATAATTATAAAGCACGTTTAGATACAATATATTTTTTAAGCCATGGAAATGCCCCCAACCTCAGGTAATCTATTATGTTAGACTAATTTGCATATAGAATATTTATAGATTTGAAATTTCTAATCCATCCGACCACATATTGCAATCCTTCAAACTTTGAACAGTATAAAACCGCAAATCCATCATACACAAAATGTGATATGCTTCTATACGTAATCATATATTTTTATGGATAAATCATGTTACATGTCATATACACATACACTATAAATGGCAACCAACAATATAGGATTAATTATAATAAATTTCAAAATTTTATTTTTCAAATTGACATCCAAACATTGCTTTAATCCTTTTACGTGATGCTTGTGCCAAATACGACACAAAAGTATTTTCATCTCTCAATTCGTAACAAAACAAAATTTTATTGTTTGACATAAAATTGGATTAAATCCGTTGTAAACATTTATGAACAATATAGTGTAATACGGATTATGTAATTAATCGCGATAAAATTTTATTATGTGTTCGATTCATTTTAATTTTTTTTTGTCTGGTAATGGATACTTACACTGACGTAATTTAATTTTATTTAATTGGAACGTGGCATATTACGTAATTGATTTGGGGAATTTGCCAATCTTATGCATTTTTCGAAATTTTTTTATAAACGTATTGTCAAGGATTAATTCCCTGGATGGTTGAAGTCAGGACAACATTATGGTGAGCAAAAACCATTATTAAATATTAACGTTTACCTTGAAAATTATGTCGATTTAGGAAATCAAAATACTTACTTGCCTTTTAGAAATTGGATATATGTATGTGATTTTTCCAAGAAAGGTTACTGAAAATCTTTGTTCCTAATAATATATGTAGGAACAACATACTTGGAAAATTGTTTGTTATATATACGCGGAACGTATTTTCATCTTTTTTTCTGTGGAAATAGACCAATTTATAATTTTTGTGGATTGAATTTTACCCTATTAGCTCTCCACAATTTCAATTATTTTCTTAATGCTACTTAGAATTGAATCTTTCAACATCCCATTAAACATTGATTGTCACTCTTTTGAAATACAACACTATGCTCATGCAACGATTACTAGGCGATACTTCTTTCTAAAAATAAATTTAGAAATAAACCCTTTAAATGAGCATTCCTTTTTGAGATTATATATAAGGTAAACATTTTATTGAGAAAGTGTAACCATCACTTTTGGGTCAAAAATCCAAAAAAATGTACGCATTTAGCGTGACTATCAGCAATTCTTTCACTTATCAAAATGTAACAAATGTTTATAGCTATTGATTGACCTCATAGGAGTCAGTCACATTTTTAACTCAGAGCAAACTACGCTTTGGAATGTATTTAGATAAGAAAACTCTATATAGTTTATTCACCCGCGTACTATATTCTAAAGTTTAATATCCTTATATGTGGGTATTAAGTTGTTAATTTACTATATTGATTGTTAGATGCCAATCAACATTTTGGTGATAAATATTTTCTAGCAAACGACCGGTCGAACAACAATTTACTAACTATGCGCAATCAAAAATATCATAAAACCACTCAATAAATTACAATATTTAAAATACAACTTAACCAAACATTAGCTTTATAGTTCTAACACGATTTGAAAATTAGTTTGATGACTAATACTGTTTTTCATAAAAAAGTCTATATATGAGCCAATGATAGAGTCTTTGATTGGTCATCAAAGAGTAAATATTCAAACTTTAAAATGAGTGAAAATAATTAAAAAAATATATGAATCAATTTAGATCAAATAAGTTTTACTCAACTTTGAGTTAAATTTAAAATTCACATATGTTTTATTCGATAATACACTTGAGTCGAACTTTAAAAGTTAGTTGAGATGACCTTCTTCTAAATAACATTACTGAAAAATAGATTATAGCACGATCAAAAATCGCACGATCAAAAATTATGCTATCAAAATTTTGAAATGCCAGTCTATCATGGTGAGGAGGTCCAAAATACTTACGCGAACTTAGTTCCAAATATTTGAACTTAGATATGTACCAACTTTCACAACAAATTATTACAAGGCCTTCACTAAATCTTGGACCTAGTGAAATTGACGATGCAGTAAAGAAATTGGTAAAGATCATCGAACAAAATGAGTTCAAAGAAAGCCGCCATAAATAAAGTTATCAGACGCTTCCACTCTCGTTCGACCAGTAAAAATCAAAGCATGGGTGATCTAAAGACAAATTGTGTTCGAGAGTGACTTTGTGTCATCCGAAAATAATTTCCTTTATGGGATTATATTTTATTTTAACTAAATTGCCCAATTGTTGGTTTTTTAGTCCTTTTATCCAATATTCACAACTTATTTTGTATTCCCTTTCTCTACTTACTAATACAAAATGCTTGTGTTATGCTTGGCTTTTCTTCTATGACTAAGTTTTTTGATTTCATTCTTGTCAACATCCCGCTCCCCGTAAATCAGTTGATTCACTCGACAAAAGTTTTGGTAATTTGTGAATTGGTCTCTTACATTACCTCGTTACATACGGAGTGTTACCGTCCGAACCACTCCGTCAACACCAGTATGAATATCAAGGACTCGTCCAAATGGCCATCTCGTTGACCCAAAATTATCGTTCTTAATGATCACAAGGTCGTTAATTTTATATTTTCCTACTTGATTTGCCATTTACCGCGGCAAATTTGTTTTAGAGTGACCAGATATTCACGGTGCCAGCGAGATCAATAGTTTTGTACCATTTATTGCACTAGTGGCTACGTTTTTTAATAGGTTGTCCGATCAAAAAATGCGCTGGACTTAGCACGTCAATATCATCTTCGCTCGACAGAACGGAGTGGAATTTAGAATTCTTTCGATTTCTACCACCAAAGAATGGAATTCTTCTACGGTGGGTACATTTTGGCCTATGACTTGTTTTAGATGCGTTTTGCAGCGTTTGATAGCTGCCTCGCAAAGACCACCAAAATGTGGTGCGCTGAGTGGTTTAAAATGACATGTAATCTTTTGTTTTAAAAGAGAAGATGCTATACAGGATTAAAATTGGTTACTATACTATTCTTTCAATTGCCGATTTGCACCAAAAAAATTCGATCCACAATTACTATAGATATCGCTGCAACACCCTCATCTTGCCATCATACGTTTCCATCTCAAGATTGCTTCTATCGTCATGTTAGTTGCCAACTCATTATGCACGGATTTAGTAGCAAAATAGATGAAAAGACATACATACATTTTGACAGACCTCTTTCCTCTCGTGTGACATGATAGGCACTGAAAGGGCCGGGATAATCCACTCCAACTTGGAAAAATGATTTTAGAATTTGAACTCTTGCACTTAGTCTTGCTTTGCAACATGATATACACTTCTGGGAGACGAATTTGATTAATTTACGCCTTCTTTCCACATAGAATTTTTTTTTAATATGTTGTGCATCAAGGTTGTTCCAGCATAGTGATACTGGACATGATATTCCTCCACTAATTTTATCATTACAGACGATTCATGTGACAGAATAATAGGATGCTTGGTATTGAAGTTCATCATGACATTTCTGATGCCACCTCCCATTCGCATGGTACCATGACCGTCAAGAAATGGTCTCAAACGCCCAAAAGCTGAACTTTGTTTAACCACACAACCCTTTCTTAGTTGTGCGATTTCATCGGAAAATTTTTCCTGCTAAAACCTTTGTATAAGAACCAGTTTTGCGAATAATAGATCTGTTCCGGATATCTTGAAATTTCAAATTTCACGTGACATTTTTGCATTTTTTAAACATCGTTGACTCGGGTGGTTATCATAGTGATAGTGAAAAAGCTGGAAACTCTATTGCATACATCAGTGAGCCAGTCGTCCTTTCTTTGAATTAATACGGTTCCGGCTTCCATTTCCATGAAGAGCTATTCCCCCAGAGATTACAATTTGGTAGTTGATCAAATGTTGATCCTATGGATACGATATCCGCATGGTTATCTTCCGACTTTATATGATCCCAATGTTATCTGCTCCAAATTTCGAAGACTGCCGATGCTCTGTTTGTCACAAATACATCCTTTATTTTATGGGTACATGACAGCCAATCTAACACTATCGTGGAATCTATTCATGTTATGGATTTTATCTTAGTGTGTTTCAGCTCTCCTTAACGATATTCCACATTTTAGCGAACGATAATGCTGCTAAGAGCTCTAACTTGGGTATTGTCTTGTATTCTACCGGTACCACTTTTTATGTGCTTGTAATTAAGGAAACCTCACATTGATTTGAGTCGTTGGTATTCCTTGCATACAATACCAGTTCATATTCCACCTCGCTAGCATCATAAAATCCATGGATTTGATATTCGGAATTGCTAGTAATTGGGAGCCATCTGACAACTCTGATACTTGATATACTTTGACGTAAATTGGTTTATTGGTGGTTTAAGTCGTTAGGGAGTTCATCATCCCAGTCCAATTCGATTTTCCACAGTTGCTGACACTATACAAGGTGCAACTAGGCCGAGTGGATCGAATACTCGACAGGCAATGCTCGTTTTGTGTATTTGATATTCAATTTTATTGTTATTGAAAATGTTAGATCATCTTGTCTGGGATTCTAACATAGCTCAAGGACCTTCGTTACCTCGTTGATTGATTTCCAGACTATCGATAACTTGCGATGTCAACATTCCTTCTAATATCTGGACAGTTGGAGGCCCATTTTTTAGGGTCATTCCGCTATCACTAAATATCCTTTCGATTTTCTGTTTTACCTTGTTCAATTCTGCTACTTTACTCGCACCAGTCATGATGTCATCGGCTTTCTTCACTAGTTAATGGGTTTTGATTCGGTACTGCTTCAGTTTCCCACAATGCTCTTAAAAATACTTCTATATTTTCTAAGGAATGTAAGCTTGTTGTTGGTAAATGGCTGTCTGATTCCACTGGAGGTTTACCCATCTAAACTTGGTATGCTGAGCGATTAATTCATGTTGTTCACTCCGCATTTATCCCTCCTCAAGAATATTAAAAAAATGATCCGCTTCAAAAATACATCAATTTCACGAGGCACATTAAATTATGGTTCAGCCACGTGAATATTTTTTCAAATGCATCTGGTATTCAGAACAAAATTTGTGACAAGGAAGCTTGGCCGTTACCTTCGCCAGTACATATGCGTTTATGGTCAGAACTGTCTCATTGTTTTCGTTAATGAGTTGCAAACGTATGTAACCCTTCGTTGCACCCGCTGATGTTCCCTCAATTTCTGCTACTGGAATTCTTCTTTGAATAGTCGGTAATTTAAAAAACCTCAAAATAGTTCGCATCTGTAAGCGGGAGATGTTTTTGAGATATTTTTTGAGATATTGAAACTTCTGACAAAGCGTTGACCTTTGACAGAAACTTTACTTTCACTCGCCACACACAAGTTTCACTGTTTGCCTTTGTGACCAATTGGTTAGGTTTTTTTTATAAATTGCACTGAAAGTCTTTGTCGGTTCGTCACACGGTATGAAATAAAAAAATATATTCAGACACCGATACTAACTATTTTAGAGCTCGATCTGACTAAAAAAAGTTATGGCAACATTTTTACGTTAAATATTTCCCCGAGTAATAAATAAAAATTGTTTGAGTGAAATATGATCATAACTAACTTTTATACTCAAAATTTATTAAGATAAATTAAGTTTAAGACAAAACAACTGTTTTCAATATTTTTGATTCAGAATAGAATAATTTGATACAAGGCGATGCATTTAAATGCTCTGGAGTGATTTTAATTAAGACAATAGAAATATTAATGTAAATTAAATGCTCAAAAACATATTTAATTATAATTAACTAAAAATATTATTTATACATATTATATCCATTTTAGAGCTAATAACCGCAGTGTTAATTCACCCACGTACTATAATCCTAAAGTTGAATATCCTTATACATATATGGCATAATAAATTATTAATTTACTATATCGTACGTAAGAAACCAATCAACATGTTGTTGATAAAATATTAGCTATCAATCGACCGGTCGAACAACTATATTTTAACTATGCAATAAAATTAAATCATTATATCGATAAATCCTGGTATGAGTAAACACAAAACCACTCAATAAATTATAAAATATTTTACGCGATGGATATTATTATTGTAATGTTGATTATGGTAATCGTTGCCAATGCGATATATAAAAAAAAAGCTAACACGTTTATCTCGCTAAGAGCTCGACCACTTTTTTCTAGATGGAGGTCAATGTTATCATAGCTATATGATTTTATAGTGATAGTTATTATCATAATATCTTCTTTAACATTTTCTCTATAATATATAATAAAATGGTCCGCGTCAAATTACGTTATCACAACATAGTTTTTTTTTTATATGAATATATAATTTTGATAGTGAAACTAGTACATATTTAATTTATTTGCATGAACTCGATCGTGAAAATGAATTTATGCTTGGGAACTAGAACACGGATAGCACAATATTTTAATTAATCGTATCTATAGTTTTAAGTGTGAAATATTATTTTTTATTCTATGTGGCTAGAAGAATTGATGTCAAGACCATTTCGCCTCCTAGAAAAGTGCATAACTTTACATTTGAAAATATTATGACAAAGCTCACACAAGTAAAACCATTCACACAAATTATTTAATTCCGTTGTAAATTAAACAGATCGTCCTCATTTTTGATTTTGCAAAATATTTTTACATATTAGCATAAATTATAAATTCACAATTTTTGAAGCATAGCTTCCCATCGTCCTTGAATATAAATAAAAGTAGTCTAAGATGGCTATTTTCTGAAACCAGACAATCGAGGAATAAATTTTTCAATTGACGAATTTATTATTGTATAAAACTGATCAATATAAGTTTCGAAACCTGATAGTTTGGACGCTTATATTAATCAGTTTGATGGGATCGTATATATTGTCCTAAAACTCATTTAAAGATTTCATTGGTCAACCAGCTTCCTGGTAACTATTATAATGACAATCGAATAGCCCATATGCTTAAAGGTTATATCATAAACAATGAATTTTCAATTCGATCACGAATTTCAACTGATATTATAATGTCAATATTGTCATCTTTTCAAAATGTACTTACTGTTTTAAATATTTCTAGTCGACCGTTTCACCACTAAATCACAAACTCCTGAAATTAAAAGTTAATTATCAAATTTAAGATTTTATTAATTTTATAATTTTGCTACGAAAATATTATCCACTAAACATAAGTTCCACAAATTTTATTTTGTTTAATTTATGCTGTATTCAAAGAAAAAATGTTAAATTTTAATAAAAAATTGAAAAAAAAATTATTTTCGAACTATTATTTAAATATTAAATTCCACATTTTATAACTTATAGGTTCCATATATATTTTTTATTAATCACATCAACTTATACTAAAGTTAGATAGACAATTTATTTATTCAGACTTAAATAATGTTACAGTAATTATGTTCCACAGATTATAAATTAAGTAAGCTGTAATTTTTGAGTTCCACAAATGTTTTAACTGATTATAATTAGTTTTAAAATGATATATTTGCACATTTTATGATTTACTAAACTCGTATTTTGATCTTTAACGATGGAAAATTGTTCATATAACTATTATAAATAGAACTTTAAAATAAGTCACACAAAAGTTGAGTGATATATTAATAACATTATTTTATTAAAATGACAGTTAGGCCAGGAAAATATTATTAATTGAACATAAGTTCCACAAATCTTTTTCTATTTATCTTATACTGTAGTTAACGCAAAAATGGTTAAATTTAAAAATTAGCAAAATGATTAAAAAGAGTTTAAATATTATATTCCACAGTTTATTTAATTTATTCTGTTTATCTTATATTGTGTTGAAACAAAAAATTGTTAAATTTTAGTTAGAGATTAAAACAAAAATTGACAAACGATTATTTAAATATTAGATTCCACATTTTATAACTAATAGGTTCCATATATATGTTTTATTGAATACTTCAACTTAATATAAGTTATAAAGACAATTTATTTAGTCAAAAATAAATTATGTTATAATACTTATGTTCCACAGATCATATTAATTTTTAATTTATAATAAAATTACAATAGTTAGTCAAATAAATTTTAGTTTCATGTACCTAATTAACTTATGCTCGATATTTGACATTTTTTCGAGCAATTTACACCGGATCATTTATTTTATATTTATGCAACAAAACATTAATTTAAAAAAAATGCAGCTTTAACTTTTAAGTTTCATAAATGTCTTAATGGATGTACTAAGAATTATTGGTTTGTAGGTTAAGTTACTAGTTTTAAAATGATATATTTCTACAATAAATAATTTCCTTAACTGATATTTTAACCTTTAACGATAGAAAATTGATCATACAACTATTATTAATAGAACTTTAAAATAAGTTCCACAAAGTTTGCGTAACATAAAATTTTACCAATATTTTATTAACATGATAGTTTTGCTAGACAAATATTATTAATTGAACATAAGTTCCACAAACCTTTTGCTATTTATCTTGTACTGTAGTTAAAGTAAAAATGGTTTTAATAAGGTGTTTAAATATTATATTCCACAGTTTAGTTATCCCACAGTTTATTTACTTTATTTTCTTTATTCTATTTTTTTATACTGTGTTAAAAATACATCGTTAAATTTTAGTAAGAAATTGAAAAAATTTAACAAACGGTTATTTAAATATTTTAATCCACAATTTATAATAACTAATAGGTTCCATATATATTTTTTATTAAATATATCAACTTAATATAAATTACATAGACAATTTGTTTAGTCAAACATAAATAATGTTATAATAATTATGTTCCACATAATTCCGTGGTACGTCAATTAAATTTTGGTTTTGTGTAGTTAATTAACTTCTATTTTATATTTTTGCCAAAAAATATTGATTTAAAAAATGCTATTTTAATTTTAAGTTCCACAAGTATTTCAACTAATGCACCAAAAATTAATGGTTAGTAGGTTAGTTTTCTTATTTTAAAATAATATATTTCTACAGTTAATGATTTACTAAACTGGTATTTTAACCTTTAGTGACAGTCAATTGTCATATAACTATTTTTAATAGAATAAGTAAGAAAATTGTAGGCAACTTTAATATATGTTCCACAAAGTTTAAGTAACATAAAACTATAACAATATTTTATTAATACAAGTTCCACACAAGTTCCACAAACTTTTTCTTATTTATTTTATACTGTAGTTAAAACAAAATTAGTTAAATTTTAGTAAGGAATTTAAAAATCATATATTTTACAGTTTATAATAAATAACAGGTTCCACTATTTTTTTACTTTTAATTCAATAAAGGTTATTATTTTAGTAGAATGTTGTAACTAGGTTACATCGGGTTTCAATTTTTAACGAGCCATTTACACCGAATCTTTTATTTTGTATTTTTGTCACAAAGTATTTCGTTTTAAAATGCAACCTTGAATTTAGATTCCACGCTTGTTTTAATTTTATATCGTTGTTTATGTATGATGAATATATTTTAAATAATATATCACAATTTTCCGGACATTTATGTCCAAACACCTTTAGTGTTAGATAAAAGACAAAATGAAAATAGGTTCCACAGGTATAAATTAGCTTCGTTAATACAAAATTATTGCATGCAAGTGTTTTGTTAAATTTATATATATATATATATATATATATATATATATATATATATATATATATATATATATATATATATATATATATATATCATACCAATTTTCCTTCGTTTATTACATTTTAATTTAAAGATAAAAATAAATAACTTCAACAAATAAATAATCGTGACATAAAATTTAAAAAAAAAAAACAGAATAAATTATGTCAATTGAAATGTACAATAAAAAAAAAAACAATAAAAAATGAAGAAATTTTCAAGAATCAAATTAAATCGTAAAACGACAATTCTTGTCCGTCGTATTTGCTACTTGCCAAGGATTATATTCGCTAACCTATTACGATGAATTTATTTGTGCGCCCACTTAATGGAAACGAGGAAAGCGCAAATATTTTATAAAACAAATATAAATTAATTCAAGAGGAAATTTTGGAAAATTCAATTGTTTTAATTCTAATTTAGCTATAGTTAGCATTTAGTTTAGGAAATAAAATGTTTTCTGTATTTCATGTTTTGCTCTTCTTGTATTATTTTGTCAGTAAATGGTTGAATAGGTAAATATTTTGTTTCGGGTACAGTTATACAGTGAAATTTTTTGAGGAGATTCATGCCTAATTCGAGTTGGTTTCTGGGAGTTGGTGGAGTTTGAAATTTATTACTAAACCATCTAACAAATTTTTCATTTCACAGTATCTTGTTTGAAGATTTTCAAAAATGTCTTAGTTCTCATATTTCACCATAAACCGTCGTCGATTCCGCGAATTTTTAAGGAATATATTTTGGGATTGACTCATTTTTTACAATCTTTTAAAATTATATAACAATATCCGATTACATTACAAAGAAATTTATTTTACAATATGTTCCACACATTTGTTCCGTTTTACTATATTTGATATTTTAAAAAAAATGCATTTTGCTATAGGTAATTTAAAAAATTAAATTTTGAATCAAGGTCTAAACTCATTAACTTGTATGCCAATAGATATCTAATACAAAAATGTTTAGTTTTTATGTTAAATGTTTAGCTTTGAAAAGTTAATCAAGTTTTATATTTGTAGACCAATTTAGAAAGCACAGGACGTCGATATTCCTCCAATCCTCGGAACACTCGAAGATCAGTATATTTCTTTCCTTTAACAATTAACAGTAAGTTGATAAAAATTTGAAGAGATCTGTGCCACTGTCAATGTTGCCAACAGCTTTCCTTCATTGCAGTTTTGAAAATGCGATGGAATCATTCAGCTTCTCTATTTTGTTTGGAGTGAAATGAGGCTTAAGTCACATCTTCTAATGAATTAGAATTGCGGCCCCTTGTTTAAGATAAATTGATCCAACAACCCTTAGATTGCAAATATTTGTTTCAGCGCACTGATGAGTACTTGAAAAATTTGTTTTCATGTGAGCGGAATCTCGTCTACGTTTTTGTTGTTGATAGTAACTGTAACTTTAATAAGAACATAATGTATGTACCGATAAGTTTTTCTTAAGATGGGGGTTTCCCTTAACTAATTTTGATTACTTATTTTATATGTTAAGATCGAAATTATTTTTATTTAATTCTTGAGTGACTTTGTGCTTGAGGTTCGTTCTTCCACTAATTTTATATTTATATTTATATCGTATAAATCCAACTAACCATTTTTATTTTATTTTCATTTTAGGTAATTCATCGATACAAACTATAAGTGGCTAACCGTAAGTATCATCCGACATTCGGATGAATCTATACACTCGGTTATAGTTTCATACATGAGGTGCTTACGCATACGCGGAAACTCACAAAAATCATAACGTTGTATAATTACAATATGCGGAATATGAATATATGTTTTGAATGTCACGGCATAATATTAACAAAAATTATAGCCACCATAAAAATGTCTTAAACAACAACCGTATGCTATAAACATAAATCAATTTTCATATTTCAGTTCTTCATAGCGTTACAGGTATATGCTTTTGTTGGTTTTATGCTAAGTATGTAAATTTGTCGTCTAATCATAGTTTGAAATATGAATCAATACAACTATAGTTATGCAAATCATGCCCATTGATAGGTTATATAAAATAAACATTAATTTTCATTAATAACAAAACTTAATAACTTTTTCTTTTGTTTTTATTGTTTTTCTTAATATTTTCTTTTTATATACCTTCGTTACACAATGTGCGTGTGGTATAAAAATATAGTAATTATCTTAGATGAAATCCTTAATTCCGCGTTGGTTTATATAAATAAAATTAATTTTATATATTCGGGATATAATTAACCAAAATTTATGTATATATAATACGGGTAAAAAAAGGAAGTCATGAGCGTTTTCCTCGAATTGGAATGGGCAGAATAATTTTAACTATATTTATATCTAAGACGACGGTATGGTTGGAAACTAATGACAGCTATGATATTTATCTTAGGCAGGGTATGTGTTGATTTAGAAATAATCTTACATCATTTTTTTAATGTTTTGGATGATTAATTACCACGGTTTGGTTCGAGTAAATGTACGATTTGCGGTACTACTGCAAATAGGCATGCACGCTAATTAAAAATGTATTATATAGTAATTATTGAGTACTTCACAATTAAATAATAGGAGTAAGCTAGTATCAGATGTTCTAGCAATCAATAAACGATCTAGATATTCGTATTGAATTGAAGTGTTCTTTTTCGAAACTGTCTAAATACAGTAAGTTATTTATATATATATATATATATATATATATATATATATATATATATATATATATATATATATATATATATATATATATATATATATATATATGTGTATATATATTTAAATATATATATATATATATATATATATATATATATATATATATATATATATATATATATATATATATAATTTCCTTCGTAGAATCACAATAAAAAAAATTAATTTAAGTTTAATTTCTTTTATTGTATTATAATACATTTATTTACACTTGATTGTTTAAAATCTAATATCGAACTAACTAACTTAATCTACTTTTCTTAAAATCTAAAGTAAAAGATAAAGTTATAGACAACCAGCGTTTCATATAACGAAAAATATGATTCCTTGATCACGTTGAACATGCATGTGTATGTGTTGATTGAAGATGTTAGTTATGACAGACTCGACCCTGTTACTGACACCTAAGCGATCGATAGTTAGAATTTTTTGTGGTGTAGCCCAAGATAATCACAATTTTATTAAACTGCTCTGCAATCTGTCATCTTTTATGAGCAACTCCAGTATGCCTTAATTCATCTGTAATCTGCAATGGTTCCCTGAAAACTAAGTTTGTTAATGAACTAATTACCTTAGGTTGTAATAAATTAAATTAATTTTCATCTGGAATTATAAATTAATTAGTTTTTAATATTGTAACTTCATTATACAATAATATAATTCCTGCAAGCCATAGGCTGTAATAAATTGGATCAGAACAAAAATATAAGAATACAAGAAAAAATATCGAATATAGAAATACACCAATGTAATACTAAACTTATTTATAAATAAATAAACAACATGACAGTGGCATTATGCGTACTATGATGAGCAATAGTAAATCATACATTCACAGTTCATTTCATACTCACCACCGATAGAAACCAAACTTCCCAACAGCTCCACAACAAACCCAACTTAAAGATGTAAGAATACTTAAAAAAGGCAGACTAAAAGATAAGCAAACGAAAGTAAATTTCAATATGGGACCAACCCCAATAGGAAAAGACCAGAAGCGAGCACCATCAAGGGTGCCGCCAGAACACCCTCTTCGAAAACAAACCGCTATTTTCAGCAGATAAAAATGTACACGAGTCCTACCGGCACCAACCACTACCAGACCAAAATTGCCAATTGAACCAGTATTCAAACACTGACAGTCACCAACGAGATCTAGGAAGACTATCTGACCAACCTCACTCTATCACACCTACAAGTAAACCAAACCACACATATGCGACTGTCGGCCCACACCACACCAAAACAGAATCAGTGAAAAAACCAGCCAGTGTTTCCTAAAAAGGTACATGCAGCAATTGCAAAAACTAGCAAGTTCACTACCACAAACCATCTCCACCAGATGATAGTCAATGTCAACTCAAAAGGTGACCATGAACTGCTCCACGCCTCACACCTCACCACCACGACTCCCTGACGATTCACATTAAAACCATACACCATTTCATGAAAGAGGAATCCCAAAGTTCTACTCCAGTCTAGCAACCATGCTCTCCGAAATGCATCCTGTATAAGACCAGAATCCCACCTCATTCCGAACGACACTCATAGGCATGACCGACACCAAAAATCTGAATGCCAGCCACACAACACAATCCCAAACCACCATCACCCACTTCACTAGGCTACCCCAAAAAATTCGCTGCCGCTCCATATCCAAACAACTAAAAGCCACCTCCACAGCCGACTACAACACACCCCAGATCCAAGCTGGAGTCCCTTACTTTCCCGCCGCTGAGCATACTCAACAACACCAGAAACCGCAAGCAACCCCAATCGGTCAAACCACACCGATATACCCAACACCCCACTCCTGATAACAATTCCCAACTCTATAGCCAACCCTCTCCCCAAAAGCAATTCCAACAACATCATCTCCGAATTATAAATGAACCGATTGTCTCTATCTACCACAACTTAGTCTGGGCCCCAACACCAGACCCCCCCCCAGGAGCAGTCAATAGCTTCCCTTCAATCGACCACCGATAGAAACTTCAAGCAACTAGGTGCGAGTGATCTCCAACTTGAACTACCCACAACTGCTCCTAATATTTTGCATGAACAGTTTCAAGCAGATCCACACACCCAAACACCTACAGGCACCCGCGGTGGTCGGTCAGGGCAACTACTGCGCCAAATAAAGATCGTAGTGACATAATAGTTCGCACCCCCTAAAACAAACAAAACAAAAACCCATCTATACTTATATATAACGAAGGCCTTGCGAAATAGTATAAGCAACAAAAACTACGACATTTGTATACATTTATTTGAGAGAAAAACAGAAAATTATGATTACTCTTTACGAATGATGAAACAAAGCGTCACTATCAATCAAAACCCTCTTTACTATAAGCCGTATTCATTGCATACTCATGCTATTTAATCATATAAACATGAGAATGTCTTGTAAGTAAAAAACATGACGATATATGATTTCAGAATATAGTGTAAAATAAAATAAACATACTATAAAACAAAAGAGAGTAAAAATTGTCAAAAAAAAAATTAAAAGGGAAAATTGATGTTATCTCTTTCCTAGACAAAACACAAATAACAAAAAAAATGACAAAAAATTCTCAATTATTCATACACATTGAATAGTGTGCGTAACTTAGAGATAAAAATGTTAAATAGGGGTAGTAGGAATGAGAAAATTATACATTTTTTGTCAATGCCTACATTTTTTGTTATAGATTTTCATAGCACCAATACACTCAATTGTGTATAGAGGTTTTGTTTACTGTGTCAACGAAAGTTACAAGACGGCTTGTAATAAAGAGGGTTTTGTATACAATGTACAAATTAAGCGTTAATATTAATGTAATTAAACTTATACTAATCAATAAATTTGTTAAAATTAATAAAAAATTGCTATTTCTGTAAAAAGAAAAAAAGAATTAGCGATTAATGTTTTTTAAGCCTCTTGATTTTAATTTTATTTCTTTTTATATCTCTATTTTAAAACTTTTAAATGTTATTTCATTTGCATCAGTTTTGATTCCCCTGGGTTGTGTTTTGGTTCGTATATTAAGTTTCATAAATACTAATTGATTTTCTTTTAAATCAGGGGATTCTTCCTTACTGGTATTTCCTTTTAACATTCTATTTTTTGAATTTTCCAAATTTTTGGTAATATTTATAAAAATCATGTTTGCTTCTATTTCCTCTGGAGTGAAACCAGTTGCCGAATGAACGGAACTATTAAAGAGAGCTACGAACAATTCTATAAATTCTGGGGTAGGAGTATCCGGGAATTTATTTTTGTTAAGGTTGAATATTTCAATTATGGTACTGTGGGTTCTTTCTACCTGCCCATTTGATTCTGAAGAGGATGAGTATTCTATTTTGATATTTAATCGACTCAGGAATTCTCGAAATTGGATTGATTTTAAAGTTGTTTCGTGATCTGAAACTAAATTGTTAGATATTCCTAAAAAGGTGAAGTATTTTGTTATTGCATTCTTGACGTCAATTAAGTTTTTTGATGCTAATCGTATGATCTGGAGGATCATATCCTAAGTGGCTGAGGTACAGTTGTAACTTCATACGTTTTGTATGGGTGATGCACTAGTTTTGTGATTTTTTGAGTTTACATAGTATGACTTCGATTAGATAGCAACTTAAACATCTGCATTATAGAAAAAGGAATTCATAATAAATTTAAATTACGTAAAATAACGGTAATTTGTTATTTGATTTCTATATTGTTTTTGTTTTTACAGTTGTGCAATACTAAATTTGAGTCATTTATAATCGATAATTTGGTGAGAGCGAATGTATATATAATACAATTTTTATAATATCTAATATTTTAAGTATATAATCTAATGTAATGTTTGGCCTGCGGCCGCCAACGGTAATTTCATCGATATATGTAGGTAATGATTGTTGCAGTCAGTGGATGTTATAGTTTCAACGGATTGCTGAATTATATTTAAGAGATTACCACTATTTTGCTCGAAATTCTGTTGGTTTTATATCGTCACGGTTGAATTTGATTTGAAAAAGGATGAATTTCATTTGAATTTGATTCATGTTTTGAATAAAGATGATTATGATTTGAATTTGGAGTGCAAAACCTATATATGGTCTCCCGTCGTACTTGTGAGCATTGCAAACGAGGCAGGAATTCGAATAACTTTTAACTTTTTTCGCGATATTAGAAAAAAAAGTATCAAAAAGAATCTTGATTCTTCTGAAAAACGATTTCTGATGCCAAAATGACTGTTTGTTTACAAATACGAAAACGTATTTTTCAAAAGATTCTTTTACAATGTTTGTTCGATTAAAGTTGAGGAATATTTTTTCGGTTATGATGTGTCAAGCTTAGATACACTGAAAATAATTTGATTCCTATAGTAGTTAATTGGGCGATCTGCAAAATGTAAATAATAATTGTTGGATGTATCGGTGGAATGGATTGTTTTCGATTCGCTTGGAGTTTGTCTTAGATTCGTATCATTTACTGATTTATTTGCTTCGTGTGAATTTATTTCGTTAAAATCGTTATATGGCCTTTTGCTAAGAGCATCAGCCACCACGTTTATTTTACCTTGTTTGTAAACAACGTCATAGTCGAAATTCTCAAGTTCTAGACGCTAGCGTAAGATTTTCGATTTTTTTCTGATGTTTTAATAAAGGTGAGAGGCTTATGGTCTCGTTCATTAGTTGCGTTCTTAGTTTCAGTCATGTTTAATGTTCTGGACGCGAAGGCAATTGGTCTTTCAACCTTATCGTGCATTTACAAAAGGACAGCATCTAGTGCAAACTCGGATGCATCTGTGGTTAAGATGAAGAGTTTTGAGAAATCCGGATAGGTAAGAATTTGATCAGTGAACATAATCTTCTTAATAGTTTCGAAAGCTTTAACGTAGTCTGGATCTTTGACGTTATAATCGCAATGCCTTTTTTTAGAAATTTTGTCATTGGTTTGGTGATCTGGGAATAATTCTGAATGAATCGACGATAATAACCTGATAGCCCCAGAAACTGATTTGATTTGGGTGTCTGGTAGTGGCCATTCAAGTATTTTTTCGATCTTTTCCGGGTTTGGTTTACCCCTTCTAGGGTAAATACATGCCCAAGAAATCCTATCTCTTCCTTTAAAAATTCGTATTTATCTAGCTGAATTTTTAAATTAAAGTACGACAGTGGTTTAAGTACTTCACAAAGGTTTGCTATATGATTTTCTAGATTAAACCCAATAATAATAATAATATCATCGAGATATACATAGAAAATTTTCCCGATTAATCCGTAAAGGACATTATTCATCGCTCGCTGAAAAGTTGCCGGACCATTCTGCCTAGTTGTAAAGTCCGAATGGTATGCGCGTAAACTCGAAATGCCCATTTTCTGTCGAAAAATCAGTTTTCTGTTGAGATTTTTCAACAGAAATCTTGTATGTGCTCATCCACGTCACTTTTACAGTAGTGGGGATACCTATACATTTTGGTGTACACGGGATTTTCATCCTTTGTAACAATTTTATGTTTAATCACCGTTGTTGCAGAGACTTTGTTGTTCTGGTTCAACAATACCGACTGATGATTATATATTGTGTTTATGAGAATTTGTTTTTCATTGTCACCTAAGTGTTTGGTCCTAATTTAGCTTCCAATTGTTTGTTTGTCTATGGACATGTTTCCATGAGCTTCAATTGGTTTAATAACTTCAAAATTATTTATTTCAAAGTTTAATTTTGGTAAGTTTTTGGTGGATTTTGGACCATTTGTTAAAATTTTTATAGTTTATTGAAAGTTTTTGGATTTGTACAATCCAGGTTGTAATATTGTCATTTACTTTTTTGTAATCAGTTGCTACCGAATCACTATTATTTATTGTATTGAATGTCACTACATGGTTAAAAAAATTATCATTAATATCTATAAAATTTAAGAATATTGTTGTTTAACGAAATTGTCCCGGATTTGTAATCAATTTTGGCATTCATTTGAGCCATTGATTGCGATCCTAGTATTCTGTCAAAATATTCCTGAAATTTTAATTCATGATATGATATTAAAGGTAATTTATTGCCGAAAAAATTTATTTTTCCTACTTTAGTTACTCTTTGCGTTCCTAATAGATGTTTTACAGATGAATTTTTTGAAATTAAAAGATGTTTAGGGATTATATCTGATTTGATATTTCTATTTGCACCTGTATCAATGAGAATTTTAATATTTTGGTTTGTTAATTTACTCTGGCATTTCAGTTAAGGGAGAAAATTTAATCCTTCGAATCTCAATTTTGATCCTTCCTAAAATTTTCTGTATTTGTTTCTTCTATATAGTTACATTTTCTTCATCTTCAGTTATCAGCATCATTTGGAATTTTGATATAGTTCTCTGTATTTTTGTTGAACGATCTCCTTGATAAACGATCTTCTTGATAATTGGCGAGGGTTCATTTTTTTCTTGAACTTGCTCAGGAGTTTTTCACACATTGGCCGGTTCTTGATATCTTGGGAGAAAATTGGGCTTTGATTGCTCCTAATATTTATGTTGTGGATTTATTTTTGTTATAATTTCTCTTTACGTTATTTGAAATGAGTTCATTGCTCGTGAATTTGCAAAGAAAGGCATACGCCTCTTCCATATTTCATGGTTTAGCCGCTTGGGCATAACCAAAATTAGGTTTGCGTAAGCCAGATATAAAGGCGGCAAGAGCGTCTTCTTCAATAAAAGCACAAATTGCCTGCGACGATCCGTTATACAGAGGATTTTGTTTCGCTAGTGATTTTATATTTAATAAAATATCTTTTGATTTTTTAAAAAAATGCGAGTATTGGCATCGTGTCACTTTGTTTGTTGGCCCATAATTGGTATTTATAAAAGGGGAATTCTTGTTTATATCCTAAAGCTCCCTAAAGACTGCATACACAATCACCTAAATTCATTGCAAGGTGTCGGCTGCAAAAGCTAGATATCTTCACAAGATTAAAATGGGCAAACGGGTGCCCGCACAATAGATTATAGCAAACCTATAATTATTGATTTTTTTTGGATAGACGCTCTCACACGTTGGAAAGCATTATCTTATTGAAGGAACAAAGTCCGCAACCCAGAACAAAACCTAGCAATCATCATCAAAATCAGAGAAGTATTCGCCCGAAGCCTGTTATTTCATCATTTGCTTTCATCCGCTACAGTTGCGAATTTAGGTTTACCACATGTTTCATCAACCAAATTCAGTGCTAAGCCAGTTTTATTCGTATTGCATAAAATTACTGGATGTCAACCAAGCAGCTTAATTGATATTCAAAATTGGTCTTTCCTGCATAACATAGAACTAGCAGATCCTAACTTCAACTGTCCAGAATCAATTGACATTTTGATTGGAACTGAGTTTTACTCAGTGAAGGATGTCATAGTCGCATTGTCAGCTAGATATATATGCACACCTTCGAAAGCTACTTCAACAATTTTGGCATAGATTGAGTTCTGAATATCTAAATCTACTTCAGCAATGACATAAATGAGCAGCAAAAAAACAACAAGTTAGTCACTCGAGTTGGTTGTGGATGTAAAAACTCAATCTGGGGTCTACAAAAGAGCAGTGGTGAAACTATACCCTTTACCTGATGAGCAAATACATTTAAAACCTACATATATTCAAGGCGCGCTGTTTATGTTAAGCAAATCAACATAATATATTTTTATTTGTTCTTCCTTCGACCAACAGTGGCTGTACATTTGAGTTAGAACTTAATCATTGAATTAAACTCAGTTCGATCGACACGTAGTGACACAAAACACAAACACAGTTTTTTATGTTTGTTATTCCCTTTCTGTTTTGGACACAAGCCTAGCAACATCAACCATAGCAGCTAAAATAATAAAATTAAATTAATAATTTTCTGAATTATTGCTTTAAAATCTTAAACAACCTTTTTCATTTGGGCCCAAGTAGAAATTTAACATCATGATGGCCGAGATTATCTTCATTGTATAAAGCAACGTTTAGCATTGGGACAGATGGTCTCTAATTTTTGGCCATTGCGTGTCTTGGAGAGCTTAGAGTTTCAAGTGATACTCTCGCATAACTGATAAAGTACTATCAAATCGCCTGGTTTTCTTAGCGACTGCACATGTCGGTTAACGTGAGTGGGGTCTGCTTAAATTTTCAAATAATAAAAGTTTAAGCTTTAAGACTTACGGACTTAAATTTGAAAAATAATTTAAAATACCATATTAGTGGCACAATGCGTTGTTACACAAATCTAACAAATTTATTATATAAATTTTATAATTTACACTTTACAACAGTAAACACAATTTCAAACAGTCACAATTTAAAGTTGTTACAACTATGGCGGTTGTCTCATTTTTGAATTTAGTAACCATATATCTAAAATTAAAAAATTCGGTGTTAAATATACATTTTTATTTTTTTTGCAATATGGTATCTTATATGGATTTACCAAAACTAATTATCAATAGCCCGAAACGAATGCAAACATAATTTAATTTGGATCATAAATATCAAGATAATATGGTCCATCAATGCTTCGAATGACAGTAGTTTCTCTGAAAATTCACATAGATCGGTTTGATTCTATAAAACCTACGAAATGTAACATCGCTAAAATAGCGGAAACATTTTCGTATAATTATACCTTGAAATACGAACCGCTGCTAATAGTGTTATCAATAGTAATGTCACCATCATACAAACGGTGTATACAAATGCTCTTGGATCGTATTTCATCAATTCAGAGTACATACGAAAAAAATTATTATTTTGTGTTGTTGAATCTGGTTCGACGGGAATGGGTATTGTTGTATCATCAGAAAAGGGTTTCGCCGTTGGAATACCAGTTGCTTCTTCATACGATGGCGGTACTTCATCGGGCACCGATGGATTTCGTGATGACCACTGTAAAATATTATTAAAATATGATGATACATTTTAAGTTTAACGATTATAAAAACTTACATTTTTATTCATTTTCAAAGTTAAATTTTATACTTTAAAGAAATTTACCTCTAAATTTTAAAGATATAATCCGTCGATTTTGAAGTTTAAACCTTAATAAAACAAAAATTTAAAAAAACAAGGGGCGCAGTTACTAAGTTTAGTAAAATTCGAAAATGTTACAGTGGCATAAACTCGTGGTTTTTCTATAAGATACTGGACTAAAATTATAATGTTGCAATGGTGGTATCAAAGAACAATTTTCATAAAAAATTTGGCGTCCTAAATAATTTTATAGTGGTCTGAAAAGCTTTTGTAATTAAAAATATATTCTGCAGTAGAATATACGATCACAATGATGAATCGCCCTTTCATTGGTGCCGACTTTCTTAAGAAATACGGCCTTAAGTCGACCTTAAGAATATGAAGCTGATTGATCCAGTTACGCAACTGTCGATCAATGTGTCACAGACACAAGCAAACACACCTTCGCCCAGGGACTTCCTGATTGACAACGGGAACGGCAAGCTATTAAAGAAGTTTCCTTCTCTAACAGCTCCGCCGAATTACAACGCGCCCGTTAAGCATAATGTAGTACACCACATAGTGACTACAGGACATCTACCGGTGAATCAACTAGGAATATGTCGGCCATAACGGTTTATAAACGAGATCGTCAAGGATCTCGACTTTGTTTGTCTACACTGACGACATATTTGTAGCCTCAACTTCGGAGGAACAACACATGTTTCACCTGGAAACATTGTTTTAGAAACCTTCTGAATACGAAGTGAGCATCAACAGTGGAAATACGTTTTCGGCGGTAGCTCTCTCGACTTCCTCAGTCACAAGATTACCCCGAATGGTATTCTGCCGTCCACTGAACGAATTAACGCTATGAATTCCCAGCTCCACAAACCATCAGTCATATACAGCAATTTATCGGCATGATAAATTACTACCACAGGTTTATGCCTAGAATAGTGGAAATCTTAGGTCCTATCCACACCTAATTGGCTACTTTAATGCCAAAGACGCCGAAGAACTTCTTCTGCACTATTGCACATTGCACTATTGACACATCCAATACATGACGCTAAACTTAGTGTCACAACCGACGCCTCAAGTATTGCTGTTGGCGCCGTGTTGCAACAATGTAACAATGGGGATTGGGAGCCGCTTGGTTTCTTTTCTAAGAAACTTTCGAATGCTGAGAAAAAATATTCCGCATTCGATAGAGAGATACTAGCTGTCTACCAAGCCATCCAAAATTTTCGATACTATGTCGAAGGTCGAGATTTTATAGTCTACACCGACCAAAAACCGCTCACTCGAGCGGTTCAATCCAAGGCTGAGCGCAACCCGCGACAAACTCGCCACTTAGATTTTGTGTCTCAGTTTACTACTGATATACAACACATCCAAGGCAAGGATATCGTGGTTGCCAATACTGTTTCGAACATCAAACAACGAAAATTCCTCTGTCGAGACTCACTTCGACATGAAACAAATCGCAAAATCGCAAGAAGCTGACACGGAACTTCAGGATATACTTTCTGGTTCCTTAAAACAATCAATTTCCACTTGAAAATTAGAAAGTTTTAAATTAGCTGACTTAGCGATTTACTGCGAAGCTTGAATGGGCACAACCGTCCGTATATCGCAGAACCACTGCGGCGAATCATTTTTAATGCACTGCATAATATATCGCATCCAAGCATCCGAGCCACTAGGAAGCTAATATCTACTAGATATTTCTGGCCCAGGATAAATAAGGATATAGCTCTTTGGGTGAAATCCGGTTTATTCTGTCAAAGATGCAAGGTCACAAGACACACTAAGTTTAGCATTCCACCGGGACGTTTTGAACATATCCATTTAGATATAGTGGGACCACTTCCACCTTCTAATGGATACACATACTTACGCACCTGTGTCGATCATAAGAGACATCTCTGCAGTTACGATAGCCCGAACATTTGTTGAGAACTGCATCTTCAGATTCGGAGTACCGGTTAACATCACGACCGATCAAGGTACACAGTTTGAATCCAAACTGTTTGGTGAACTAACTAAGCTACTCGGTTCCAACCGGATCCAAACCACCTCGTACCACCTTCAATCAAACGGTATGGTTGAGCGTTTTCACCGCCAGCTGAAAACTTCACTAAAAGCCCGATGTAACACTGTATTGCCCGATGTAACACTCGATGTACTACTAGGTATCCGAGCCACAGTAAAAGAGTATCTCAAATGTTCCCCAGCTGAGTTTGTATACGGGTAAACAATGAAGCTACCAGGTAATTTTTTTGTAGATAATCCTCTTTTACCTCTCAGTACTGACTCTTTTACCTCTCACTGATTCTATGATCGAACAACTGCGATCAAGTTTGAGCAACGTAGTGCCCAAAAACACTCGTGTATCCAAACAAACGGACATAAACGTCCCGAAGTCACTAGACACTAGTGAGTTCGTGTTTGTGCGAGTGGATAAAGTGCGCACAGATTTGGCACCGCCATACGATGGCCCATACAGAGTCATTCGACGCTTACGAAAACATTTCATACTTGACATCAATCTGTTAGCATTGATAGATTGAAACCGGCATTCGGGATCCTTTCTTTGGCTGAGAAATTTTCTACAACAAGAAAAATCCGAAAAGTCCGCATAAGAGTGTAAAACTTTCACATTGTGTAATTTCCTCACGTTTTATCACAAACTGGACTACAGTTGACAGCAATGAGGATGCACAAGCAACACTGTTGTCTCTGTCACAATCAAAAAAAACAACACAGTTGTTTCCACAAACCACGGTAACAACTAGTGCCCGAGTGCGACCACGGTCGAAATATACTTTATTTTCCGTTGCCATCTACAGACTTCATCTGGGTAACCATTCACCTCTCAGGGGGGATGCTTCACTCGGGGCGAAGTCCTGATGCGGTTGAGTACACTGTACTCATCCGTACAAACTTAGGTAAACATATAATTAACATAATTATATGTTTACATCACATCACATCACGTTGGGGTCACCATTATAACGACGGCGGCGACGTGTCGTTATTTTAATTATTCAGAATTAGATGTTGTGCAAAGCAAAGCTCAGTTTCGATCTGATGAGGAGTTGTTATAATTTGTGAAAAATTTTTTGTCAACTCATCAGGCCATGGCGACCGAGTGCTATGTGTAATTGCTATAAAGCTCTTAGAATTGGAGTAAGTAGTAAAATTATAAAAAATCTTAAATAAATAGAGATCTAACGATAATATTTAGGGAAATCTTCGGAAGTATTTCATACAGATTCTTTAATGTTTAAGAATTTTAAAAATATTAGGCTTTTAAGCGACAAGCGCGCTTTCTATCATTCATTTTTTTGACTATTTAACTATTTTTAACTATTTTCTCTAGATTTCCTAAATTGTTTAAAAAATTCTAAGAGGTCAAAAATAAACTTCATAAAAAGCTCTTAGTTGATCTTCAAAGCTGTTCGAAAAGCTCTAGTTTTAAATTTAAAAAGAACTTTTAACATTTTTCCAAAGGTTGTTAAATGTCTCACTTTTGGTTTGGTACTGGTGCGGTATTATTTGAGTGTTCGTCCTCCGATGACGATTATTTTTATTAAGATACAGTCTGTTTTCCTATCTAATTTAGACCCATCAGTATTTTACCGTTAATAGAAAAAAACTTTTTTGGTTTTTCACTCTTTTTTGGTTGGTTTTTGATAGTCTTTATCACTCTAAAGTAATTTAGTATTTTTTTCTCCTTCTGGTTTCACAGTGAAAAAAATTCTGACAGTAAATCTTCATTGTGGGTAAACGCTTTAAGCTTAAAATAAAATCCGAATGATTACTGTATTTAAAGCGTTTTAAGTTTAACGTCTTAATTCTATTTTAATAACGGCAACATCTAACAATTTGAAAGTAAAAGAGTGAACTAAAAGATAAGCACGTAATAGATAACAAATAATCAAAAAATGATGACGTATAATAAAATATTTCAATGACCTTAAGATTATTTCCATTTAATAGTCCATAGAATTTTATTTAGTGAACACGTACATTTTAATCTGTCTCAGAACCATGCCTGATGTAAGTTTTGCTATCATAAATTGTATTTATATTAAAACAATTAATAATTGTACTTCTTTGTAGAACAATTTACACAACAATGTCTTGATCTCGATACCATGCAATGGCGAAGCTTCGTCACAACAATCAAATTTGCGAAAATATGAATCGAAATCGATTTGTAATAATGGAAAATTTATTATAGTAGTTTGTCTTAGTTTTACGTTTTTGATTGCATTTTGCTTTGGTTTTAAAGTTTTAACATAAGAATGAAGATGGATTTAGTGCTAATGTACTTAGTGAATATGTGTAAAGTTTTTGTATTGTGATTTCTAATAAAATTGTAAATATTTTTACTACTTTACGATTTTGTGTAAAAATTAAAGATTAAATTATGAACCATAAAGTTTGTTGTCTAATGCACTATTAAGATAGATTTTTTATCGACTTTTTTTTTAAACTTGGAGAATTGTGTAATTATATTTTGATCTTTTACAACTCGAAGATCGGTTTTTTAATCTCTCTATCTTGTTATTTCTAGGCTAGTGTACAAATTTTTCGTTGGAAATATAAAGTGTATTTTTTTTAGTGTACACCAGAAATTGTTAAATTGTACGAAAGGAAGCTACAGTGGCCCACATTGATTGAGTTTAACTCTCGAAATTGATCAGCCACTGTTACTTGAAAAAATAGACATCGCTTAACCCCTTTGTTTCTCGAACTCTGGCTGTACACACTTGTACGACTTAATAGTGGTACGCTCCCAAAGACAGGCTTTGATGCGATTAACCAACCAGAGGGTTGCAAGACAATATATAGAGAAAACGAAAATCCTAATTCAATTTCATTACATAATGTTATGCGCCGATAGTCATTGGGATGTTTTGGATGTTTTAATTCAGGAATGGATACTTGTATAGTATCAACCAATTCGGATAGAGGCTTATTTTTATCCAAGCTATTTCGACAACTTGACAAAGCGCATCATGTATGTTGTCTGTAGCATTCTTGCATAATTTAATTGGTAGTCAATTAGGTTCCGGGAGCACCTCCGGAACGAATATATTCGCTGGCAAATTGAATTTCTTACTTAGTTGGAGGAGGTCTTAATGGAAAGTTATCAATTTCTTCTAATATAGCAGGCCAGTCACTTTTAGATTTAGCGTCTTCCTGATAGCTTGTTCTTAGCTTTAACACAACATTGCGACTGCATTACTGTCATTTTACACAAATTTACATATTTGTCAGCTATTCCCAGATATCGAAGAGCAACCCATAAGCTGTTCCGATGGATTGAGTCATAGGATTGTTGGAAATCCAAGAACATGTATGTTCAGAGATGTCTCGTAAATTTAGAAAGCATCATCTTTCAGGAAAAAACTTGATCAGTGACTGACCGTATCGGTCGGAATTAACCTCGAAGTTACCTACAATTTTCTCCGCCAGGGGAGTGATTATTTATCTCCAATACTATGTAAGCCAGTAATTTGTATGTTGAGCAAAGGCGAGCTATGCCGCGATAGTTTTCGCATTTTAAACGATCGTTTTTTTAAGGATAGGACAAGGATATTCGCACTTCTTTATAGGGTATGTTCTGTTGCTCTACAGCTAGAGGGCATTCCTCAAGTCCTCATCAAACTCATAAAAACTGTTGGGTTTAATTTTTACCATACTAAACGAAAGGGGTAATTTTTACCCATACTACCTTTCATAACCGAAGTTTTCGAATACCTCCCATAGAGCGTTTACATCATCACAATGGGGGTTAGTTTCCATAATGCTACTGCTACCAACATTTCGACATTGATCATGTCTCAACTTTGTTTAACAAAACTTCACACTCACAGTTGAAAAGTAAAGTTCGTTTTTCTTCGATCCCTAACTTGTACGAAAACTGCCATCTTAGGTTTGCAGTGAGCAATGATCACTGCCTACAAATTTGGCAGCTGACCGATAAGATCTGCCATCTTGTATGGCTCGAGACCTTTCCTGAGAATTTAACACATATAGTCAATTTGACTTCGGGGTGTCTTACAAAAAATGTGAGACCAAGCGCTTGTCAAGTGTTAACGCTGCTCCTATTCCCACAGCCTTTTTACTTTTAACAAACTCATATATTTATATTTCTATGCATGATAAAAACGATCCGGTTTCAGACACCAATTCGGCACAATTCTATTCTATTTTTGTAATGACAAAATTGTTCCGATTTCGCGGTAGCCAATATTTAAACTACTATTAGCATAAGACAATCATAATTTTATTGAACTGCTCTGCATTCTGTTTTCTGTATTCAACGTTACCATTCAGCTGTAATCTGCAAATAAAATTTCCTAAAAACAAAATTTATTAATAGATAATTTCTCCAAGCAGTATGATGTAATAAATTGGATTAGATTTTGTCTGAAATTTACAATTAATTAATTTATTACATAATTTAAAATATAAAATTATAAAAATTATAATATAAATTAGATTTTAGAAAAATTGATTAAACATTACAAATCAATTAAATTAACCGTTTTATGACTAATACGTTATGTAATCGCCGAAAATCTAATTTATATACACTTCATTTGACACAAAATTTTAAAATTAATACAAATTAAATTTTAAAAAAATTGGTTAATTCAATTGATTTGTAATGTTTAATCAATTTTGTTTAAAGCTAATTTATATTAATTTTAAAGTTTTGTGTAAAATAAAGTTTATATAAATTAGATTGTCTGCGATTATATGACGTATTGGTCATAAAACGGTAAATTCAATTGACTTGTAATATAGTCATTTGAATTTAACGTTTTATGATTAATACGTCATATAATCGCAGAAAATTTAATTTATATACACTTTATTTTACACAAAAGTTTAAAATTAATATAAATTAGATTTTAAAAAATTGATTAAACATTACAAATCAATTGAATTAACCGTTTTATGACCAATACATCATATAATCGACGAAAATCTAATTTATATACACTTTATTTGACACAAAACTTTAAAGTTAATATAAATTAGATTTTAAAAAAATTGTTTAAACATTACAAGTCAATTTAATTTACCATTTTATAACCAATAAGTCATGTAATCGCAGAAAATCGAATTTATATACACTTTATTTGACACAAAAAATTAAAATTAATACGAATTAGATTTTAAAAAGATTGATTAAATATTACAAATCAATTGAATTAACCGTTTGATGACAAATACGTCATGTAATCACCGAAAATCTAATTTTTTACACTTTATTTGACACCTCGATCTCCTAAAAAAGAAATTGAACTTAAATTATGGGTATTTGTTCTAAATTACTATCCTATCTTAAAATTAAATTGAGAAGTATGAATTAAAAGTAAATACGCTAAATTCTCTTCGGTTTAAATTTTCATAATTTTAGATGTTATATCCAAAACATAAAAAGTCGATGGACAATTTAAAATTTTCTAAAATTATGATTTTAAAATTTTGATTTCCTAAAATGTAATAAACTATGGACATTGAATGTTGCACTTGATTCCCTATAAAGTATTTCTTGCTTTTGAACAAAAATTTTTTAATAGTCGAGAAGCGGTTGAATTTCGATTCGGGCAGAATCGTTCGCTTAAAGCAAATGTAAAGCAATTCCAGAAAGCATGACTGGTCCTGTATATAAAAAAAAATGCTGCAATTCCGTAGCTTTTCATCGCTAAAATTCTTTCAAACCTGTCCACGGTCGATTCACTAGGTAATTTTATTAGAACTAAATCATCTGATATATTTCTAATTTGGCCTTGAGACAAAAAAAAGCACATTTACGTTTTGTCATCCAAAATTTATTGTTTTGTTAACCCAAAAAAACGACATGCGTGTAGTCGATGGGCACAGAAACACAATCGAAATTAAGATCCTGAAATATAATAGACTTCACCTGTTTATAATATTGTAAGTCCATCTTTTGACGAAAATTTGTATCTGTTATTGGTACCGATTCTACACTTTGAACGTATGGAAAAACAATATGGTCTTTATTTGCCTTTGCCCCTTTCATGGTACATTTTGTACCAAGTGCTTATATAAGCTCCATTACCTCTATAAAATAGAAAATCGATATTCTTACTTTTAATTTTTTATTCTTACTTTTACTGTGACAACACGATACTACGAAAATCTCCGGAAAGCCAGCATCAACAATTCCGATTAGCCGATTTTTGCCAAAATTAACTAACCCACTTACTTATTTTTAGCCGGAAAATCCAAATCTGCAATAAAAAATATCGGTTCCTATTTTTATTCCAAATTAACCCTTACCCCACCTACAGGGGGTACTAATTTTAGCACTAATGTATTCCCCCGCAGAATGATTAAATTTTGATCTTGTACATTTTGTTCGTAGAGTGCTTATTTTCCGAGATATTTGGAAGTTTCAGCTTAAAAAAATCACCAAGTATATTATATATATATATATATATATATATATATATATATATATATATATATATATATATATATATATATATATATATATATATATATATAATATAGGAAAAAACAAAAGAATTCTCATAATTGCCATGATGAAGTAAACTTTCGAATATTTCATCAAAAACCAAAGGATAATACTGTAGCTCAATTTTGTGTTTCGATTTGTTATACTTGGGTAATGAATGCAAAACTTTAAATTATATACAGTTGCTTAAAATTTTCTAGAAATATAAACACTTACATATGTGTAAACATCCAAATTTAAAGTTGCTCAATATGTTTATTTACTTTATATTTGATTAATTACTTATTTTAACTAAATAACTGATAATTTAAATGGATTGTAGATTGACTTTATATCTATATTGTTGAGTTTTTAAGTAATATTTTAATCTTTTCTTATCAAACTAGACTAAGTAAAAGTAATTCACAAACGTTGCTGCTTATTTTGATAAAATTAATTCACACTACATAGTCATTATTAATATTTAAAGTTTTAAAAGACTAAAAGATTGAGATATCGTAAATAGATAGTGACAACAACAAGTGACACTAATTTATTTCAACAATTTATTGTTCAATATTTGCGGTATTTCGGTACTTTTTTCAATATGTAAATATCAGAAATAAAAAATGTAATCACCGTAAAATTAGTGATTTGCTCAAAACATCGAAACAAAACCAATCGATCGGTTTTAGTCAAATCTTCAAAAATTTGCATAACACACCTATGGATTATTAACTGTTTTAATCCTAAAATAAAAATATACGAGACAAAAAAATTAATTTAAAATAGTTGCTCAATATTCCTGGAAATTTAATAAAATCGGTCGTTTAATCAAAACGTATACATACTTTAAATCTGACCAAACAACTTGCTCAATATGTTCTTTATCTTTTTTTGATTATGCAATGGGTTGGGTTATGCAAATATTGCATATCAAGTTTTCGTACAAATTATTTCCCTTTGCTTTTGTTTTTAGGAAAATTCTTATGCAAGATAATATATCAGTGCTCATCCAATTTGTTTGCTACAAATTTACTTCAGATAAATATCACTTGTGAATTATTGCCAAATTCAAGTGGTTTGAGATGTGTTTTAAAATTATTAAAAATTTATTCCAACCACTTAACACAAAAAATATAATTTGTTTTATTATTTAATCAAAAATTAAATTCGAATGCGAAAAAAATGCTAAATTGTGAAAAAAACAATAAAAACAAATTATCTGAATTATCAACACTGAATTACTATATCGATATGTCAGTAGCTCAATATTTTTAACTAAAGTGAAGCGGAAGTGAATTTCGATAATTTAGTTAATACCGTTAATTCGGTACTACCCGATCTTAAGCTGCATGTTATTGCATAAAAACGCAATGCAGGCTAATTATAAAAACTAATTATAGGCCTATCGAACGAATTACTTCCGGCCAATCATCGTGTAGCTAAAATTTGGGATTGGTAACAACTACAACAAATAAGCAGATTATCTCAAAAAAGTAAAAAGAAAAAATACAAAAAATGTACTAGAACAGAGACAGTTTTTGTAAAATTATTCTTCGCTCTTTTACTCACTTATCGTGCTCAAACGAAGAAAGTAGCTCAATTTTTTAGTTACTATTTTCAATAACAATACTAGATCGTAAATATTTATGAAAGCTGAGCTTAATTAAAGACATTTTATAAAAAAAAGTTTTCATATTAAAAATATTTGCTCAATATCATTCATTTTATTAAATACAACGGAACCGAAAATTAAATCATTTAAAGCATAGAAAACTTGCTCAATATATTCTAGAATTCAATTTAATTATTAAAGGAATTGCTTTTTTGAAATAAATGCAATATGGTCTGAATCAATCTGGTTTATTTTAATTAAAGTTCTATGTTTTTCTATGAAATGCCAATTCAACCACAAATCAAACAAAATTACTAATTGAACTTAACGTAAATGAAATGTAATTTGTTGTCTACATAATCACTAATTAGATGAGGAAATGTATACAATTATGAAATACCTTATTTAGCCTTCTAGTTTATTTACCCTAAACTGAGTTAATTACCGTACATATATCGAACTAAAATCATAACCCAAAATAGGTAATTTATCAAAACGTGACTCGTCGTCGTACACTAACATTTCAAGGTACCCAAATTGTTCAATCTAATTAAAATTAATAGAAAAAATTATGACCTAATGACTCCGGCATTCGAGCATCATCGTATCGTGATGAATATTAGATTTTAATCTATAGACACACACACATTTTTCTCATCAGTGCGGCATTCATGAAATCAATTAAATATTATAATCACGCTTTTCATACTTAATTCGATTGCGAATAATTATCAATCGATTCGATTTAAAAAATCAAAAAACTTTCGGTTTTGTATATTAGTACTTTAAGTGTAATTCAACGCATATCGCGTATGAATGATTTTTTTTTTTTTTTTTGGTTTGACGTGTTGATGATATAATATGCAGTGGCTGTAATTTTTATGTATGTACCGATATAAAAACATACATCGTATTAAAGTACATTAACATAAAAATGAATTATTACTATTAGCTTGGCATGTTGAACCGCGTGCATGTGATTCAAACAGGTGATCGCTTTTGGTGTATATGTTTTGTATATGTTATATAGTAGATAGTTAGACGAAGCTAATTATACAAAACCAAATTCACTTTCAAATACATCGCCTAATCAAAAATAAATTATTTGTTAAGCTAATGAGTAGATAATTGAACTATAAGTACGAGATCTGATGAACATCCCATAGTGAAAGTATTTTTACAACAAAACACAACAAATCGTTTAAATTTTTTATACATTCATTATATTTATTACAAATTACGTTGAATGTATAACAAAAAAATCATCACCATACAACATAAATAATTTACCATCAACTATATATGCAATTTGACCTTTTCCAACTTAATTATAAATTTAACAACCAAAACAAAATGTTCATTAACAAAATTGTGAAAATAAATTATTACTTAATATACGGTTTAACAATATACGGTTTACAAAACAGTCTGACTTGCCAAAATATTGATAAATATTAAATGTTAATGTACGGTACAATACAAATCAAGCTTTCAAACCAAATCAAACTTAATCAAACTAGCGTCAAACTAGATTCAAATTACGATTTTGTGTAACTAATATAATTTAAACGATTATGTTAAGTGTAAATAAGTGTATAATTTATACAAACCACAATCAAATAAGGTCAAGATAACTAAAAAAATATAGTTTTTAGTTACATTATTTGATTGTGATTTGAATACATTATACACTTATTTACACTTAACATAATCATTTAAATTATGTTAGTTACACAAAAATCGTAATTTGAATCAAGTTTGACGCTAGTTTGATTAAGTTTGATTTGGTTTGAAAGCCTAATTTATATCGCACTGTATATTAACTTTTAATATTTATCAATATTTTGGCAGTTCAGGCTGTTTTGTAAACCATATACTGTTGAAACATAAGATCAAATATGTATTACACTAACAAATAGTTTACACGTTTATAATATTCAAACTATAACAAAAAGTCAAACCAAACTAGATTTCAAATCAAATAAGTTTATATTGGTATCTAGAATAATCATATTTCAAAACATAAAATGATTTGATCAAATATCAATCCAAATCCGACTATAGCAAAAGTTGCATTTGTATACTGGAAAACTAATTGATATGTACAGTTTTCAAGTATTTGATAAAAATACTTGAAAACTGTACACATCAATTAGTTTTCCACTGGTTTGGTTACTTTGGCATCTTCACTTGACTAAATGGTAATTTAGATAATTAACAATTCAAGGACTCTTTATTAATTAGGTGTACCACACCTTGAAGTGTGCAGCTTGAAGCTACTTAGGTCGAATGATTATATTATGTTTAATTTACATGGCACAATATATTCCGTGGTCTTAGCTTAAGAATTTAAAAATCTTGTTCGCAGCAAACGATTCGCATTTTACTAGATGGGTTATCACTTTTGTCTAATTATTTAAACTTCTATACATTTCAAAATTATATGCTCATAAGCAAACCCCAGCTACCACTCGTAATTGCAGCATTAGAAAATAATTGCAATAATTTAAAAAATTGTCAACACCGTATATTAATGATGCTGCTAATAAACAACTACGTGAGTGAAACTATTATTTCTGGATAACCCGTTACCAGTCAACAAAACAGTTGTTAAGTTGGCTTGCAAATTAATGTTACGATTTCTCTAGTGTTATATATAGAGACATCTATGAAGTAGCATTAGTATTAGCACAAATTGAGCAAATATGATTCATAGAAAATAATAGAATAGCGTATTGACATTTCGAAGAAGTAGAACGAAATAATAGAAAAATAAAATATTTTTGGTATATAAGCGGTGTACATATATTTATATATATATATATATATATATATATATATATATATATATATATATATATATATATATATATTTATATATATATATATATATATATATATATATATATATATATATATATATATATATATATATATATATGTACCAAATTTCATTGATATTGATGTTTTCCATTTTTTCGAACAAATCACTAATCATTGATCTGTATCGTGTTCCATTAATGGTGACATATATACTGTCATTGCTCATTTTGGAAAAAACGAGATGATACTATCAGCATGAAGAGCACACCATACAGTTAATTTTTCTGGATGCAATGAACTTTCATGAATGATTCCGAAATTGTTGCTTTTGCTTCATATTCTGTAATTTTTGCAAAGTGCCGTGCAAATTTATGCGAAAAGGTGGTTCAACATTGGGTCAAATTTCTTTGAAGTGAAGAATAAGCGTTTTGTTTTATAAAACCTCTATGTTGTTACAAAACTAATAAGAAAAAAATCAAGTGGTGAACATTGTAACTAAAAATTGGATTTAACGCGAACATTTCCTTGACAAAATAATGTTTCTCGTAATAGGATATAGTTTGTTTTGTTAAGTGCATTCTGGGACGGTAATCGGATTTGTTGATGACTTATCGAGAATCTTACATAATTTAAGATAAGAGTGGAATTAAAAATACTATTTTTGAGCAATATTTTAGACTTTCCTCCCCAATGTTTTGATTATATAGTTTGAACATGTAGCTAAATGTAAAACTATTAATTATAATATTACAGATCACTTCATGACAAACTTCTGACAATTCTATAAATTATTCCCAAAAAATTGATAATGTTGTTTTGAACAGTTATTTGAATGCTGAATTTTGGAAATCTTTCTGTTTTTAAATGACTCAAATGAAGCTTTTTATTTTTATTTTTTAATTTAATGGTTATCTGAGCTTACGTAAATTTAAAGTTGTCGGTATTCGACTCTGATTGAATAGATGTATTCTTTATAAAGTTAAAAGCAAAGTGACCTGAAATTAATTTTCAGAAAAGTTCTTATTTTAATATCAAATTTCATGATGCTAATGGTGAACATAAAAAGCAGTGGGCTCTTGTAAATAATATTGCAGTAAAAAGTATAAATTCTAATACAAATTCCAGTATTTATGAAAGTAATGGTGATGAATTTAAGGAACCGCAACACAAGTTGCAGAAGTCTTTAATAATTTTTTTGCTAATTAGCTTTTTAATGCACATTTTGTCGACAATATTTTTATCCAAAAAAATGGATATTGGAAGTCCATCACAAAACGTGACAAAGTACCACCACCAATGTTCCGGTTAGAACTTGAGCCCAACGGGGTAAAAGTTAAAGGAAAATACAGTATATATAACTTAAAATATTTACTGGACCGCAAAATCACCGTAGAGAAACCAATGAATAAAACTAGACAAGTTCAATGCATCAAATGCCAACAATACGGCCACACTAAAGCTTACTGTACGCTGAACGAAGTTTGTGTCCATAAGTGAAGCTCTGTAGTAATTGTGGTGAGACTCACACTGCTAATTACCGAGGCTGTCCAGTTTATCTGGACTTGAAACGCAGAACTACCCTAAAAATTCGATATGAGCAACGAGTGGTTTAGTCACACTACAATCAAAGCTATATGTTCTCAAGAAATTTGGTTGTTTTTTGCCCACCTAAACACGCAATTAAAAAGCAGCAATTATTTTAATCTGCTGGGCATAAAATTTCTCGGAGGAGGCGATTACAATGCTAAACATTTACTATGAGGTTCGAGGCTGACTTCACCTAAAGGTAAATAACTTTATGAAGCACTTACCCAGGAAAATCTAGGTTACTTGTTTCTCAACACCCTACTTACTGCGGCCTACAGATAGAAAGAAAATACCCGATCGTATAGATTTCTGTGTAACAAAAGGAATCGCCTTATCTCCAATTGTAGTCAAACTGAATACCGATGCCTTAAAAATTGACCCACCTGTACGTCTAACAAGCAAATTAACTAAATACATATAGAAATTTCATTGAACAGAACTGCCAACTGGACATCCCTCTGTTCACACCAGAAGATATTGAAGTAGCAACAAAAAATTTAACGCAAATAATGGAAATAGCTGAAAAAAAGGCTATAGCTGGCGTTATTAGCTCTGAAAGAGTCAATAGGCCAACCCCTAACATTCAGCAGTTAATTCAAGGAAAATACGCGGGCAATAGCAGCACCGAAAGTTTCCACTACTCAAACGCAAATTAAATAAAGCTGTTAAAGCTCTGAAACGAGCCTTGATAGAGGAAACAGATCAAGGAATACAGAATTACCTGAGTGAACTCAGCAACGGAAAAAATCGATTACTTACTATGGAAGGCAAGAAATAATTTTAACAAATTAAGAAAGCCAGCTCTATCAAATCCACCAATCAGACAACCAGATGGCCACTGGGCTAGACGTGACATTGAAAAGTCTAATGTTTTCTTTAACCACTTCAAAAAAGTATTCATGCCAAATACGCAAACAGTATTAGTGTACTCCGGATTATACAAAGGATGATTATATCGTAAATCCTATAAAATTTAAGTGGAAAAGTGTTAAAACCACTATTAAAAAATGTCTAAAACCAAAGAAAGCTTCAGGACATGCTTTTATTACCGGAAAAATGAATAAAGGCCGATAAGTCTTCTTCCGACAGTCTCAAAACTTTTTGAAAAAATGTAACTACAAAAATTGAAAGCAATATTATCTGCAGAACACATTATACCAGACCACCAGTTTAGATTTCGTGCATAGAGTTGTAAACGCAGTCAAACTAGCTCTAGAGGAAAAGAAATACAGTTCCGCCATTTATCTGGATATTGCACAATCATTTGACAAAGTGTGGCACAAGGGATATACAAAATAAAAACTTTGCTGTCAAACAAATTTCATGCAACCCTTGAAAATCACTTGTTCGAAAGAAAATTTCAGATCAAACAAAATGAAGCCATTACCGAACTAAATCTGATTAACGCAGGGTTACACAAGAAATAGTTTTGAGACCAGTGCACACTGAAACAAAGTGCAAACAAATAAAAATAAAATTCTTCAAATTGTACTGGCTGATTGGAAGAAGATCAAAACTGTCAATAGACTGCAAAATTCTACTATACAAGGCTATTCTAATCTCCATTTGGACATATGGAATTCAACTATGAGACTCTACCAGCGCATCCAATATACACTTTTTACAACGCTCGCAATTAAAAATACACCGAGCAATTGGCGCAGTGGTTAAAGCTGCGGTATTTGGGACGGGTGGTACCGGGCACGAATCCCAACCGCGGAGGGTTGCAAAAGGGATTTTTCATCACCTGATTACGATCGGTGATGACGATGAACACAACTATGACCCCCTGTTGGAGTGCAGAATCCATGGACCGAACCATCATCCATGTCAGTACAAGCTGGCTTGAGCAATGCAATGTGCAGATGGATTTAAAATCAAACCTGTATTCGTGCGTCCTCGATTTGGCTGGTGATGGTGTAAGGTAGGACGTTAAAAATCAACCGCGAAAGAGTTGGGAGAGCTTCGGTCCCAGAAAAGATTGCATGGTTCAAAAACAAACAAAAAAAAATTCTTAGGATAATAGAGAGGGTTTGGGTTTATGATTTGCTTTGCAATATCTAGGAATACCAAACAAATATGTGCGTTTATACAGTCACAATGTTGTGCTAAAGTTAATAACAAGCTATTATAAGTATTTTTGCTAGGGCAAATCTCGAATCTTATTCATATTTCAGATTATGACCAAGGTATACATTCAAATCAAATTGTTTATCAAACTCAATTGCTTTAAAGTTTTTTATTAAATTTTAAATTATGTTTGCCTAATTATAACAAAACTCAGAAATCTAAATGAAACTCTAGTGGTTTCAACATAAACCGTATTATTTTTTATTCTAACTTAAATTTGTTTCTGTTATATTTCATAGGTTATTCATGGCGTGCACATAGAACCAGCGCATATCATAAAAAAACGAAGTATAAGTTCACCTCTAAGGATATTACTATTTTATGATGATTCAGTTTATAGGTAAGAATATTTTTTTTTGTATGTTTAACACGTTCAGAGTATACCGTATATATCTAATATAAACCTATATATATCTTAAAAACAAGGTTAGAATTTAGAAATATTGTGAAAGTGTTAAATATACAAACGGATTTTTAAATCCATAAACTATACACGAACACATAGCTTAACCAACCGTTAAACCACTTTACTACCATTTGGAATAAAAATGAAAAATTAAATACAATTTTTGGTTCTATTCAACCAGAAAAAAAAATTCCCACCATACCATTCAGATAAAATCCTTTTACTAACATATCATCGTGTGGTATACTACATTATACATCTCCTGATATGTGTATACAATAGTTAATTTTTATAAAATTCATCTAAACAATTTCGGATTTTTTTGTGTGATTAAGTCTATCATACGACAGAACATACTCACTCGTTTACCCCAAAAAAGAATATCGCACGTCCATTATAAACGAGTATAAAGGATGTTAAATGGAAAAGAACCCACACAATTTTCAAAAAAAAAAATTCACATCATCAATTTATAACTCTTCGACATATACATACATAAAATAAATATATACAAACCGACCGTAAACTTTTAGTTCTATTTATTTTTTATCTACTTTACAATTTTCCAAAACGATTTTCATTTTGCTGTACATATAATTAAATATTACAAATTTATATGTTTGTTACTCCCAGCAGCACCATTTTCATATATCTTTCATAACAAAAAAAAAAAATGTATAAAAAATAACAAATGAAAACTTTGGGACCAATCTATGTATATATATTATGTGAAGTCAGGCCATCATCTTTAAATATTTTAAGATATTTTTGTACCCAAAAAAACATTTTTTATGATGGATTTTCCATTTTGTTTGATAAATTAGTTTTCGTTTGAATTTTGTTTTTGTACGGCTTTTGTTATTTTCACTGAGCTTTTGTTGTGGATTTAAAAACAAAAAATTTAATACACGTTTTGTGCATAAGGCATCCACAGTGTGTTAATTCAAAAGGTCTGAAAATTCTATTTTTAGATTATGTATATGAATTTTTTATTTTTTTCATTGTGTTTTTCACGAAAAATATACAATGGTCGACGTTATGATACGTTATTTCACTTTAAAGCTTTATATATATTTATATATAAATATATATATATATATATATATATATATATATATATATATATATATATATATATATATTATATATATATTATATATATATATATATATATATATATATATATATATATATATATATATATAAATATATATATATATATATATAAATATATATATATATATATATATATATATATATATATAGTGTAAATCCCGAAAGCCGGAATGCCATGGGACCGCCACTAATTTCCGGCTTTGAGGAATTTTCCGTCTCTCAGATTTTTTCTCTGTTAGGTCTAATTAAATGAAGGTCTTGCTTTTCTTAAGGTTTTTTTCCTAATATGCGCGAAAATTTTGAATAAAATAAATACATAATTTATTTATTAAAAAAAATAGTTTATTTCCTAATTTCAAAAAGATTCATTTGTAACATAAAACATGAAAGTATGTTAATTTCGAAAGATCTTAAAATATGTGTAAGTATAAGATGGATACATATACATAAAATATGAAATTATTTTTTAAAAAAATCCAAAATTGAGATTTGTTTTGTTTTTCTCTGTTGTGCTTTTAGCTCAGCGTACTCCATCTTCAAAGCGCTTACTTTTACGAAAAAATTGGAATCTCCGATCTGAGCAGCAAATCGAACTAAATTCTTTAAACTATCTACAACATCTTGTGCTTTAATTTCACTTTCATCATCCGTGTCATCATCTTCTGAATTCACAACTATTGTAGTACCATCGGCAGTTAGATTAGCTTCAGTCTGAATATCACCACCATTCTTTGTTTCAGTCATAATATTCAAAATTTCATCCAGATCCGAATATTCTGTTCGAATATTCACAAGCTGTCTGGATTAAGTTCTGTATTTCGAGCAAAGGAGAGCAGTTTGCATCGTCCACTTCTTCCATCACTTCGGCAAATGTTAATCCACAATTTAAAAAACTTTTTGTGACCGTAGATGGTTGAATTTTTTTTGTGGCAGATTTTAATAATTCAATGGCATCTAGTAGAGTTATTTTTTTCACCAGCTCTGTAGCACTGCTTGAATTTTCCATCTCGACCAATAAATGTTGCAACATGAGCTTCCGATATTGCACTTTAAGTGCGGTAATCATACCATTGTCTAGAGGCTGCAATATAGAAGTGGTATTCGGTGAAAGAAAAACCAATTTTACATTGGAAAGCTGTACATCAAGATGTGATGACGCATTATTGAGAAAAAGTAGAATTTTACGGTTATCCTTTTTCATTTTCTTATTTAAATTGGACAAATATTCATTAAATATGGCACCGGTCATCCAAGCCTTTTTATTAGATAAATAATCCACCCCTTATTTATTTTTATCTAAATTTTTAAAGCATCGTGAACGATTAGCTTTCCCAATAACCAGCGGCTGAAGTATAGTTCCGTCCCCGAAAACGGTCAGCATAACAGTCACGCGTTCCTTCGACATTTTCCCTCCAGCACAATTATCTTTTGCTGAAGAAAGAGATTTATTGGGCAGAATGTGAAAAAAAATGCTATCTCATCGCAATTGGCTACATCGTAAGCTTGATATCCCTCGCAAATACCTTTCAACTTTTATTTCCACAAGATAACGGTGTTATCCGCCACATCGTTAGCTTCACCACAAATTTGTTTAAAACGTATGTTAAATCTAGTGCGAAAACTTCGAAGCCATCCATTAGACGCTTTGAACGTTGAATTTCCAGTTTTCTCTGCGATTTCTTTCGCCTTTGCCTGCAAAACTATTCCATAGATTGGGAAATTCATATAGCTAATGACACTGGTAGATTAATTTGATTCACTGATAAAGCTTTCATCGTAACATTTGATAGATTTTTTTTGTGTGGATTTTCAACCAAAAATATGTTTGAATTTAACTGCTATTTTCTGGCCTTTATTTTCCTTTTTTATTTTTTTTATAAGCCTTAAACAGGATTTATTCCATTAACTATCTTAAAACGTAATGACCGATAGTATACCAAAGTGAAAAGTACTTAAAACTATTTATAAAAAAAAGTACTAGCAACATTTAATTTTTTTATATACGCCACAACATCTGTGTCATTTCACATGTCATTTGTTTGTTATAATAGACACAAATGATAAATAAAGTTGTAAATAATAAAATTAGTATTCAAATTATCAACGACATATATAGATATTTCATGTTTCTGAAATAAAACGAAATGAGATCGCCGATTTCGCAACCTTCTAAACAGATTGAGTAACGTTGGTGCCTAGATTTCAGAATATACCTGCTTTTCGCTTTTGAATTCTGTATAAAAGTTTTAAAGTACAAAAGTTTTAATTTTAAAATTGTATTATAAATTCTTAAAATTTAAGAAATTATTCAGGATAAATTGATAAAAGTTAGCGAATCCTTTTTTTATGTTCTGTCACACTTTCAACAACTTACTCTTTAAATTTAAAGTTTTATTAAATTTGTCAAATTTTAAATTTTAATATTACGGATAGTGGTAATTTTGAAATTTAAAATTTGACAAATTTAGTTTAATTTTAAATTTAAAGAGTAAGTTGTTACAGTTTAGTAACTTTTTATTCCTGTCATAAATTGTGCACTTTTAGTGGGCTTATGTATTTTCTAAATTTTAGGCTTATGTATTTTCTTATTTTTTAAATCCTGTCATAAATTCTAAAATTTCAATATATATCAAAATTTAGAAATGCATTTTGAAGTTTTGAACTGCAAAGTGTGAAACTTATAACTGAAATTTTCTAAAACAGAACCGTTTCCTATTGCAAAATGCTAATAAAATTTAAATTTTTTTATTAAATATTCATCCTATTTATATATTCGAAATTATTATGGAATTTCGGTTTGATAGAAAATTTAAAATTCGACTGAAATCATTCTGTATTAAGAACTGTATTACGAAATTTTTGATTTGAAATTTCCAAATTTGCAATACCAATTTATGAATCTTTTAACTGGCATTCTTTTAACGAAATATTAAATTTAATTTTATCAAACTTTTATCACTTTTACCAAACCGATACAAGAGGTTATATCCGTGAATTGTTTTGACAAAGATAAGTAGTATTTGACACTTTTAAAATAATGAAAACATGCCAACTTATGTAAATAATGATCGACTTTTTATTGTACGGCCTATAATAGACAAATATAGAACAACATATTTCACAACTTTTCATCCACAGAACAACATATCTGTGGATGAAAAGTTCTGCTCAACTAAAGTTTTAATCTATTAAAAGCAGTATAGTACCTCCCCATAAGGGGAGGTATAATCATTAAATAGTGTGCAAACAAAAAAGAAAAAGATGTAAATATGCGTTGTTATATGTACATATATTTTTTGTTTGGTTAGATTTCGGTAGCATTAATTTGCGTAGTATAAATTTACTTGAGCAAATTTAACCCATACAATATGTTTATCTGGTATATAGTTATCTGTGGTATAACTAAAAATATTTTAAAATTTCCTCATGTTTGCTAGTTTTTCATATTTAACGGAACAATGAACTAATAGAAGGTTTCTAAATGATACTTATTCTTATTACATGATACTAATATATATAAAATTTATCAAAATGCTACAAGATTAAAATTTTACATAGTTTACCGAATTATTCTACAAATTCTACATTTAAATTACATAATTCAATATACCAATTTTCAGAATCATCGCCTAGAGTTCACAAAAAAGTTGGGTTGTGCCGATTTGTGGTATAAATAAGATACCTTTTAATCTTGGAGTGAAACCTTGAGCTTCAAAATTGTAGCTATACTTATTGAAGTTTGTTACTGCTACTATCTATAAAGACATACTATCTGTGGCCAAATGTGGCAGCATTTGTCGATGACTTGGCTTTATGTTACACATCTACTAATCCTTTTGATGTTAAATTCTTAATAGAATCTGATTTATCCATGGTAAGTAAATTGTTTTACTACAAACGCCTTGCTCTCTAGAATTTTGCATTTTGGTCGATCATTCCCACTTTCTGTGGAGTATCATTTCCAACATAGCATAGATACATCTTGTTCATTGCAAAGTTTTCATTTAGACCTGGTTTATGAGTTCAAATACTAAGGGGTAACAATCGATTCCCAATTGAACTGGAGCTCTCCTCTCATTAATATTAGAAAACGTGTCATCATTGCTATTAATAAATTTTATCATTTACGCCAATTTTGCCAACCATGGGATCCATCCTGGAACTAGTTTGGGTAATCCTTCAGGATGGTGTCTCGCATATATGGCCATATTAGCGGTTCTTAAAATTTATTCCTTCATGTTCTATGATGGTTGTCCATTGCTAGTTTCTTTAGTCGACGAATCTTTTCCTGTTTGGGTTTGATACAAGCATGATGTCCACGTTATTATTGGGTGACAAGTTTTTGATCTTGCCTTTCATTTCTTCCCGTTATTGTCTCCACCTTGCACATTTAAAAAAATTTGTGTTCTGCGTCATCGTTTGCTGCATCTCCATAAATACATTAAGGATCTTCCAGCTTCCCAATCGTGTGCAAATATTTACAAAAATACCCATGACCCGTAATGAATTGGGTCATTAAGTAGTTTACTTCTCGATGCTTTCTATCGACTTAGAAATGTTTTTAATTAATATTTCTGTCCATCTACCATGCCTCTTGTCTTCCACTGCCAACACACCATAACATGTTTCCTGGCCGCCCTCTTTGCTTTTACGACGCCAAGTTCGCTCTTGGTGTTATATATTATTATCTTTTCTTCGGCCATTAGATTGTTTGACGTCACGCCTGCGATGACCAGGTTTAGATGCTGTTCTGTATGAGCTACATATTCTAAGGGCGCCACAACGTTGTACCGCTGCCATTTTGTTTTGGTATTATTCCATTTTAAGAGTGTCTGCCCATATTTCACAGCCGTACAAAAGGATAGAATTTGTTACCGACATTAGTAAATTCCTTTTCCCAGCCGCTGCGCCTTCGATATTTGTCATCAGCCTATTCAGTGCAATAGTCACTTTTGTCACCTTTTTCGAAGAACACTTGATTTGTTTTCCAAAATTTAACTTTGTGTCCAGATGCACCCAAGATATTTGACGGCCGTGTTTCTGTGGCTAGGCTCAATCCATGATCACTAACCCATGTGGAGGTTCGTTGTATAATCTAGTTTAGCTTCCGTTGAACACCGTGTGTGTCCGGGCGATTATCACTGCTGCAATATCGTCTGCATATTCCACCATAAAGGTGTTCTCTGGCATTTCCATACCCAAAATACCATGGTATATGCGCTCCATAGATCAGGTCCTAAGACTGACTCTTGCTAAACACTAGCTTTCGTAAATCATGATTTTGTTCTTGTGTCACCAAAAAAGCTCTCACCACTTCTTCAATAGGATCAAAAGTAGATCGCCTTTTCCTGAAGCCATATTGCTTATTGGATAGATCTTCCCCTGCCTCAATTACTGCTATGGGCCGTGGCCTTATTAATCGTTCTAGTATAATTTTCCCGCTGTATCCAACATACACAAGAGTCTATATGAGTTTTCCATGCCTTTGGGAATAAAAAAAACCGTTGCTCTCCAAAAGACACCGGTTGTATATGCCTAGAAGTACTTCAGGTTAGGATAAAGCTATCACCTTCAACGCTTCCATGGGCACTTTGTCTGGACTTGGTGCTTTCTTGTTTCGCAGGAAGGAAGCAGCTTGTTAGGTCTCTTCTACCGAGAAAGCTGGTATATCTTCCGGTCACTTGAGTGGTCCGGGAAAACGGAGTTTACGATGTGCCATGTTTGACAATGTGTCCCGTTTCAAGTTTTCTCATTTGATACGTTTGCTTATATTTATTTCTAGTTTCAGGGCCTTTCTTGCCAATCTCGCGCGTCTCTTCTTCTTGCTCTAGTAGCAGTGCGTTTTAGGTGCAAGAAACGATTTCCGAGGTTTGCCATTTCATCAGTCCACCAATAGCGAGCTGACTTTCTATTGTCTAGGCCCCTTCTTTTCTGATGCTTCGCAAGCTTGTTTTACTAGCCTCATTGTGGCACTAACAAAACAATTCCTTCTGGAGCTCCGGTTATTCTCATTACTGTTGCTTTTCCTGCATCGATTGTTGCGGTGAGATTTTTTTTTCCTAGTTTTGTTTTATAATAATTTTAGTACTATGATCGCAAAGGAAATTTTCAACACATAGCTTAGCCACGTTCCAACCTCTTACTCGGCCTGTCATTCGACAATAGTTTCATTGTAGCCAGGTCTTTTAAATGTCGATACACCGCCTTCATTTATCACCACCAGACCTACTCTGGCTACCATGTCCAGAATATAATGTCCTCTGGTGTCCGTGGAACTCATTTCCCACTCCAACGCTTTTGCATTAATGTCTCCAGCTATTGCGACGGAACCGTCGAACGAAAAGCGTCAATTTATTCGTTCGCTGTAAAATAGCAACTGGCATATATGATATCCTTCATTTTCACCAATACAAATCTCTCTTTGGCTCCATAACTCTCAGTTGTAATTGGATGCGGGCCCAGATGGCAGCTGTTCCTAGATTATCGGAGAACCAGTCATCTTCTGGTCTATTTCTATATTGCTCACAATGATAATCAGATCCGCGGCTATCCACACTTCTAGCTAGTTTAGGAGGGCATCCGCGATTCTACTTCTATGAAGGTTTCCCTGAAGGACCTTCATCTTATATTTTTAGATATGGCTTGCTCAAGGGCCTGCCTATATATCTGACAAGTGCCTGACCCTGATGCGTGATTGGCTTGTTCTGGTTCAATTTTATTTTCAGCACATAGGAAGCAATTGGCCTTCGCTTTACACACATTTTTGAAATGACCTCTCTCTCCACAGTGGAGACAAAATTCACTCCTGACGTATACTGGATTCTGCAATATAGCCAGCCTATTTTTATGTAGTTTCAATCATCGTACAAAATTTTTACAAACATTCGTTTTGACCTGTTCTGGGGCCGAAGCTCAGTCAACTCTTTTCCAGTTAGTTTTTCACGTCCTACTTTACGCCGTCGTAAACTTTCTGATTCAAACACCGCGAAATGCTCGGTATTTGCTCGGTATTTTAAATGCTCGGTATTTCAAAATTTCGTTTTGATTTTAAATTTGTAAAAAAATTCAAGTATTAACATTTTACGGTGAAGAATTTCTCAGGTTTCAGATGTAAAAACTAGTAGAATTTTTATTTTATTACAGTGCTTAAATTCTCATTAGATAAAATAAGATTAGTAAATTTTAATACTTGGAAATTTACAAATTTTAAATTTTGTATATTTTTGTGAAAATATTAAAAACTATAAATTTGATTTTAATTGAATTTACATTTTACCATATCCCTCAGTTTTATTGATTAAAACTTTGTGGAATTCACAACAATTTCTTTTATCAAATTTAAAAGTTAACTTAGCTTTCATGCTTTTTAGTACATGATTTATTTTGTAAATACAAAATTTGCCAGCATTTTATCAAAAGTGTGGAAAATTTAATACTAGGTTACTTCACTAAGAATTATGAATCATTATTGGTATATCTAACAGTTATTGTGTAGTTTTATAAACACAAAATGCACTGTGGAATTGATACTCACACCAAAAAAAGCTTTTTAAATTTTTGTATTGTGTTAAATAAATTAAATTTTGCAAATTTAAAACCACAAAACACAAAGATCTCCCACAGATATTTAATTTAATATCCATTTTCATGAAATGTATATTGGACTTCGTAGGTTTCACGAATGGAAAGGGAACATTTTAATGAATTTTTGAGCTGCATTGATTTTTTGGAATCCTAAAAATCCCTAACCCCATTTTAAATTTTAAACATACGCAAAGTAGAAAAAATATATAAACCAATTTAATTAGCTATTTTATGATTTATATATTCGAAACAACAATTTTATTGTTAAAAAAACCGACTTTAGAGCAAAACAGCTCCATGAATTTTAATTTCTTATATATAAAGTTATTAAAAAATTTATTACCGTAATTTTAACAATTACACGCGACTTAAACTTCATTTAAAATTAATTTTTTTCAGATTCATAAATCATATAAGTATACGAAATTTTTTTTTTTTAATTAAAATTAATCCTTTTTTATGTTTTTACCCATACTTTTAATATACAAGCCAATTTCTGCATGGTTAAAATATCCAAGAAATAAATAAAACGTAAATCTTTCAAAAGTCGTAAACAATTAAACTCATGAATAAGTCAATGTGTTCCAATTTCAACCCAAAATCCATCCTAAAGCCCAAAAGGTTGACATGAATTTATATAAATATTTATTGGATTTTATGTAGGAAATTTGCCATTAAAAATGTTTGTTTGACGACAAATTCGTAAAAACCGATGATAAATGGAAATAGGCTAAAAAAAATTTTAAATGTCAATTTTATGGTCAAAACGAAATATTTTTAATATATATAAAAAAAAAATTGGATATATAAGTCATGTATCTTTGACATTTTCGCTACAAAATTTAATGAATTTACGACTACATAGTTCTAAGATAATATATAATTATAGTTGGTTAAAAGTATTATATGTTTTTAAAATCTGAAGATATTTTGCTTTCTTTATTGCAAACATTTATAAAATTACCATTCTACAAGAACTTTTATATGTTTGCTCGGATACAATGCGAAATTCATTTTAGGCGCTCAGCTCCACTACATAAGTATGTAATATTTCAAATTATATATACATAAAGTTAAAATATGGACTTATATAGCATAAAAAAAATAAGCTGTTTAAAAATCTGAATTCCTAAATTGCTAATATGTATATAAACGTTTTGGTAATTTTTTAAATAATTCTTGAATAATCTGTTGAGGAATTAAACAACTTTTAAACCGATGAAGTCTAAATTTTAAGTATACTTCTAGAATTTTAAAATTAACGAATCATTAAAAGATGTATTTTCGAATATTGGGAAATGTTTTAATCAAATTTTTGAATTTTTAGCATTTATGTCGAAGTCTAAAATAATTAAATAATTGCTTTAATTTTTAGCAAAAAGTACCAGGATCTTTTTGCTGTATTGTATTTGCTACTGTCTTGATGTTGGAAATTGTGTTGGAAGCACAACTGGAGAACCATAATTAAATGTCGCATGTCCAATTAGGTTGAAATACCATTTTTGTAACAAGATTTTATAGAATTTTCCAAATTTTTTTTGGCCCATGTGGACATTGTAGCCACTAGCACCGCGACCTTAAACATCTTTTGTGCTTAAACCCTTATCAATCCTTATTAATCGTGCAGTCAATATTCACGCATCAATGTTGCATACGTTGGCAAATAACTGCTGCGCATTGGTACAGGACATGTTCCGCTGATTTCAGTTTCATATTACAGAAGCGATAAGCATTCATCGCACTTATTCTTAAGATGATATACGAGAAAAACATGGCCTGTGAGGAAACAAGCTAGCGGCCTCAACTCAGGTTTCCCAAGTATGAGAAGTTCTTTAACTCGATTTGATGAAAGTGAAATAAATATCTTCACCTTTTGTAGTCCTGGAATTCTGCGCCTAAAAGACGACCTTTGAGTTTCTTCTCAGCGTTTCGTCGCTGTTCTAAGGTACCTAGTGACACCGGAGAAGGGCTCTGGCCCAATAAATGGAGAAACAGAACCCGCTGAGTAAAAGCCATCTGCAGCCTCGTTTCCCTCGATTCCAGTATGTCATGGCATCGACACAAGTGTTACCTTATTTGTGATCGCCAGCTTTTTAACTGCGTTAATACAATCCCACTCCAGTTTTGATTCAGTGATGTGGGACCTAAGAGCTTTTAGGTCTGCTTGTCTGCCCGATACAATAAAGACCTTAGTGCTATTTTAACTGTTTTTTATTCGTATCCTGACACAAAATACTATGGAGTGCATTTCTGCTTGGAAAACAGTAGTATTGGATCCCAAGGACTTGGAAAGGGCATTTTCACTCCCGAATATTCCTACACCTGCTCTGTTTTCTGTTTTTAAACCGTCTGTATACTATACCATGGACCCTCTTTAAAAGGATGACTCAACTGTCCGGCAACAAAACGCAGAAGTGCTTGTTAAAATAAAATTTGGCTGGCATACTGTCGGAAGACATTCTAATGAAATGGTTTGCCTGAGACCCCCAAAAAATTTTCAAGTGACCAACCATATTGCCTGGTTGAAAATTTTCTTCTGCCTTCATCCTCAAAGTCGCAATTGCAGCTTCCTTTTTGAATTGCAGGTGCAACGGAACCAGTCCTAGGAGCATCTACATTGCAGCAGTTAAGCATAAAAGAAAACCTAAGTGGGTTTCTTACAGCAAGCTTATAGTTTCTCTCTGGTTCTCAGTAAAACTTGCATCGGCCTTTTCAAGAAGGTCATTTAAGATGTCCTTTGCAACGATTTTCTGGAGCCGAGTTTCAGAGGCAATTCGCTTATTCCTTCGCAAAAACTTTTCCAAGTTGCCCTCTTTGACCTTCTTAACTCGACATTGTACTCTGTCAGGGCCTTTTATAATCGCCTCATTCACTGGTGCTTTTTTCCTAAGTTTTTCCAGTGTCCCGTTCCACCAAGGGACGGTTTAATAACCTCTCTTTGCTTCACAGGGCATCTCAAAGGCTGACTGTGTGGAGTTGTGCAGTTGATATGAACAGAACTCCAGCCCTTCTGGGGACTGTATTTTCCCCGATACTTCAGACATTTCTGACCTAGTAGTGCTTTGTATAAGCCCCAGCCGGTTAGCTGTGGACTGGCTAGGGCCAAAACTAGGACATCTTGCCTAATCGCATTGATAAAAGTAGCTTTATTTTCCCTGTCTACATTATTTGTAACCAAATATTTAAAAAGGGACTCATCTCTATTATTGATGTCGCAGCTGCCCCACACCGTATGGTGTGCGTTCACGTCAAATCCAATTAGATAATTTAGACCTTTTTTCACTCAGTAGGTTATGAGCCGCCTTACTTTCGGTGGGGTGTTGCTTCTGAGTCTCCAAGAAAGTAGGCCGAAGCCACTACAGTCTCTTGTTTGCCTCTTTCTCCTAGTACCTCCACCATTACTGCTACCAAATCCCTGGAGATGAACTCTAAAATGGGAATAAGATTTACTTGTGAGCTAGCCAGAATAGCTGCCCTTGAACTTTGACTTCCAATATCATAAAGGTAATCCCTTAACGTGATTACTCAAGGTCCATGGTTCCGAAATCAGGACCAGACCTATGTTTTAATAGACAAACCTGCGGATTAGAACATTAGATGCTGTCTTAGCATGATGCAGGTTTATCTGTATTATTTTTGTTTTTGAGTGTGGGCGGCGCTTATTTCCCTTCCTCATATTTTGCTAGTACGGGGTTGAACTAAGCCAGGTGAGTAACCTTTGTCTTCCATTAGCTGACCCTTACCAAATAAGGTAACTTATGCTGACCCTCCTGATACCTTTTGTGGGAGTTTCTTTGACCCTTTCTTCTTCACCCATTGCCACCGTGCTTATCTGTTGGAGAAACCCGGATGTATTTCCAGCAATTCTGCAGCAGACGCCACCTCCAGTACCTGCTCGTTGGTATTCTAGTCTTTACAGCTGGCCTCACTGTGGCCAATCTGCTTCCTTTCAGATGCAACTGAACTTCTCCAAATCTAAAACTGACCTTATAGCCAACCAACTTGTTTAAGTTTGTCCACTGTTAAGTGGACGGCGGAGATGGTGCAAAAGGATGCAGTCTCTTTTGTTTCCTTTCGGATTATTCTCTACCTATTTGTCTGCATTTCATTGTTCTGGCTTTTAACAAAACTAAAAAGCCGTCCCGAAGACAATTCAACGCAGTTTGGGAAGATGCCTAGCACAATTTGCCTCAACCGCCTTTAATTGTGCTCCTTCTCAACGTTTAGTTTCTCCAACTAAGCCATAGAGCGGTGGCCTTATTGGCACATGTCACCATTAGCCACCCTATTCGATATTGAATCCCAAAAAACTTTGGCTTCAAATCTTTCTCTTCTTGCTTAAGCACCATCTCCAAAATCTGTTCCTGGACAGCATTTAGCTGACCAACCGTCAGGAATCTGAAAATTCCAAAGGCAAGATCCCAATAAACTCGACTCTGCGCCTTGCCTGAAAGAAATTCTAGGCCGAACCTTAGACACCTATAGTTTGCCACCGGGACACAGTTCCCTTCTTTGTGGCTATTCCTGTTTTTCTCTGTTGGTGCAGCATCCTCAGAATGAATTCTTTTAGACATTTGGGTGGGTCCCTTTTCCATGTTAGTCTTCTTTCTAAATTTGAGCCTAAGATTTAACGCTTTGGTGTTGTGGTAAAGTGATACTATTTAGCATTACTGGTAGAAAGGTAAGTTTGCGAAGCGTAAATGTAATGAGTGCAGATTTAGGCGATTCACTGTTATATTTCACCAACAATTTTCAGACCTTTCACGGATTTCCAATGGTTATGTTTGGTGTTCTAGTCCCCACCTGCAAGGTATTTATCTCCCAAAGTTTTTAAGAAGTCAACAATTTGCTGCCATTTATTTGAGTGTTTCGATGGACAATAATAATGACAGCTGTAAAGCGTAAAAATGAAATGGTGCTGATCGGTTTGATTTGAACGCGTCTTTGACACAATCTAGTTAGACGGTCGTCTACCAAAAATAGTAACGTTAAAAATGACAAATATGCAAGTTATAATTTTGGCTGGAATAGAAAAATTTATTTTAATAGAACTCAGTTTAGAGTGGAACTAAATTTAATGTTCGATTCTAGAATCGAAGTTTTTAAATAGTTTTCAAATAGTTGTTTAAATTATGAAAATAAAATTAATTTGACTTATCAAAATTTTCAGAATGTCGAAAAAAAGTTTTCAGTCTTAAAACCAACTCGTAGCTACGACATTTTTTTAAAAATAATTTTCTTAGAAATTATTAACGACGTAAGACACTCTCAAATTTCATAATAAAAACCTACCAACAATACTGAAGTTTGAAATATTTTTGTTGACTTAAAATTATGTATATAAAAATTGATGTGGTACGATAATAATTATTGCAGGGAAATTAGAACCACCATCATTCGATATTAAGTTTTTTTTATTATTATTTGGTGTGTGCGTGTGTTTTACTGCTAGGTAACAACAGCGAAACTCAAGCGGTAATTAATTTAAGATGAAAATCCCACGCTAAAAAAATACAAATGAAATTTAATTTTGTTTGATACAAAATATGAAAATGGTTCGTGCTATCAAAGTTAATGGTATAATGGGGAAAATGGAAAATCACTGTATATAGAGTTAAAGAGTTTATCGATCGAAATTAAATTCTATGATTTTATTACACAAATCGTGTACACTTTAAGATGTTAAAAAATCAATAGTTACATTATTTACAAAGTGTTTTTAGTAATTCGAATTATGTGCATGTGAAACACATCTAAAACGCGATTAGACCGCGCTTATCAAAAAACTTTATTATAATGTATAAATTTGGCACACGTAAAGCTCTATGAAGCATGCATTTTATAATTGACATGCATATGCAAAATAATAGCAAAGGAACATATTTCGATACACGATTAGGTTTTACCTTCGGCACAATTAAAAGTTTTTCAAACAATTATGTTTCTTCTTTAGACCCTCATGCCTTGACTCCTTTTAAAATCGTTGGATATATTGTTGTACAAATAAGGTAACTATAGTTACCTATACATATACACGTTTAATGTTTATATCGAAAAATGCAATGAACCAGATGAACGCAATTAGATGATTGAGATATAAATCGACGAATTATTAATTATTTCTGGTTTGGTACTTTGTAATGTACAATTATTAGCTGGAAGGTATTTACGTTGAATCTGTGTACATGATGAAACCAATTAAATATTTTATAAAGCAACGAATCAGTTATACTATGATATCGATTTTTTCGAAAATTTACAATTGGTAAAATAGTTTGTGGTTATATTGCAAATTCATCTGACCTCAAGTGGTTCAATTTTGACTGTACCAAAACTCAAGATTTTTTTTTTAAATTTCAAAGCCATTAATATTTAATACTACTTCTTTTGACGCCCGTAATTGAAATGTTCAATTACTTTAAATATGTAATTTCTAACATTTACGGGAACTGGACATTTTAAAACTGGATATTTCAAAATAGGATTTGACAAAACGAGATAAGGTACAAAACTGGATATTTCAATACGAGATAAGGTACAACACTGGATATTTCAAAACAGGATATTTCGACATGTGATTTAAAATTAAAATGATTTTTTAGGAAAGTTCTGGAATATGGCCAGTTAGGGAGGAACTCGGCGAGTTCTTAACCGATTATGATGAAATTCGATACGTAGGACGAAAACGGGAGTTTAAAATGATTTGTTGGAGAAGTTCTGGAATAAGGCCAGTAAGGTTCCATACTTGAATATTTCTAAGAAATAGAATTTTCCTTCACTTAATGTTTTTTTTCTTTAATTGTATAATTAAATTTGATTTTAAAACTTTTTTTGGATAACCTCTTGAATATGGCCAATAAGATTTCATACTTGAATAATTTTAAGCAAAGCGATAGAATTTTCCTTCACTTAATGTTTTTTTTTAATTGCTGCTTTTCCATCTTATTAAAATAATCATTGTCTTGATCGAGTTTGCTGTCAATAAAATTTATGTTCATCTATTTTTTATCTTCTACTTAATATAACTTTTCTTCACTTTAGAGAATCTATGTGAGAAAAATTAATTAATTTTCATCCTACATTTCCTACATCCTACATATTGAATTTAATCATAATCGGTTAAGAACTTGCCAAATTCCTTCCTAATTGGCCATATTCCAGAACTTTCCTAAAAAATCATTTTAAGTTTAAATCACTAGTCCAAATATCCTGTTTTGAAATATCTAGTTTTGTATCATATCTCGTTTTGTACCTCATCTCGTTTTAAAATATCCAATTTTGAAATATCCAGTTTTGTACCATATCTCGTTTTGTACCTTATCTCGTTTTAAATCCAGTTTCGACCGGTACACAACATTTTCATATTTAGACGTTCCCTTAATTTAACCATTGAAAATGGAAAAAAAGTGAGACAAAATTTTAGGGCGGAAAATCAAAAAAAATATATTACTTTTCCCCTAAAAGTTGGCATTTAAACTAAAACTTTTTCAATGTTAAGACTAATGTCAATCTGTTTAAAAATAAAACATTTAAAATTGTTTAGAATAGTTTAAATTTTAAAGTCCTTCTAAATTGGTGAAACATCATAATTTCTAAATTATCTTAAAATTCGATTGAATTTTAAAAATAAAATAAATTTTAAATATTTTGAACTATAAAACTATTGTTTAAAATTTAAAGCTTTTAAATTAGACTTTGAATATTATAAAATTTTTATATATTTTGATAATTTCTTATGCTGTTTGCCTCATGCTGAAAATTTCGTCTAAATCGCCGAATTTTGTCAAAAAATTGTTCATTTATGTTTTGTGTCTTAATCGACTTTTCAAACTAAACTTTTCAAATTGTTCAAGCTTCCGCTACTGCTTCATAGGTATTAGCTGAAGAATGTGGCAAAAATAAAATGCCTTGTGCAATTTTATATACATTTGCAAACATAAACTCGCCTTACTCGTTTTTTTGGAGGCTGACATTATGCCAAAATCGAGATATATCGCAATTTTTATTTTTTTTTATTTCTTCGTAGTCCAGATACTAATTGATCTGGAGTAAATTTTGGAATTAAAGTTAATACTTTATTTTCAAAATCGATTTTACTCCTAAGACTGTCACATAATTGTAAATATAATTTTTTAACTTTGCTTTAAGGTCACGTATTAAATCATCGGCCATATCTTGGCATACAATTTCAGCCTCCGAACCACAGTATAAATCATTGTATGATAAATGACTTCTATGTAGATTAAAGGTTTTGTTAGATGTTTATTCGATAGTTGCCTTATTAATAAAATTTCGACAAATTTGCCTAAACAAATGTGAAAATCGAGCTATTAAAATATGCACTCGAGGTTCCTCGGATTGCATTTCTAAATTGACGGAATTGATTATATTGAGTATATACGATAAAAAAATAAAAATATAGTTTGAAGCTGACAAACACAACCATTTACAAATAAATTTGTTAAAAGAAATTGTTAAGTTTCTTTTGCACACCACTAAGCTTTGCAATCATGACAGAACAATTGTCTGCTGTAAACCCTATCATATTTTTAACGTTAATATGATTTTAGAATGATTTTAACTTAGAAATAGACCAACGCATCAAAAATTCCCTGAGCTGTCTAATCAACCAGAGGAACTAGTCCTTAAAATCGGCACTACGATTTAACATGAAATATTCCGGCAAATATTGCCAAATTTTTTGAATCTGTATAATCTGTGCTTTAGTCTATTACTATGGAATAATATTGTTTATTCATAATTTTTATAACCCTTTCCAAATTTGCCGGGCAAGTAACATTTTATACTATATGCTTTGTGCTTTAATTCGATTTATCGACATTTTTTTAATTATTTTGGAATCACGAAGGAAGCGTTTTAACAAAATGATTTAAATGGTTCAATGTTGTAAAGGGGATTATCCTCTGCAATAAACACGCTAAGAGCCATCTCAATTTGTTTAGCTGATTCGCTAAGTTTGAACTCTTCAGAGTGTGTTATATAGTTAGAAATATTTACAGTTTTTTTGAAAAGAATACTACATTATAGTGCTCCAGGCAGTGGTAGATTCATCAAAATAATTATCGATGTATATTGCGGTGAACTCGGTTCGATGCATGATGCACGGGTATTGAGGCGGTCAGCGTTTTTTCGCCAAGCTTTGGAAAATTTAATTTTCCCTCATGGCATGTTTATGTTGGGGGATTCAGCATATCCGTTATTTTCGTGGTTCGTTCCTCCATTAAAGGATACTGGAAATTTGAGGGAAGAATAAAAATAATTTAATTAAAACATTCTTCTGCAAGAATTGTAGTTGAAAACGCATTTGGTTTGATGTAGGGCTGGTTCAGTAGGTTACTTGATTTTACTGAGCATCTGGATTTGGAGACAATACAAAATATTGTTGTTGCATGCTGCGTGCTGCACAATATCTGCGTGAATAGTAACGATTCAGGGTTTATTAATGACGCAGAAGAATCTTCCAGTCCATTCACAAATACTGAATGTGTATACAATATATGGTCGAACTCATTTTTTTGCGAGTAGCGAAAACTATTAGAGCCCGTGTTTCGGTACGTGTCTTCGGTGAGAACTAACAATGAAAAATCATAATATTTATTATAAATGTTACTAACAATGAAATAATTTAATGTACTTACTAGGAATTTTTTTTTCATTTGACATGGCGTATTTTCTTCTTCGATTAAAACAAAAAATGAAGTTATTATATTTCAAAATAAAAATGAAGCCGCCAACATAAAAGACTCAATTTTTGAGCTGTTGCTTTGGTAAATTTAAATTTGGTAAATTCACAAAAAAAAAATTTTTTTGTTTTTTTTACCAAAGCAATACACTTTATATAAATAAATATTTGAAATTAAATATACGTTCATCAATTTGTTACCATAAAAAAAAAATGAAAAGAAAAATCGAAATTGAAAATATTGCCTAAAAAGTATTGTCTAATGAAAAAATTGAATATTTTTTTAGTACTAAATATTGCTCAAAAATATCTAAATACTTTTTAAATGCAAAAGTATCAAAAAAAGTATTATAGGATCAAGAATATCATCACTACCTAAACTATATACATATATACAACATTTATTTAAACTAAATTATGATAAGATGTTAAACATAACATAAATATTTTTTAGTAAATTTGTTCCTAAAAAAAGAGAATTATTATCGGGTTATGTGTCAGGTAAGAGATTTATATCTTTTAATCTTCCGCGAGTGCCAGGTCCCATTCCTTGTCCATTTTCCACAAACATTTCTTGCTCTAAACGAAGTATTATACTTCGTAAAGACACATTGTTTTAGCGAATTATATAAAGAAGCTAAGCAAATTTCAACATTTTTGAATTAATGCATTTTTATTCAAATTATACGTTGTAAAGACACATTGTTTTAGCGAATTATATAAAGAAGCTAAGCAAATTTCAACATTCTTGCATTAATGCATTTTTGTTCAAATTTTTAATTTATTCTTCTGGAATAAGAGCCAGAATTTCAAAAAAAAGAATTAATGGCAAATTTCATCTTTTTTTAAATTCTGGCTCTTATTCCAGAAAAATAAATTAAGAATCTTCAAAATTCATAAAATTTCTAAAATTAGAGTCGTCAATTTTTAAATAACCATGACATCTATAATTTTCTTAAAATTACAATTTTAATAGCTATACAATTTTTGAAAATTTGAAATTCTGAATTAAATTAGTTCTGAATCTTTTAAAACTTTATAAAATTCGTAAAACCTTTTCTAAACCTAAACTTTTTCAAGATTAATTCACAAGTTTTGTTTAATACAAAATGAAGATGTTCAGAAAGGTTTGCCTGTTTTAAAATTTGTAAATTTAAAAAAAAAACATTCAAGATCAGTCAGTTCAGTTTGTAATTAAATAATTGGCCAACATTTTCTTTTTGTTGTAAAATTTTTAAAATTTTCATTAATTAATTCATTAATTCTAATGGATATATTTAAAAATGAATGGTTTAAAAATTTGCTACTTTTTAAATATCGATTTGTTAATTCTAAAGAACAAAAATAATCTCGGTTAAATAATCAACTATAATCATTCAAATTAGTTGAAGGGGCATTACACTCAAATATTTGACTTGAGATTTGTATTCTAAGGTGCTTGCCTTCGAATGAAATAGGACTAAGCAACTTTAAACATTTTGCTATATTGGTTATGATGAAAATGTAGGATTTCAGTTTTAGAAGAGTTTACTTAAATCTTTTATTTCCTTCCATATATGAGTACTTGATTACTGAATACTGGTTAAGGTATTTAGATAGCCTCTCGTTGTTCGACTTGCCGTGTCATCGGCGTATAACTGAATTTTGGTTTCTTTCGTTATTGCGTTAATTTTTCAACAGTTGATAGTGGATACTATCATATTTTTAGGAGTTCGTTAAGGATATCGGTGACCTGTGTGATACCTTTTGATTCCGCATTTATCGAAATAAAAATCTTTTTATTTATTACAGTTCCGACTCGTTTGATCGTTTTTATTAACTGATTTCATTTTGTCTTTTTTTGCTCACACTCATTCGTGCGTTTAATAATGGAACTACGGATGAGTGTGTTTTATACTACTTGTTTTCCACCACTCTTTCATAGATGGCACTATTTAATTAACAATAATTGACAACATAAAATATATAATATGACTAAGGTGCGTTCATGGTTGATATTCTTACGGTGGCCGTAACACCTTTTACCTTTATCTGGTAATTTAAAAAAAAAATAAAAAAAATTATATATATATATATATATATATATATATATATATATATATATATATATATATATATATATATATATATATATATATATATATATATATATATATATTTATATATATATAGATCCCGAAATACCTGTTAAAAATTAAGATATCCAAAACTCGAAAAAAACTCATCCAATGCATTGAAACCTTATCAAGAAAGGAGCAAGGATGAATGTTTAACCACGTTTAACCGTAATTAACCATAAACTGCTACTAAAAAAATATACATTGAAGGAAGAAGATAAGTATCTCCGGATGGAGCACTTTGGAAATTATGATGGAAAACAGATGGAAGCGTCATTTATCATATAAATTATTTAGATGATTTAGATAAGTTATAGTTTAAGTTTAATTTGTAAGAGATCTAATAAATTTATGTGATTCTAATTGTAAAAGTGAGATAAGTAACTAGTGTCAAGCTTTAAATAATAATGATATCTACTGCATTTATCAACAAATTCGTTTTGCAAGGTCGGCTGGTTCTAAAGTGTCGAGCAAACTTGACAAATAGAGCAGACATTATATCAGAGCGAGAGTTAGTAGTGTAATTCTGACCAATTATTGCAGAAGGACATCCTGTTACTATTCTTTTATTATTTATAAAGTTCTAAAAAATCTTACTGTTAATTAGATGCTAATTCAAAGTTATTCAAAAACTGGTTAAGGACAAGTAATTAATATAAATGTACTAATCGGGTAAAAACAACTCGTGCAGCTATAGTAAAATCATCACAGGCTGAGATCTCGGAATTCATCACTCCAAAATTACTTCATCAAAATACTGATCTCGTGGTTAAAGAGAACTCCCATCACCTATCACTCACCTATCACAAATCTATGACACACCCATAAATGAAAACGGGTCTCATCAACACTTTATTAAGACTCAGCTGGTCAGCATTTGCAAGTTATTTTGACTTTTGCATAGAACATAGGTCAAGGCTTGCTTTTATATTCCTTTCCACACAATTGTCAAAGTTTAATGAAAATTATAATATATATATTTATTTATAAATAAATGAATGTTGAGTAGGTGTAGGACTTCAACATCATAATAACTATATACTTAACAAAACTCTTTTGTAGAGTATATCTACAGCTTTCATTTGCACCGATTCGCGGAAAAAAATCTCTTTTCCACACCAATGGAAGGCATTAAATTTAATTATACAAATTGCATAAATAGAAAATTTCCTTATAATATGAATATATATATATATATATATATATATATATATATATATATATATATATATATATATATATATATATATATATATATATATATATATATAATTATTATTATTATTTTACATAATATAAACGAGCAATGAGCTAGAACTTTTTTTCTATATAATTTTAATTAGCATAAATTAATTGAAAATATTGATTTATCATGTTTGTTATATGTAAATATGAATAGACAAACATTATTTTAATTATAAGATTTTTTATACCATTACTATGGTTTACGATCCTTTCAATTCATCTCATTTGTCAGAGTCCAACTCTTTTAAACCAATACATTAAAATAAGTCTGGTTATTATCTGGAACAAATTAAAATCAGTGGCATTTGCACTGTATTGGATTTTGAAAATACAAAGCACGATTTTTGTTTGGTACGTCTCTTTTACGTAAATTTAGGATTGGTCACAGCAGCACACCGGTAGATATTGTCCTTTATCGTCACTCAAAATGTATATTGGATAAATCACATCTTAGTATTCAATGTAATCCATAGTTTAAATGGTTGAGCAACATCAAGGAAAATATATACTTGAGCATACATTTTTGCGTTCTTTTAATTATGTTTGTGATTCTATGCACCTGTTATTTCGTAGGATGCTTTTATCTGAATCCAAATAGATGTGAAGGAATTAGATTACTGTCCTCAATTATTGGTTTAGGTCTCTTTAGTAGTAATTTTTTGTAAAGTTTAGACATCAATGACAGCAATAGAAGTTGGCCCTTATTCCTTTTTATTGTGAGGTGGTTCACCTGGTTTTGCTATCATTGTGCCCGTCCCGCTACCTTCTATTGATGCGGTACATTATTTCAACCGAAATTTCGCATTGATAGTGTGTAAAAGCTTACGAAATATTTTATCAGGTACTGCTTTGCAATCATTTGGATTTTTGTTCTTTAGAGTCCTTTTTATCAGTAAGACTCCCTAGGTCTCCGGTGAATGATTAATTTTTAATTTCTTTAAGAAGGGGTTTGAGACGGTTACTTAAATTGCTTAGAATTGTTTTGTTCTTCGGTGTTTGATTTATTTATCAGGCGATACGTGCTCTTCGTTTTTCTCTTATCAACTATTCACATTTCATTCCCATTTCAGATAGTTAAGGATTTTAAGCCATCTACTTGATGTTTGTTTTGTCTCAATATCAAGCATGGATGCGTCCAAGGGACTTGTTCATGTTTGACGGTAGGGGCAACCAGTTTGAGCGAGTTGGCATTGATCAAAGTGATTCAAGCAGAACTATTGGTTTTAGGATTTTGAATCTTTTTACGTGGAAGGGTGTTCAGGTGAGAGTGGTTCGTTCGATGATTTTTACTGGAAGTGAAGGACGGCTGATTAGCTATACAGCTTATGGCTGAACAAATTTGAGATGTTTTGTTGGGTTATGGATGCCTTGACGGATTTTTTGGGGAATTTGAATCGGTTCAAGTGGATGAGTGGTATCGTCATTCGGTTTGGATGAAGAAGATTATATTGCTTTCATTGAATTTTGAGCTTGTGGCTTGATTTTTGGATTCTATCATATGAGAAGAGCTTTCTTCGGCAATTGAATGTGGTACTTGATCTTTCGGTTTGGTGGTGGCATTTTATTGCTTTGGTTTTTGAGTTTCTCATTAGCTTCCAAACCGATGTGTGGTTAGGTTTTGTATCTTTGAACTGTTTGTGATAGGGATTAGTGATGAAGGAGAGTTTATTAATGATTGAATATGGTTTGTGAGTTTGTCCATGGTAGTGTCAGTGGATTCCGAGTTAGAGGGTCAGGTTGGGATGGAGTGCAGTTCTTACTTGTTAATGCCATATTTTCACGAGCATGCGGTTATTCTTAGTTGATGAACATAGATGAAAATTTCGGACTCCACTTTTTTGGGAATTGTGGGAGAAATGGTTTCATCATAGGCACTTTTTTTGTAGTCAGTTATGAAAGCACTGTGATTGTGACGTGTAGAACGTGGTGATCTTCATGGCCACTGCTTGCGGTTGACCTTGACCATTTTATGATTCTGAGAAGCTTTTGTTTGTTCATTGGTGTCCTTGATGTCCTAAACCTGCTGGAGTTCCTTTACTAATGCTTTGAGATCAGCAAATGTGTTGAATTTGGCTGTTTTAGAATTCCTACTGGTGGCTTTTCTGGAGATTTTGGTTCTGGTTTTTGTAATGTTGTGATGACTTTCCAAAAGTTAGTAGCTGGAGCTAGTGCTGGTACATATGGGCTGGTCTATATGTGACCACTATTCTTTCTTGTTGCTTTACTCTCGCACTTTGCAGCGTTGGTGGGCACTGCATCCTTTGTAATTTTTCACATGATCCCGTTGCAGTTTTCGCATTTCGTCGTTCTCACGTTAGTTGTTCTCTTGCAGCTTCCTTTCTCGTAGAGTTTCAGGCGCTTCATGCATATTGTGGTACGGTTGCAGTGTCATCCTTCATGTCCGTACTACTAGGGATTTACTTTGCTACCGGTACGAGTGGTTGCCATGTAACTGCACAGTAACATTTCAATCCACTCAATCTTCTCTTGAAGTTTTTTTACATTTGTTACTTCTCTCCTGGGACCAATTTCATTGGTTCTGCCTCTATGTGATGTGAACCGTAGTGCTGTCAGCCACGATGATGCTTGCGTATTTGGCGAACAGTCCATAGTAATGGAAGATCTTGTATTTGCGCCCAGCTCTACAACTCAGACATTGTTTAGCGGCACGAAACGGCTGCCGAACAAAACAGCTGCCGAACAAATATGCCTGGTATAGTTATGGAGGAGAGCGTTGGATTCTGAGTGAGTGTCTGACGCTATGTGATATACGATGTTTGCAAATTTCAAAATAATAATATTATTAGTTTTTCAGCAATCAACTTCACTAGTGACTGAATTTTTGAGCAACTGAAATTTCCAATGGCTTCATTTTTGTCATACAATACTTGTCGCGTTTCAGAAACCATAAAACGTTACATGGCCTCATTTTCGTACGTTCTTTACTTTTACAAATCGTATGTGTGACCCTTGGCCACAGAGACTATACAACATTAAACTATTTTAATAATATTTACAATCTTACAGATCAACGACCCAAGCTTTTTGGTTTTTATCCTAATTACATTTTACACTCATCCTTCACAAATCGTACATAAGAATACCTTTAATCTTTATCCATGTTTTTAAATTAACTTTTTTTTTGTGCTTATTGTCTGTAACCTACAATCGTAAAAAGAAAAAGAAAATCCCTATAATTCTATCGTTCACATCAACACTGACCTATGTAACCTTCATACAAGCGCGATACATTGTAAATAGTAATAAAAAATAAATAAAAAAAAATAAATTAAGATAAAATTTAATCACCACGATAAGACTTATTGCCTATTTATTCAAAAGTTTTATGATATTTTCATTTGTTCCATATTTGCATGGAAAATTAATTAACACAAAAATTTTCTTAATTTATGAATTTATGTTAACTTTTTAATGATTTTCTTATTTCAGATTAGACAATGATAAATTCGAACTGATAAATGTAAGTAAAATTTTCATTTTTATGATAATATTTTGGATCATTGAAAATATGTGTGTGTGTCTGTGTTGGAAATTTTATTTGGGTGTGAACTTTGTATGAAAAACTTGTGAAGGTCGTGAATATATAGTTACATGGAAATAAATTGAAAGTGTTTTTTTTTTTCAATTTTATGCTGTACACCTTTTTAATAGTTTTATTTGGAGGATAGGCAGTCGTGTGTTGATTGAATGTAAAATAAATTATTAGGTTAAATTAAAGGTCAGTCCATCGAGTAAAAATTCGTACGGAATCAAATGTATTTCACTGAAAAGTACGTTAATGAACCCGTTAAAAAGTCAGTGAAGAGGATTAAATCAACTAATTGTTGGCAGTACTAAATAGCATGCACTAGACAATTCGAAAGTGATTCTGGCGCTAGACATTTGAAAGTCAATAATCTCATTTTTTTTAAACCAAATACAAATTCAAAAACTTCCGGCAAGTCAATTGTTTAGTTAGTAGTTAATTACAAATAATTGCAAAATTTAACAAAAATTTAATTTAAAGTATGCTGCAATAGTTTGGAAATTTTTCAAACTTGCAAACCTGGCACGGGACCACAATAAAGGCATATAGGAGCTATTACCGATCGCCGACGAAATATGGATGCAAAATATTGACAACCGGTCCATAGCAAGGCAACTGCCGATGGTGAATCAGACCTTGCAAAAATCGGACAACAACTAGACTCTAAGCAACAACAGTTGACTCAGCGCTCACTAACCAAAATTTACGTTATTGACTGTTATTTACCTTTTGACTATCGATCAGGAAAATCATTTGAAATGTTTGATAAACTAGGAGGCTGGATTATATTATACCCGTGAAAAAATTTCCTCAACATGCGGAAAACTCCGTTTGCATTCTTATTGCAGCTACCGGTTCAGAAATACCGTAAAAAACAGAATACTTTCAAATTCACTTACGATCCTAACCATCGGTTAATTCAATACGCCTAGCCTAAAGTGTTAACAATACATGCCCCGCTTCAAAGTATTGCCAGTAAAGCATAATGTAGTACACTATATCGTCACGCAAGGTCAGTTACATTGTACTAAACCGCGACAACTAGACGCAACTAAACTGGAATCTGAAAACCGAATTTCTGTTTATAACAGATATTCGAATTTGCCGCCCTCATCATCGCCATGATCCTCACCATGACTTATTGAACAATTCAAGCATGAAAATCCTATTTATATTCACTTTACTCAACACAAAATCACCGAAATTATTAAATAAAATTTCATTAAAATAATTAATCGTTCAAATTTGATCGAATTCACCGTTTTACACCAGATACACAAAAGTAATTGTATGAAAATTTTATTTATATTCACTTTACTTGACACAAAATCACCGAAATTATTATAAATAAAATTTTATTAAAATAACTAAACGTTCCAGTTCGATCGAATTCACCGTTTTATGTCAAATACATCAAGTATTTGCATGAAAATCCTATGTATATTCACTTTACTCGACACAAAATCACCGAAATTATTATAAATAAAATTTAATAAAAAGTTCAAGTTCAATCGAATTCACCGTTTTACGTCAAATACACAAAATACTTGCATGAAAATCCTATTTATATTCACTTTACTCAACACAAAATCACCGAAATTATTAAATAAAATTTCATTAAAATAATTAATCGTTCAAATTTGATCGAATTCACCGTTTTACACCAGATACACAAAATTAATTGTATGAAAATTTTCTTTATATTCACTTTACTTGACACAAAATCACCGAAATTATTATAAATAAAATTTTATTAAAATAACTAAACGTTCTAGTTCGATTGAATTCACCGTTTTATGCCAAATAAATCAAGTATTTGCATGAAAATCTTATTTATATTCACTTTACTCGACACAAAATCACCGAAATTATTATAAATAAAATTTAATTAAAATAATTAAAAGTTCAAGTTCAATCGAATCCACCGTTTTACGTCAAATACACAAAATACTTGCATGAACATCCTATTTATATTCACTTTACTCGACACAAAATCACCGAAATTATTTTAAATACAACTTAAAATAATTAAAAGTTCAAGTTCGATCAAATTCACATTTATACATTTTCGATGGTCGTTTAGAAAGTGACGATAATAAACGAAGGCGATATAGTCATCGTCGAAATCAACAGTAATGCCCAGTATTCAAACGCCTCTTCGCATTTAGAATAAAAATCAAAGTTTAGAAATGAATTTTTGGCGTGATTTCACTTGACTTCGGAAGCCATACAATTTCGAAAGATGGTGCTCTCCCGTCAAAAGACAGAGTTGAAGCCATTTCTAATTTTTCAGAACCATCATCACTCCGCCAAATACAGAAGTTCGTATTGGTATATGGTAAGCTATTACCACCGCACCTCGTTTTGGCATTATTACCTTTTAGCACACCCTTTGAAGGCGGGTTGAACTCAGAGTTCAACATTATAATACTGATGCTACTGTATATGTAAAAGTTCAAGAGGCTTTCTTTAGCGGAATCAAAAAGAAATCAAACATTTCCGTGAAGAAATAACCGTTTTATGACAAATACGTCATATAATCGCCAAAAATCAAATTTATATTCATTTCGTTTGCAAAAATCGGACTACAACTAGACTCTAAGCAACAACAGTTGACTCAGCGCTCACTAACCAAAATTTACGTTATTGACTGTTATTTACCTTTTGATTATCGATCAGGAAAATCATTTGGAATGTTTGATAAACTAGGAGGCTGGATTATATTATACCAGTGAAAAAGTTTCCTCATTGCAGCTACCGGTTCCGTAATCTACACTCCAAAAAGGTTATTCTCGGTTTTAGGTGTTCATGTACTCGTGTTCGATTTAGAAAACAGAAGACTTTCGGATTCACTTACGATCCTAACCATCGGTCAATTCAATACGCCTAGCCTAAAGCGTTAACAATGCATCCCCCGCTCCAAACTATTGCCAGTGAAGCATAATTTAGTACACTATATCGTTACACAAGGTCAGTTACCTTGGAATAAACCGCGACAACTAGACACAACTAAAATGGAATCTGAAAACCGAATTTCTGTTTATAACAGATATTCGAATTTGCCGCCCCCATCATCGCCATGATCCTCACCATGACTGAACAATTCAAGCATTAAAATCCTATTTATATTCAATTTACTCGACACAAAATTACCGAAATTATTAAATAAAATTTCATTAAAATAATTAACCGTTCAAATTTGATCGAATTCACCGTTTTATACCAAATACACAAAGTAGTTGCATGGAAATTCTATTTATATTCACTTTACTTGATACAAAATCACCGAAATTATTATAAATAAAACTTTATTAAAATAATTAAATGTTCAAGTTCGATCGAATTCACCGTTTTATATAGAATACATAAATTACTTGCATGGAATTCCTATTTATATTCACTTTACTCGACACAAAATCACCGAAATCATTAAATACAATTTTATTAAAATAATTAAATGTTTCAATCCGATTAAACTCACCGTTTTATGCCAAATAAATCAAGTAGTTGCATGAAAACTCTATTTATATTCACTTTACTCGACACAAAATCACCGAAATTATTATAAATAAAATTTTATTAAAATAACTAAACGTTCCAGTTCGATTGAATTCACCGTTTTATGCCAAATAAATCAAGTATTTGCATGAAAATCTTATTTATATTCACTTTATTCGACACAAAATCACCGAAATTATTATATATAAATTTTATTAAAATAATTAAACGTTCCAATTCGATCGAATTCACCGTTTTATGCCAAATAAATCAAGTATTTGCATGAAAATCTTATTTATATTCACTTTACTCGACACAAAATCACCGAAATTATTATATATAAATTTTATTAAAATAATTAAACGTTCCAATTCGATCGAATTCACCGTTTTATGCTAAATACACAAAATAATTGCATGAAAATTCTATTTATATTCACTTTACTCAACGCAAAATCACCGAAATTATTAAATAAAATTATATTAAAATAATTAAATGTTCCAATCCGATTAAACTCGCCGTTTTACACCAGATACACAAAGTAGTGGCATGAAAATTCTATTTATATTCACTTTACTCGACGCAAAATCACCGAAATTATTATAAATAAAATTTAATTAAAATAATTAAAAGTTCAAGTTCGATCGAATTCGCATTTATACATTTTCGATGGTCGTTCAGAGAGTGACGATAATAAACGAAGGCGATAAAGTCACCGTCGAAATCAATAGTAAGGCCCAGTATTCAAACGCATCTTCGCATTTAGAATAAAAATCAAAGCTTTGAAATGAATTTTTGGCGTGGTTTCACTTGACTTCTGAAGCCATACAATTTCGAAAGATGGTGCTCTTCCGTAGAAAGACAGAGTTGAAGCCATTTCTAATTTTTCAGAACCATCATCACTCCGCCAAATACAGAAGTTCGTATTGGTATATGGTAAGCTATTACCACCGCACCTCGTTTTGGCATTATTACCTTTTGGCACACCCTTTGAAGGCGGGTTGAACTCAGAATTCAACATTATTGCTACTTTATATGTGAAATTTCCAGAGGCTTTCTTTAGCGGAAAGAAAATACTTTACATTCGTAAGAGAACTTCATGCTATATTATTTAGAAATCAAACAAAACTTCCATCATCTGGTCTAAGGCCGAAATTTCATGATTTTTGTAGACCATAAACACAGCCCTTGGCAATTACGACATTTCGATTTTATCGTTCAATTCAGTACCACCATTGACCTCGCCAAAGGTAACCAAACTGTGGTGATTTTAACAAAATTGATTAAACAGCAAAAATCAATTGAATTAACGTTTTTATGACAAATACGTCGCTATTACGCGTTTTTTTTTTGGATTTTGGAAATTTATATAGCACGAATTCCACAGTTTTAATAAAGCCATCATGTTTTGATTAGGTCCATCGGAAGTTTAAATTCCACAGTTTTAACGGGGCTTCCCATCATGCAATTTCTGGATTTTGCAAATTTTCGAGTTCCGGCATAAGTTACTACAGTAAGTTTGTAATAATTAGTCCAGCTCATAAGGTTATGTTCCTGGCATTTTTATGGATTTCAATTGAACTGAGATTTACTTATTTGCTTAGTGTCAGATTTTCAACTTAGTTTTATATGTATTGGCAAGCGGTTCTTTCCTCATTTTTTTTACAGAAATTGTCTAATTTTTATAGGAAAGTTTCTTACATTTAGAACTCCGGTGGACATGTTATTCAAATGAAGAAAGTATATATATATATTTGAAATAAATTAAAGTCAACACAACATTTTCCTTATCAAATTCATATTTCTCATTCCATTGCATCGGTTTTCCCATAACAGCAAAAAATGTGTAAATCGAAAAGTTATACCCAAAAACCAATTGATATATAGCACTCATATTACTCATTCATGCGCCCATTATAAAAATACCACACCAACTCACACACAATATTAAAGTTAATCTAAATCTTATATCTAATCTTATCTTCTTTAAAATCCCATCATCGTACGATATTATTATTTTTCCCATTTCAACTTTTTTTATTTTAATTTTTTTGTTTCATTTCCAGAATACAATTTTACCAGAAGCAGTACAATTTTGGGAGGAAGCATTAATGGTTCGTGAAACAAAAGAAGTGATAAGATTAAATAGGCAAGTATCTTTTCTTATTATATAGACTGTATATAATATTGTGTTTATAAAATGTAAGTTATAGTGCTTTACGTTGTCGCGCGTCTCATTCGACAGAAGAGAGATAATAAACAAAACAAAAAAAAAAAGGAAAAACACGCGATAATTTTTTTTTATGGTTTTCTGTGAAAAGGATCTTCCTTGTTCCATGTCATACATATGTAATTTTATTTATTTAAAATTTAGGGTTGATAAATTGAAAATGCAAATTATTATGAGTCATGAAAGCAGTATTAGCATTAGTGGCATGTTCATGCTGTATATATATTGATACACATATACACTGTGTGTGTGTGTACATTTTTCTAATACTGTTGATAATAAACTTAAATTTCATCGGAGCTTATTCATAAAAATAAATTGAGTTAAAAAATTTTAAGAAGAATTTGACGAAGCGCACATACTTTAGAAAGGAAAATTAATAGGCTAACCAAGCACAAGTATCACATAAATAAATAAATACATAAAGTATGATCTATATAATACTTTACAGGTGGCTGTAAAGTGCGTCGAAACAAAAATTTTAGCCATAAAATAGGTGATGCTTTTTAGATCCACGGAAACTATCTAAGTCTACATACAGTTTTACCTCAAACCATTATACGACAATTTATTACACGCCAAATATTATGTCTGAAAAAAATGCGTGTTTGCTACATGTAATAATTCATTAGCAGACAAAAGTATTAAATGTAGTGGTCTGTGCAGAAAATGTTTAACTTGGGTTGCTCCAAAATTAACAATAACGCATTTAAATGGTTTTGTGATAATTGCTGTGAAATCATCGACAAGTTATCTCAAAATACGTTGGTTATGCTGAATACACTCCAGTCAATTGCTGCTGATATTAAATGTATCATTAAACCGGAGGTATCTGGTTTGTCTTCTGAACTGAGCGGACTCTTCTTGGAAAGAAGAAAATTCTACTATCGAAATTGGATGGAACTGCCATCCCTACTAACCAAGAAGTTAGTCTATTACCAGTTAATATCCAGGAAAATATAATAATTGGCGCTTGTGCTGACCTTGATGATACATCAAGGTTAAGAGCAGTTCCTGTGAGGAAATTCGTATATGCACCTCGCTTGACAAGCTCTACTACTCCTGAGGCTGTTAAAAATTATAAATTTCTGATGACGAATTAGACTGTCGGTTACTAGTTGCAGCCAACAGAGACGTTAGTTCTTTCAATTTCGTCTCATTCAAAATTTGTGTGAGTCTTGATATATATTCAATAAGCTGCTGCGTCCTGATGTTTGGCCAATGGGAGTGATGGCCCAGGAATTTATTGATAGACTAAAAAACGTCCAGTTATCGGTGTCGATGGCTTAACATCGGCACCTATCTCATCTACAACTTCATTTAATTCTCGCTGCAGACCTAAATCAGGTTTTAATTCATTAAAAATTTATTATCAAAATGTAATAGGGCTACGTACCAAAACAAAAGAATTTTCCTTAGCTGTTATTGAATGCGATTTTGATGTTATCGTTTTAACTAAAACATAGCTTAATTTTAATATTTTCGACACTGATTTATTCAGCACTACCTATGTTGTTTTTAGATATGGCGGTTTGGATTAAAGTTACTGCAAAGTTTTGCTTTTGGCATGCATTATATCACACCAAATTCTAATCTGAGTCGTTTTACGGGACATTGCAATATCATCAGTTCTCTTGCTGAGCTTCTTGATGATCGAACAATTGTGTTAGTTTTTGGCGATTTTAACTTACCAAGTACATCGTGGACGTCTAACTCAAATTTTATGCTGCCAAACAATGTTTTCTCCGTCCGGTCGTTTGCTGGATTTAATTTATGCATCAAGTAACTTCTTCGAATTGATATATGAACTAACCGAAAGATTTAAAATCAAACTTGTATTCGTGCGTCCTCGATTTGGCTGGTGACGGCGTAAGGTAGGACGTTAAAAATTAACCGCGAAAGAGTTGGGAGAGCTTTGGCTCCAGAAAAGATTGCAGGGTTCAGACACAAAAAAAACCTCATCGCCATCATTTAATTTAAATCAATCCTCTAATTATAGTCTTGGTGTTAGCAATTTGGGATCAGTTATTTTCGAAACCAATGCTATATACACAACTATATGTTGAAATTAAAACCAAATCATTGTCCTTGTCCTGATCTTGTCTCTGCAACTATTTTACGCAGATATACACAGTCTCTGGCTTTGCCGTTAGGTCTGCTGTTTAACAGATCGCTAGAAATTGGTTATTTTCCCAGCAAGATCTGAAAAAATTCTTCCAATGGTGTCACTGTATTAAATTAGAACTTAATGTAAATAAATGCAAAGTGATTAGTTTTCATAGAACGAAATATCCCGTCTAATGTGACTATAAATTTAAAAATATTAATATCAGTCGCATGAAAGAAGTAGTTGACCTTGATATTGTTCTTGACGAAAACCTAACAGTTGCTCGTCATACCGAGAAAATAATAAACAAAGCTAATGCTATGATGGGATTTATGTTTCGTGATGGTAAAGATTTTAAAGATTTGGACACCTTCAAGACCATCTATAGTACGTTGGTAAGATCACAAGTAGAATACCTTTCTATCGTGTTCCATTTAGCGAGCATAACTTCGCTTAGCGTTCTTTGGAAAAAATCACTAAGCTCATCACTGAGTTTTGTACTCTTAAAGCCTTTCAACGATACATTATCCTTTATTTATATAATCAAGCCGCTAAATACATAAGATCACCTTCAAGATAGAACTCCTATATCCAAATAGGAAAACCGAAGACTTATCTCCAAGATAAATTGGCTGATAAATCATTTATAGTTATAATCATTCAACCATTTCTAGAAGCTTTAATCAGTAAATGACTCAAAAAGAAGTAAATATTGTGCCGTATGAACTGAAACCATGAGTTGATGACACACATATTGGTCTTGAGACTTTTACTAGCGATAATTTCTTCTACAGTTAATACATCGGCGCTTGATCCATCCGATGATATTTTTAATTTTGCCAAATGTCGAATATCTTTGACTAATTAAGGAAAGAATTGCACTGTTGATACCATTACATATCTACTAATTGCTGTGGTTGATTTGGCTAATGTGATGAGTCTAACCGCAGCCACTCCGGACCATTCCACCATAAATTAAAATTGATTAGTTCTTGTGGCAGCAAACCTCTTGTAGCACAATCGGCTGGATTGTATGATGATCGCACATACCACCAATGGTTCCTAAAAAGAAAAGATAAATGTTTGCTGTTCGGTTAGTGATGAAAGTTTTCCATCTTTTTGGATGGGATGCTAACCATGCAAGTAGGAAAGCTGCATAATTTCAATTTCGCCACCCTATGTCTCAGCCGCACACAATTCCAATCGAGGAATTTATACTTGATTAATATGGCCAAATTTTGTTCTAGCAGTCATCTGATATTATCATTTCCAGATTCATCGATCGTTCGAAAATAGACTACAGTGGCATATGCGTTATCCGATGCATCTGCAAATCCATGCAGCTCTAATTTAGTGTTTATTGTCAACAACCATCTTGGGATCTTCAAATTTTGTAGACAGGACATTTCATTCTTCAACTTTAAACAACTTTTCAGCTAGCAATGATGAAATTGCGTCTTCCCAATCCAGTTTTAATAGCCATAGTTTTTGAAATATTATTTTTAAATTTATGACGACAGATGCAAGCATTCCCAATGAATCAAACATACGGACTATAACCGACAATATATTTCTCTTGGTTGGGTTTACATAATCAGCACAACACGTTAAACCCTAATTCATACTTTGCAGGATGCCATTGAATTCCGGGTAGTTTAAGGTAGGGAGAATCGTCATTTATTTCTGCGTAAACTATTTCCTTGTCATCTGTAAACCCCAGAAAACAGTAATATTTGTGAGATCTTGTCTTGCAACCGTGGGTCTCTTCAATATTACAGGCCCACCGATCAAGTCATCAACGTAAAAATTGTTTCAAAAAATCAAATTTGCTGCACCTCGGTCAGTATTGGGCAATTTATTGCCTATTACTTGTATTGTGATACAGGCTCACTTGGATCATTTTCCATAAAATACTCTGGTATTCAGTATCGTTGGAATCGACTGATATCTGTTGCTAGATTTGCTCTATTTTACCGAAAAAACTATCTTGAATGTCCAAAATCTTAGTAGAATGCTACAACCAGTGGTTGATATAAGGCTACTAGCTAGTGATACCCCATTTGACGATTTGAATGACACGTCAAAGACCACAGGCACAGTGTTTCTTGATATTCCACACATTGTTTTGTTCCCTATAATATGGACAGTGGCTTCCAATTAATATATCAATAATACCTGTTGTATGAAATGTTCGATCAGCCAACGGTAGATTTTTCAGATGATCCCATCTAATGGTATTTAAAAAAGCAAGTGGGCAATTTGGAAGTCAACTTGGAAATGATGTAGCACTTAAGATTCATGGTAACGCCTTCATTAAATCTTGTTGATGCTATCATATTCATATATCCTCGACAAACTCCAGCATTGGTTTGCCCTAACCCAACTACGGTAAGTTTAGGACGGTGGCGTGGTAAACATAGTGGCTGAGCACAATCTTGTATGACAAAGGACAATTGTGATCCAGAGGCCATTCGTGCTCGCAACAAGTGCCCTGCTCGTGTCTCGCAATGATCTCTGTCTCTTTGTTGGTTGATATTATACCTTAAAATCCCATCTGATTCGATGCTGGTTGTGCTCATTTTGTTCTTAGTTAGATTGAACTATGAGTAGAAGTGAGTGGTGTCTTCTAAAGCATAGTCGGCTTCTGGTTCTTGATCTACCATTGCAAACTGAATGATATTATTAAGGCAATTAAAACATCTATGGTCAATTCTTATAAAGTTCCTTCGTGCGTCGATCTCGAATGCCTTAAATTTAACACATTCAAAAAGTTGACGTGAACTAGTCTGGCATACAGGAACTCTTTTATGTTATTGGATAATTTTAGATTACCTTTACTTTACGCCTTTATGCTTTCTAGTCCATCAGCTCTTCTTCCCAGAAACTCATAAAAATACACAAGTGATGGAAATTCGCTGTTAAAATGTAAAGTAAATATGACGCGTACAGCATAGATAAAGGGCATAACAAATTAAGTCGCAGAAACCCAAAGCAAGGGTTGAAGATCATCTTAAGCAGCATTGAGCTTAATGTTAGAAAAAACTATTTATACAGGCTTAGCCTATATACATTATTGCGCCATCGTTCTTGGCCTTTTTTTCTGTTCTCAGCATGCTTAGCCAGGTTAAAACAAAAACCTGCCTCCATCCCTGCCACGTGGGGGCGCATACTAGCCTAATATCTAATTCCTTTGTCTGTTAAAATTCGTAGACATATGTATGTTAAATACATAGTCTAGTGTCAGTGTTGTGTAGGAACTTACACTATCTATTACTTAGAACAGTGTCACAGATCCTTTTAAATGCACTCAGTGCGCAGCTCCATCATTAGTTGTTGTCTTTCTTTTTCAAAAAGTTCGCAGCTGTAGAGCAAGTGATCCATAGTTTCGTTATCATGGCCATACTCACAGCTGCTGGTTTCGCTTAAATGGAACCTTTTAAGGTAGTGTGCTATTTTGCCACGTTAACATTTGCGTAAACGGACCACTAAGCGCAAGCCTTTTTCCATCTTTTCTTTGATGTTTGGATCAAAACTATAAGTTGCTCTTATATTTGCTCTTATAAGTTGCAATAGATGCTGTTCTCATCTGCCTCTTGAGCAAACCAATAAGGTTTTCTTGTATTTGTCATGCTTGTAAATACCGCACGTTTTCGTAGCTCACACTTTGACGTTTCCTATAAGTTTAACTCTAGCAACTCTTTCTTGCAATAATTATCACGCCGGCCAACACAGGACTGCATCTGTAAGCTTTTGAAATACCAAGAAGAATTCCATTTTGTTATCAAAGTTCTACGGTGGTGATAATTCATTCTGTCAGCCCACCCAGCATCTTTCAGTGGAATCACCGCTAAGCCATTTGACGGTTTTGACCATCTTAATTCTCATTCCATTCACAGACACCAAAGGTGCTCTTCTGATATCGAGCGTTCCTTTAACAGCAGGATTTACGAAGCAGAATTATAACCGTTCTGGCTGAAAGCTTCATTTTAAAGCTGCAACACCGCAATCAGTCATTTTATTGATAGCACTCTGTGCTAATTCCTGAACGTTTTGTGTAGAGTTTCCTGCAAATATCATTATCTTATCATCCGCGAATGCTACTTCTTGAACGTAGCCATTCGAACTACTGTTGAAAACGATGTTCCAGAAGTGTGGTCACACCCTATTGTAGTGAGCCATAATTAATGACTATACAGTTGCGAATCTGTCAAAAAACTAATTATTAATGGTTAAGTAAAGACTTGCTGGACAGTCAAGGAACACTTCGAGAACGTATTTTTGCTCCGATTATTTTCCCATGTTAATCATTTTCACCATAGCATCCTCTGTGGACCGATTTTCTCTAAATCCGTGACTGTTTGTCACTATATTTCCCACTTTCTTGGAACACGCTCTTTTAAGACAGTCATTCATGAAGCGTGTGATACCAGGCTGAATTATAGGCCATGCTCTTTGTATCACTTCGACCTCAATATTATCGAAGCCAGGTGCTTTGCCCAATTTCATTGACATTATTGCGTCCGTGGTTTCATCATTCCTGAATTTTTCCACGCCGCAAGTTCTTGGTGTTACATATCTATACACTCTGACTTCTTTATGCGCTTCTATGTCATTTGTCACTGTGTCGTCAGGAACAGCGCACTCAACAAGCAGTTTATGGTATCCTTCCAACACGTAGTTGTCAGGCCCTCTCTGCTTGTTAAGGTACTCAACATTTTCGAACTTTTCCCAATTTGCACGTTTTAGTCCATATCGAGGAGTCTTGTTTTGAGGTTCACTGCTATTATTTGTGCTTTCAGATTTTGAAGTGAGAACTATCGCCCGGTGATCGCATGAAGGCCAGTTTTTTTTTACTAGCCAATCGGCTACTTTCATCAACAACCCACCATAAGTGTAAGATCTATGTTTGATTCGCCTTTGTGGCATTAGGTACTTAGCTGGCCCTCTTTATTTAGAACAAAGAGGCCACTTCTTGCAACAAACTCTTCCACGAGGATTCCTAGATCGCTTGTGCCTTTGTTATGCCAAAGTATTGACTTAGCATTGAAGTCGTCAGTTATGATAATTGAAAAATGTTTGAGGCCCTCCATGATTTTATCAAGTCTATAGATGTAGACCACTGGTTCAGCAGAGTATTGAAATTGATATTGATTAGATAAAAAGCTTAAGGTTCTTGTTTTGTCCTTGTCCTTGTTTTGCGTCATAATAGCGATCTTGATGTCTTTAATCTTTGCTGAGCTATCAACATTATACATAATGACTCTAGGCAGTTTCTCCTCAGTAGAGGCTAATGGCTGGGCCATTAGCCCAGCCTCTTTTAAATCATTACTGACTTTTTTAATTTCAAGACCATAAGCCGTGGGTTTGATCACCTCCTGAACTTTGCATTTAACTTCTTCGCTATTAGTGAATGAAGCTTTCTGTCCAACAATAGGTTGTCCTCTGACAACCCGAGTTAGTTTCAATTGAGTTCTTTTTTTCTAATTTGAAGAATTAGGGAAGCTTGGCTCAATATTATTTATTAACCGCCACACTACAGTCACTTAATAAAGACTCTGATTCATCTAAAGCTTTATTGGCCTTTATAGCATATATGACTAATAACTGTATAGTATACCCGGTAGAATTTAATCCAAAAATTTAGCTATCTAATGTTTTTTATATATATCTAATGTTCGTGTTAGGTGTGATGGTCTGGTTGGGTAGAGTAAAACTCAATCAAATTATGAGAAATATGATACGATCATCTCGATGAAACTAAATTTTATCAATATCGGTAAATACGTACTCCTAATGTCCTGCACGAAATATTTACTCCCCAACCAGTTTGTTTGTTACTGCAAATCAATAATACATTTTTTTCTACCATACTATTTTCAATTGCTTTGTCACCATTCCATTATTGTAATTGTCAATGACATATGATATGATATCGTTTGTTAAGTGTTTTACAGGTCAAACTGTATACGAAAAATATTATACGGCGTTATTATGATGTTATCTGTTGTGCATCGAATTTCATTAAAATTTTATGTTGATTCCTATATTTAGATTCGTTTTAATGACAAAATTGACAGTAAAAAGGGACAAATGTTACGATGAATCAATGATTTTATCGATTAGAGTGGTTATAAATTCCCAAAGGCATCATATTATAAAAATTATTTATGATAGGGTAATTTTGTGGTGAAAGTGGTGAACCCCCAACTGATGTAACATTTTATTTATATTGTTACAATGTTATAACGCTTTATAAATCATTTTTGAAATTCGAAACCGAACGGTTTATGTCTTCTGAGCCACCGCAAGCTCGATTTATTTATTTCGAAGGGAAAATATTTCTTTGAAAGTCATGTTTTTGGTAAGGGTTTTGTTGGGCCCATGTAAAAATGTACATTGATGAAATCAAATAGGAAGTTGTGAGTTCCCACCTCTTAAAAAGTTGACAACTATACCTATTGATGAATAAAAGGGAATGCAATTTCCCCGTTACCTCTAAGGAAATTACGAATAATCTCACTAGTGGAGATTTTCTTACTATACCACCAAGACCATCCCATCAATCGGAATTGACCCATTTTTCGATTCGTTCTTTCCAGAATTTGCATAGCCACTTAATTTTCCTTCCTTAAGAACAAATTGTGTCTTGATGATCTGATGAAGGTCTTACAATTTTTCAAATTGACCACCTTGAATACTTTTCCTAGTTTAGTGGTGTCCACTTGACTCTTGTTCACTTTAGACGCAAATCTATATTACTGGCACCATATGGAATAATATGGTAGGCCTGATATCGCTGTGCGCACCGAGTTGTACAAATTTCATAAATATAAATTTGTATAAAGTAGGCTAAATGAAAAATCATTATTCATTATTTGATCTGGTGGTTAATAGATCAAATAATGAACAATTTCAATTTGATCACCGGTATAGGCCAGTAGTAGGATGTCTCGTTGATAGATAATTCCAACACAGTTCTTTCATAGCTTCAACAAATTGTTAAGTATGTTATGCAATATAATCACCACCCACAATAAACTTGTTGTCCAGGTGGTTGAAAAATCAATGGATTGCTTCTTTTTATTGAAAGGTCTTCATCTTCATAAACTATAAGGTCCTACCTTAACATTTCGTTTCTTTGAAGTCCACTTCCGTCGATGTTGTAGTTCTGACAAATATCCATTAGACTATATCTTAACCAAAAATGCTAATGGAGTCTTTCTTTATCATTATTTTTTTTTTACGGCAGTGAGTCAAATGTTCTACATTTCGGTTGTCTCTATTCTGACTCTGGTTGTTATATTTTTATAATGTCGTAAGAACACACTTCTCTAGATTTCATTCCGGACAGTGCAATTCGTGTACCAAGCCTTGTTGACATCCCAGGTATCTTCAGTCTGTAACAAATACTCTGAACCATTAAACCAAATTGGAATGGTGCCAAATTTACCAGCGGCATTATTTTTGGAATCAATGTAATTTCATTCGTCTTTAGAGCTGATGTCTTGTATTTTAGCGACTCGATTGGCAACAAATGTTTTCCAAATGACCTCCAATCTTCGAGAGTACGAGTTTCAAGTCCGTCCAATAGAATTTCTTCTCTATAGTAAGATTGAGGATCGTTTCAATTTTATTGATTATCTCTGAAAGTGTTGTGGTTTTTAATGGCGAAACCTTTGATTTAGCGGAAAGTAAGTTCACTGTGAGATTATTAAGCAGTTGTAACAATTTGCTGATACTGTGCCACTTTTTACGTAGGTTTTGTGGCCCAATTTTGCTTTTAAACATTTTTTCAATTTTAATAACTGGTCGAGTTTCTCCAAGCGGATCGAAAATCTGTGCTATGTCTGATTAGACCGTGCATTTTGTGATACGATTATCATTTTATTAACTTCTCGTCATCAAAACTTAATTTTACGCGACCTTCAGTTGGAATGTCTGAAAGCTGGGTGGTTTGAGTACTTCTTTAATTATTCTCCAGCCTTACTTAGCAATTAAATTTCAAAGAAGGTCTTGCTGAACCACAGGGCCGACAAATAATATGAAGATTTAGCTGACGCATCGAAAACTACGTGGAGTTTTGTGGAGATGCTTTTGGCTTCAAAACGAAGTGGCGCAGTCATGATGATCTGCAATGTCTTTATCGTTAATAGTCTTCATGTGACCAAGGGGTTTACGCTCATCACTAAATTGATGCTTCAATCTAATATTTTTGTTCAGCTGTATGTCAACCATCTGAGGAGCGACGAAGTGTGAATCAGCCAGCTGAATATTCGTTGGAATTTTCCATGACGTTCAACCTCATTGACGGTTGTTTCCCGGTTATGTTTGGCAATACGTCAATTCTGTTGAAAATGAATTGAAACTTGATTAAATAGTCACAAGTGTTTCCAAATGACTTGCTACCGTTAGAATTCCGATATCGCAGACAAATGACTGTGTTACGAAATTTAACTGCCCATTATTGCTATTTCATCCCTTTTTTAGACATTAATAACAACCGTTATTAAATAAACATAACCACTGGCATAGTTAAATTGGAAAAATTTCTGCTTTGAGATATGGTATATGTAAGGTAACTTGATCAGGAACTGATTGTTAACATCTTGAGTATTTTTCAATTCACTATTTGAAATTTTAACATTAGGTTGTGCATGGCGATCACTGTCTACGTGGAAAAGGGAGTAATGTTTTCTATTGCAATTGAACATGATGCTTTGGATGGCCACGAGAGTACTGAGTGATCTGATGTTAAACAGTTCGAACAAAAATTAAGTCTAGTAGTTTCTCCATTTCTAGCATATTATATTACCTTCCAGTGAAACTTAGCAACATCGCTTATTTCATTGCCATTAACAAAGGCATCCAATGCTGTATGAAATTCTAACCACTTCGTATAATCTCCTGAGAAAAATTTTATTTCAATTTTGGGTAATCGCACAGACCTATCGTGATCAACCTTTTTTGCATCGGTTGAAGTTCTTTCTTTTTTCTGTAGTCTACGAATATGCACGTGCAGAGCTGCTTTATTATAAAATATAATTCTTCGAAATATGCCTTTAAGTATACTTGAATATGGGAAGTTACTCAATAGTTTTACTCTATATTTATTCTCGATGTTGTTGATGTTTGAACTTGAGAAGTTCCTTTGTAATGCATCAGCAATCATCTGATCTGTCCCGATTGAATTTATTGTGATAATAGATGCTTCTACTTTCTCTTTTACAAAATGATGCCTGACATCGATGTGTTTCGAACGAGGATAAAAATCAGTCTTCGAAAGATTTATTGCGTCGGTCTTCTGAGTTGCACGTCCAATTTTTAAAGCCATAGTGCTTCTTGACAGCTTGCCGAGACAGCCATATATTCGGCTTCAGTTGAAGAAAGAGCAACAGTTTGTTGCTTGCGTGATGACCATGTTATTGGTCCACCGCCTTTGAGAAAAATATAACCAGTGGTAGATTTTCTTTCATCAAGATCACTGGCCTAGTCTGCATAACTAAATTCAGTAATGTTTTTCAATTTCGATTTCCAATATTGCATTTTTGCCACCTACTGCCTTTCAAATAACGGAAAATCCGATTAACTGCAACCCAATGTTGTTTGCCGGTATTCTTGAAAAAATGAGTCACCAAATTCACTGCATAGGCAATATCAGGTCACATAACCTGGACCGCCTACTGCTTCTTGAAATGGAATTGTCTGCTAGTCCCCAATTTCGGCTTTGCTGGTTGGTGACATATTTTTATCTAGCTTGACGTTTGTGCCGATTGGTGTCGCAACAGCATTAGATTAAGACATGTTGAATTTCTCCAAAATTCGGGTAATATAATCTTTTTGATCCAGCAATAAAATTACCTTTTCTCGATCTCTTGAAATTTGGAATCCCAAAATGCTTTGAACATTTGCTTTGACACTGCATCCTTCTGCTCAGCATTCATATCATATTGAATAGTACTTCGTACTTCACTACTGGTGCATCCGTTTTGTCATAATCCAGACTTTTACGCTATGAACAACCATTTACCACGAACCGTGCTTTGTATTGTACTGAACCATCTATTTTTAATTTGGTTTTAAACGCCGACGAAACGCCGGCTTTCACTATTCTGAATTACTGCAAAGTCTGAACAATAATCGATATCAAAATGATTTATTTGTGCGTTAACAATCATGCCATCACTGAAACATTCATCTTCATCGCTTGGGCTGTCATCATCTCCCAATTCATTTGACAACGAAATATGATCCGAATGAATCTCTGATGAATCAGACACGACCGAATGGCATCCCTATAACCACTGATTGTTCGTTATTTAACATTTGGAAAAATTGGACATCTACATTGTTGTTTAAATATTTACAGGCCTCATGAAAAGCATAATGACGAGCTTAGAAAATCTCGTCATTTGCTGGAGAGTATACAAGATACCCCTTTTTGACTTTCACAATAACCAGCCATCATGTATTGTTGTGCTGTTGGATCGAGCTTTTTCCGCTTTTATTTTGGCACATGAACCAAAGCCTTTGATGCTAAAATCCTCTGTTGGACCGGTTCCAACAGAACACTGTTCCGTTGTGGATTATGTGGAATTGTCGTCTGGTGTTGAATCCCTGAGCTCTGAAGAAAACTTTGGAGTTCTTTGTTACAAAACTCTACACCGTTGTCTATCCGTGGCATCTTTAGTTTTTCTCCACATTAATTTTCGACAAATGCCTTAAACCTTTTAAAAACACATACTACTTCATCTTTGGGTTTTCATCTTGTGCGAGTAATCATCAACCAAGGAGAAAAAATAACGGGATCCATTAATCGATGTTTCTTCCATGAGTCCGCACAAATTTGCATGAACCAACACCAATTTATGGCTCGATAATGACGTTGATTTGCCGTACTGTGATTTTGGCTGCTTTCCTTTACAAGAAACGACGCAAATGTCATTTTTGTCACTTGGTTCGACAATGTCTATGCCCGCCGATTTTTGGAATTATTTTATATATTGGACGTTCGTATGTCATGACGGCGATGCCACAATTCAAAATTGTCCTTGACCACACTTTTATTCAAATCGAGTTTGTACACATGATGATCTTTGATTTTGCTTGTATTTCCCGCTTGGACGTCCCCATCTCATCTGCTGTCTGATCTTAATTCTCAATATAACACCACAGGTCTTCATGCTTAAGATATGATTTCATGGCAAATTTCCATTCATTAAAGTTTTCACGTCCCATTAATTTTTCTACTGGAACGCTATTCGACGCCATGATTTATTTAATTTTCAAATTTACTGATTCGAATTTCCCGACAAACTTTACACTTTAATTAGTTTATCACTCAATTAACTACCCGATTCCACAATAAAACTGGCAAAAATATGAGCACATAACCTGTTTGATTTTTGATACGTAGAAATAAAAACACGACTATTTATAGTTTTGAGTAAAACGGAAGTGACAATGTATTTTATTTTTAATACAGTGTTGCCTATAACTCAATTTATCGTATGTCCCAACTAACAAACATAAATTTAACCTATAGACCAACAGTTTATACATACTTGCATTCATGCCACTGACTTGAATTCTTATATAGGTTATGTCAAAACTATCAATCCTGTAATAGCGCCAAAAAATAAATTTCATTATTCTGAGAACTTGGATAGGTAATTACGTAACAATTTAGCAAGTACAAGAAATTATTTTATCATTTGTTATAATTAATTCTCATAAATCACTTAAGTACTTTTCATACCAACGACTTCGACTTTCGACTTTGCAAAACATTTAAATTCCACAAATACGAAGCATTGGTGTATTCATACCGACGGCGTCGACTTTGACTTTGGCAACTGTCATATTTTGATATTTTATTTGTGAATTGCATAGACGTATAATAATTTTAATGTCTTTGGTGAATTGTATCGTGAGTTGTATAGTCAGTATCTGACAAGTCATATAAAATCAAGTTTGATTGCACCTCAAGGATGAGACAATCCTCAAAATTATTGTCACTAATAAAGTTTTCTTCACTTTCCCTAATATTTATTTGATTATTATTTATATTTTCATTATTTTCGTCCTCATAATAATATTCCACAGAATAGTTAAACATATGCCATTTTGATGTTTTGTTCATCCATTGACATTTCAAAATTAATGAAGTTGCTTTGTACAACTTCAAATTGGCAAAATCGAGAAGTGGAACGTATCGCACTTGCTTTGCAGCTAACTTCATTGCACTGTATTTTTATTTTCTTAGATTTATCACATAAAAGTAATTAATTTTATAACTATTTTGATTTATTTCAATAAAACTTGACATTGTTAATCGACTCAACCTAAGTTTTATAGTTTAAATGCTTTTTAAAAAAATTTCATTTACGAAGTCCAAAGTCGAAGTCGTCGGTATGAAAAGTACTTTAGACTCCACAACAGGTGATTTATCAAAAGCAATTATATTGTGTTCTAGGAGTGTAAGCACGAATTAAGCTTAATGTTGTTTATGACATACCCATTTCTGTAAAAAAAAAATTAGTATAAGCATTACTAATTGTACGGCCAATGACATGATAATATCCAGTTTTATTATTAAATAAAGAATCCAGTGCAGTATCTAATTTTTAAGTAAAAAATTAATTTTAGAAAATAAATTAAATTAATTCGTCTACCATAAAATTCGATAGAAAAAAATTTAATTACAAAAAAATTCTGATTTTATTTTTTTATTTTGTTTCATTCCAGAAAATGTGAGAGTACCCAAGTATTTGTAAAAAATGCACTAACGCATTGTATAGACTCGTGCAAAGCCGAAACTATGTGTGGCGAAGTCACTGTACCTGAAAAACATTTAGATGTTTGTCGGACGTGTAACGCGACCGGACAAGATTGTAAAGTAGATCGAAATTCGACAGCAGGCTCTGGTATTGAGAATGCTGATTTTGTATTTTATGTGTCCGCCCGACAAACGGAACGTTGCTATAAAGGTTTAACGGTAGCGTATGCGGCCCATTGTCAACAAGAAGCGGCATTAGATCGACCGATTGCGGGTCATGCGAATCTATGTCCCGACAGTATCAGTACAAAACCACAAGAATTGCAAACACTGCTGTCGACGGTCAAACACGAAATATTACATGCACTTGGATTTTCGGTTAGTTTATATGCATTTTTTCGCGATGAAAATGGTAATCCGCGAACACCACGAAAACCGGACACTGGAAAACCGTATCTAAATGAAAAGTATGTATATATATAAAAGCTTGTTACATCAACTCATTAAAATTCAAAATTTTTTTTTCATTTTTCCATAGACTACAAATCCATCAATGGAGCAATATGACAATACGTAAAGTGCATCGTGATAATTGGGCGGTGAAAAATGGTCATATAACACGCACCGTCGATATGATGGTGACACCAAAAGTGGTTGAAGAAGTTCGAAAACATTTTAATTGTGAACATCTCGAAGGTGCCGAACTAGAAGATCAGGGTGGTGAAGGTACCGAACTCACACATTGGGAAAAACGTATTCTAGAAAATGAAGCGATGACGGGAACGCATACCCAAAGTCCAGTATTTTCGAGTATAACACTCGCGCTAATGGAAGATTCGGGATGGTATAAACCGAATTATAGTATGGCCCAACCATTATCGTGGGGAAAAAATCTTGGATGTAATTTTGCAATGAAAAGTTGTAAAGACTGGATATCAACGAGTACAGCCAAGTAAGTTTTACATATTATTATTTTATGTGAATACATAAATGTTTTGGAATGTAGGCCATCACGATTTATGATTTCATTGTTGTTTTTAGAATATTAAAATATTATATATATATATATATATATATATATATATATATATATATATATATATATACAGGGTGGCTGAGACCAAGTGTTACCAAATGAAAACGCTGTAATTTTTTTAATTTTGATTATTTTTTATTGAAATTTCGTGGAATATGTTGAAAACATATTACATTTTATGAAAAACATGTTACTGCTCGATATGACCTCCTTTGGCTCTAATTATTTGGTTCAGTCTTCCATAGAAAGCATTGTATGCTGACCGAACGTGAGCTTGCGGAATTTTATTCCATTCTCGAACAAGAGCTGTGTAAATTTTTCTTCCAAATACACAGGATAAGTTCGAACGATGAAAAATATAAAAAAAGTAACACGTGGATAAATTTTCTTATAACCAAACAATTTCTTTTTATTACAGTATATTCAGGAACACACCGTGTTCATTTTATCAACTTTTTTCAACTAACTCAATTATGTTACATCAAACTTCAAAAAAAAATATCTCCCAGTAAACAAAAAATTCTCATTCCAATAAACAAAAAATATTGTTACGCCCTATAGACGAATTATTGACAAGCTGACTTCAATGCATCAACACTTTCGTATTTTTTAGTGGACACCTTACTCTCCAAAATGGAACGTATGGAGAAATCCATGGGATTCAAGTCTGGTGAATATGGTGGACATTCTTCCGACGAAATCAGCCGCGGAACGCAATTTTGTAAAAATTGCTGTGTCGCTCGAGCTTTGTGTGACGGTGCCGAGTCCTGTTGCAATGTCCAACGGTTCGTACCAAAGTGTTTACGTGCCCAAGGTAGCAAAGCATAGTTTAGGATCTTTTGGCGGTATACCTCTTGGTTTACCTTGACTCCATGTTCGACGAAAACCAGAGGAGTGCGTCCATCTGCAGTAACTGCAGCCCAAACCATAACAAAATGTGGTGATTGCTTGCGCATGGCAACTCTTGTGTCCAAATTATCGTTGGACTTGTGCTCTAACCAAACACAATCATTTTGTTTATTCAAAAACTATTGAATGGTGAAAATTTTCTCATCAGAAAAGAGAATTTTTGGAATCTCATCACGTTCGGCCAAGGCCTTCAATGCTCGTGTTCTTTCAAGCCTAACTTTTGTTTGTGCCTCCATATGATCTTGAACTTTTTGTATCTTGTAGGGCTTCAAGTGTTGTTCATTTTTCAATATAGTTTGAATGCTGTATCGTGAAACATGTAGACGTGCGGCTAATTGATTGGCACTTTGACGAGGATTTCGTTGGATTCATTTCTTCACCTTTCGTATCATTTCTTTTGATGTTGCTGTCTTTTTAGGACCGCCTCTGTTGCGTTTAGCGATGCTACCAGTTTCGTTGTATCGAGTTTTGGTTCGATACACAAACATTTTTTTCACATTCAAATGCTGGAGCTGATGAACTATTGCTGTTTGTGAATTTTCACCCAAATACAGTGCAAATACACTATTACGTTAGAATTCCATTACGATTTTTTTATTAAGATATTAATTTAGAACAATTATTTGTTGACCACATGTAAACAACTAACCAAAGTTCAATCTGTCAAAAAATTGACTCGCGAAAATGACAACTACACAAATGACAGCAGAGTGAAGTCAGTAACATTTGGTCTCAGCCACCCTGTATATATATATATATATATATATATATATATATATATATATATATATATATATATATATATATATATATATATATATATATATATATATATATATATATATATAAATGATGTACTCGATAGTCGAAATCGAATAATAATTAACAAAAGTCGACGATGTTGAGTAAATTTAGAGATAAAACCTGGCTGTAGGTTTACAACGTATTTTACAGTTTAGGTCAAGGTGAATATTTACATAATGGACATGTCATTAGTGATAGCGATATAGTATCGATAAATATGTAAATTTGTTCTACGTGCAGTTGAGTTTGATTGATACATGAGACTACATCAAAATCATATTTTGGCGTTTTTTTTTTTAATGCTACGGGAATACTAATTAGCCGGAATGGTTTCTATATGATTTGATTTATATACGGATTTATGGGTTAATTAGAAGTGGTGGTAAAAATTGTGTACAAGAGACACCGGGTTATGCCAATGATTTATATTGAATACAGTGGATCGATAGGTGTTCAAGTAAACTGTTTGACCGAGTGGCTGCAACTTATGAGAAACTACTCTTTTTGAAATCCTCTGCACATAGACACTTCTGTATATTTATATTGTACTTAATGTTTTTTAATTGCCCAATGATTTCTACTTTTGTCGCTTATTCTTATCAGTTCATTTTTACATTTCCATTGTACTGCTGTTAATGGAAATGTGAGTTTTTTCTCGTTAAAGATTTTTGTTTTAATTCATACAAATAGCAGTTGATTTACTAAGAAAAGTCAATTTAGACTCGCAGGCATTTTAAGAAAAAATAATGTTCGGTAACGAAAAGCATTTATGGTTAAAAGTATTTACCCTTTGATCTTGAAAATTTTTTTTTTCGGTTTTAATGAACCTACTTAGGTGTTACTTTAATTGTTTCATAGGAAAAACTGTTATTGGTGTTGTTAATTTCTTCATTATCTGTTTACGAGATTAATCCTTTAAAGACAAAGGTTAACTAGAATCTAGATACCCACGTCAAAAATAATTTTAAGGTTTCTATCGAAAACAGTAACGAAGTCGATGTCCGTTTCATTTGAACAACGTAGATAGAAGGTAGATAGAAATGTGTCTTCATATGCAAACGGGTGCTTCACTCATTCATCTAAGTAAAGATGTCCGTTTTGTTTGTTCTTACATTATAACTTTCAAAGCAATGTTTAGACTGAGAGCAGAATGGGAGCAGATATTTAGTTTTTTCAACTTTCTAGTTAGAATACAACAAACACCATATCTCTAACACACTACAATCACTGCTCAAAACATCAAATGGTTCACCTATGAAAACAAAGCTGAGCAACCAATCAAAGTGTATTGAGCAACCAATAGCTAATGTTCCTATTGAATCCAAAAATAATAAGATCTATAGTACATCGATAATCTACTGTCCATCCAGATATAACCCAAAAAAAGAAGGCTAAAACAAACTTCTTGAATCCCATGGTAGTAGTTTTTTTTTGGAGGGAACTTTAACGCGAATCCGATGTTGCAGAGATCAAACAGAACTACTCCCAAAGGAAGAGAACTATTTGAAGCAAGCAGAACATTAAACGGACTCAAAGAAAATATCTGATATTTTGGATTTTTATTTATCAGTCGGTATCTCCGAAATTTACTTAGCAGTCGAAAATGAAGAAGGGCCATCATCAAACCACTCTCCAGTTTTAATGACAATAAGTGGCGCGGTTATAAGAAAAACAAGCTCTTCAAGACTAACAAATAAAAAAAGAAAAACTTGGAATACTTTCGGCATATAGTCGAAAAAAGCGTGAATCTACAGTTCGCATCTCGAATGCGTACATTATCGGAGAAGAGCTGGAAAGCCTTGTTCAAAGTGTAGTAAAAGTGACCTGAGAAATTACTCCTACTCAGCAAGAAATATTATAAAAAGTATAAACTATCCAGTTGAAGTGACAGAGTTTCTTAAGGAAAAGACTTGGCCGAGAACTAGAGCCCCGGAAAATAAAATAATCCTAAGCACCTTGTGCAACAAACTTAAACTACGAATAAAGGAGATTAAGAATGAGATAGCTGCCAGCTTCTTAGTAATATGACATGCAAATCTGACATGGAATATTCCTTGTAAAAGGCCATCAAAGGTTTGAAAAGACCTAAAATACAAGTTCCAGCCACTGAATACGAAAAAGCACTAAGGAAGCTACAGCATATAATCAATGCTATATTTAGACTATGTTGCTGGGAATTTTACAACAACAACAATGAAATGTACAACAACAATCGCATTATATAAATCCAAAGAAGATTTATGTTAAATTCAAAGTGGATTTAGCTAAATTCAAAAAAATTTTGGTTACTATGCTCACAATTTAATTTATTTTTTTATTATTAGTTTGGTAACAATATAGAGGTATCAAGAAATTAAATTTTTTACTTTTGTTTTAGGAAAATATAAATCCGCTAAATTTACTAAATTTAATCTTTCCCAAAGCAATACAACTAATGATTCCAAAGCCTAATAAACCGCTAAACAACAAAACATCGTAAAGGCCAATCTTTTTACGAACAGCAACATCAAAAATTTTCGAAAGGCTGTTTCGCAAGAGACTAACGCCAATTATAGAGAACAGAAAGCTTATGCCTGCCCATCAATTTGGGTTTCGAGAAAAACACTCAATCATAGAACAGGTCGATAGGAACACTGATACAATTAAAGAGGTGCTGGAAATAAATAAAGTATGTTCAGCAGTATTCTTAGTGGAAGCCCAATCATCTGATAATGTTTGGCATCATCGTCTTCAATTTAAGCTCCAACAAGATTCGTCAAAACAACGTTTTGAATTGTTAAAGTCTCAATCATCAATGATCGTTACTTCTAAGTGAGACAGGAAAAGGATTACACAAAACTAAAAAATAATATTGGCAAGGGTTCTACAAATGATTTACTAAGCTCAGTTGGAAAGTGCATATATCAAAAGAAATGGCAAGAACTAAATTTCAGACAAATTTACTGGCATATTGGAAGAAACTCCGTACTAATACCGCACAATAAACTACTCTTATATAAACAAATCATAAACCCCCTCTTGTAAATTTCCTTTAAATGAAATGGCTGATAATTTTTTTTTAAGTCTATCTAATTGCTAATTTTGGTTAATGAAATTCGATAATATCTGTCTCGTTATATCGATAAAATTAGCAAGAACCAATAAATCGGGATCAAAAAACGAAATACCAGTCCGCCAGCCCAATTATTATTAATGCATACGTCATTCATCATTTTTTTTTTTTTTTTTTTAAACCGATAAACTCATTAAAATATAACAAATAAAACATTTCAGCACAGTCAACTTTATAAACATATTTAACGAGATAAATACTCGTAACGAGAATCGATTGGTGCATAAAAAAAAATCATTATTTGTAAAAACTCATTTATGATTAATTGAATGGAGGTAATCGTTTTGACTTTGCCATTTTGCCATTTATATGAAGCATGTTGCGCCCTGTTGCCCGATGACATTCATATGACTTGTTGAATATATTCATATACAAGAATGATATTCTATGAATTCCACAACAAATTCATTAAACAAAATCAAAAATTTCTAAACTACATGATGGTTAGCCCAAAACAAATGAGTGCCATAAATCAAATATTTGCAAAGTTTATAAAACTGTGCCACAAATCAAAAATTTCCAAGATGCTGATAAATTAAATTAAGTTAAGTGACACAATTCGAAAATTGAAATTTTTCAAGAGAGCAAAGCCAAAAAAATAGTAATTTTTTTATTATATTCCGACTTAATCAAAATTTTTTAGGTTAAATGTAGGTTACACTTGTGGCAGCACTAATAAATAATATTTTTTAGAATTTTGATGTGCATAGGAGCGGATTTCGTCTTAAGTCCGCTTTCCACTGGAATTTCTTGAGATTTTACACGCTTCTATTGTGCGCGGCTGATAATAGAATGAATCTGTGGAATTCTGATCGCAATCTTATTTGTTTACACCTGCATCTTATTTTTTTTGAGATATTCATGGCCGCAGAAATGTGTCATAGTGTCTTTAATAAAAAAAGCTCCGCACAATTTAAGCCATTAATGGTTTAACTTTTGACTATTTGGTGCCACCCTTGTTATGTAACCTTGATGTATTCGTCATTTTGTCTATTCCACATTAGGCATAAAGTTTTTAAAGTTTTATTGAATATGTGATGTCATTCATCGATATTATCGTATCGTCATCCGAGATCTAGAGTTTATTCCAGACACCAGAGGACACACTTATCAAATGCAATTTAATTAGCAAACAACAACGATTGAAAGCGCTGTTTTCAAGCGCTGGTGTGAGAGATATGATACCATCAGAGTTTTATCGATTCATGGTTATTCTCTCCGGTTCAGTCGACAAATTTGGTCGCAAGTTGTTGGATAAACTTTGGGCTCTTCATTTACCTGGGAAAATAAATCACTCCTCATCAACTTCTTCGGGTTCGGCAACTACAAACTCGTTTATGCATCAGGTTCATTCTATTCCAAAAAGATCAAATATGTGAATTGTGCTAGATGGTCAAAAGTATGTGTAGAGATTATGAGATCATAGATTTGGAACGAGAAGTCTCAGAAATACGTCATTTAATTTCTGATTAGAATAGTTTCCGGAGTAGATCAAGGTCTCGTTCGAAAGGTTTCAGAAATATCCGTCAATTTTGCCGTAGTCGATCTCATAATATCAATAGAATTTGATGGTATTATTGACGTTTTGGAGACCGAGCACCCAGATGCTCCGATAGTTGTTCTTATCCCAAAGCAGGGGGAGACCAAGACCCCCATTAAAAAAACTAGCCAACCCAAAGTTTAAGCAGTTATCGCAAGGAACACAAATTCTCGGTGCGCTTGTATTGTTTTGCCAACTACGAATTCTCAGTTTTGTTCCAGTATTCGTCATTAACACAAAACCTGAAATACCTCGACGAATTATTCTGCCGCCTGACAGAATATGGACTCAATATAAATTCATCCAAATATGAGTATGACTTTAGAGTGACTCAGCTAGATTTCTTAAGCTACAAGGTACAACCTCAAAGAATCGATCCATCAGAAGATAGAATCAAAGCCATAATGACTTTCCTAACACCCACAACCTGTCGTCAGATTCATCGGTTCACAGGAATGGTCAAATACTACCATAGGTTTGTACAAAAAGCTCGCCAAAATACTCGCCCCAATCCATTTGCATTAGGCCCTTATCGCATTTATTAGAGGGTTTATAGATCTGATAGATGCTTGTCAAAACGGAGATGTACAATTTGTAAAGCAAGGTCTCATACGGTTTTACATGTAGATCAAATCGACGCCACAAATAAAATAAGTATAGAAGATCAAAACCCCCGTGTTAGGGCTTAACCAAAACCAAACACAGTTTTAACAACGTACGGCCAGGCACCAACTGTCCAATCTATTCTACCAACTGCCATTGCAAAGGTGGAGAGATCTTATAGAAAAAATTTGTGCTATCGCATACTGTTGGATTCTGGCTCCCAGGCAAGGTTCATAACTAAATCATGTATTCAGCGGTCGGGCATACGTCGTAAGAATGAATGAATTACTGTACGATGTCTAGGTCATGTGAATGCAGGCACTACCAGAGGAATGGTTACGATCCACATTCATCCAAAAGTAAACGTATTCATTCTAAATAAAAGTGCATCAAATTGCCCGAGATATAACAATTTCATCATAAATGAAGATGCTTGGAGTACATTACCCTTAGCAGACCTATCATTTAGTGATTCTAGTGAGATCGATATTCTGATCGGCGTGGACCACTTCTTTAACATATTAATCGATAGTAAGATTAGAACAAGTTGAAATATGTCTGTACTTCAAAACACGATTTTTGGTTGGGTTGCAGCAAGGAAATCTTGTTGACACTGATTCAAATGAGAACAACGTAGATGAAGTCTGTAGATGCCAACAGGAAATAAAGTGTATCTCGACCGTAGTGGCACACGGAAACTAGTTGCTACCGTGGTTGGTGAAAACAACAGTGTTGTTTCGTTTGTTTGTGACAGAGCCACCCTTTAAAACCTATCTTTACATGTGCCTGTATCTTTTTGCCTCTATCTATTTTATATAAAAAAATATATACTGTCACAATTAAAAATATGTCATTTTACTGCACTCAAAAAGTAAACCATCCCGATTGTATCATAAAATTCCACGTTCTGAAATTCCACATTCAAAAAAAATGAATAGTGATATTTCGTGCCCTCTCTTGTTCGGTATTGAAAAAACAAAATTATAGTATACAATTTTTTGAGTAACATTTTTTCCAAATATTTTTTCTAACTTTCTGTCTGAAGTTAGACCTTTTGCATATATCGCACTAGTTATCTAGTTATCATTTAGAAGAAATGATCGTTAATACAGTTTCGACCAGCAATGGCCTGAAAAACTGTATTATTATTAATCTTTATATAGAGGAGCGCGTCGCCATAGCATTAATTTAATATTTTTCCACTTTTTTGATTTTTCCAAACTGGAGATATTTCTCCCCATATTTTTCATTTATATTTACCTAATTAATTTTAATATTTATTACTATACATTACTCTCTATTAATCACTAATTCTTTGTAATACAATTCGAAGAAATTGGTAAGATAGGAACTGATCCCTCCCCACTTTCAATCATTTTCGAATTTAAATTCGTAATTTATTGTGAGAGTTTTCAATTAGTGATTGAAATCGTTTTGTCAAAATTTTTTATTTACTGTAGACATGTATTATGCAAAGGGGTTAAAGACAAAAATTGTTAACTTTTGTTTTTCCTATTCTCATGGGATACACCTTTAACTTTACCTTACAATATATATGAATAAATAATTTAGCTCCTTGAATACATTTTTTTCAAATGAGATTCATTTTGTGTTACCAGCAATAAATACGAATTACCCGCACCCTTGAGACACGTTTTATCAGAAAATTGAAAATGAATATAGAAAATGTTGTAGATTTGGTTGTGAAATGTTTTTCGCCGTTTCGATTTTTTATGTACTCGAGACATTATATACCTATATATATAGAGAGTATTTAAAGGTAGTTTGCAATGTGTCATGCTGAGTCTAAATTGGGTTTAGTTTACATTTTTTATTCATACTGTGAATCTCTATGAATTTTATGTATAATTTGAAAAAATCGATCGGAGACTCAACCTACCTTTTTTATGTTTAATTTAGGGTTAAGTACAAGTTTTCTTTAAGAAGTTGTAAATATAGCTATTACAGTCTGGTATTGATTGCTCTTATATTTTAAGCTTTGAATTTACTAAGAAATTAATTTTTTTTTTTGAATATTTTTGGCTTTGGCAAGTTAAAAAAAGTTTTGGTTAGATTTGAATTCGGAAATTGGATCTTTTACTCATAATATATTCCTATTATATCCTATATAAAATACATAGTTGCCGAAAGCGACCTCTGAACCATTCAAATAGTGACTCCAGCGGCGGCTCCACCATCTAGGTGGGTTAGGCGGTTGTCTAGAGCCATTGTACAGCAGTGTATATCTTGTTCAGCAAAATAGAATTTAACAGTGTACTACTAGTAGTGATCATGATAATTTTTTTTTTACTAAAAACTGGCCACATTATCGACATATTTTGACATGTTTTGACATTTCGAAAGTCGAAACTCGAAATACTTGCATAATCGCACCCCAAAAACAAAAAATTACACTTGAGATTTCGTTTTGAGTACTCAGGCCACGAGAGAAAAATCAAAAATTTATACAAGTACATGGCATGTTCCAGAGATGGCGCGCATATCTATCCAATCTTTTTTCGCATGAAATTAATGTATCGACCCATTATTTTCGCGCGGAATTTTGACAGATTTGATTTTGAAAATAAAACTTATTTGTTTTATAATAGAAGCCATGCCATTTGCATTCTTAAAGTTTTCTTGCTGTGTTTTATTGTGTATTTCATATTATATATTCTTAAAAACAACAAATATTAGTTTAATATAGGTAATGACAAATGGGGCGGAGGTTATAATAAAAAAATTAAGGAAATTTTACTATACAATACCCAGTTCAACAAAATTTACGAATGACATATACAAATCGAGAATTGCATAATTTACATTTCTTTTTTTGTTTGTGTCATATGTCAAAAAAATAATTCGTTTCTATTTCACACGAAAAGGTCGATACGCAGCTCGAGCTAAGATAAATTTTTCATACTAATGTGACATAAAATTTAGCTAGCTAAGGGCGCGATAAACAATTTTAGCACTCAATTTCGCTTACCGGTACGCTTGACGTGAAAAATAATGGAAAATATAGTTTGTCGGATTTTATAATAGATGGCACTACCATAAAGTCTCCAATTTGGTCGCGACAATTTATTTGCAAGGTACATTAAAGGGTCCTTCGATTCATCTGAATTTACTTAATTGATATTGAGTTACTGTTTAGAAATTGAGTTATATTCAGATAATTGAGTTACTTAAATGAATTTGGGTATTCGATTGGCATTATTCACTTCAGATAAATGTCAATAAATTAATCATATTTTAAGATTTTGTTGACTAATACTTTTGTAATCTATATTTTAAAACTAATTATGTAAATGTAATTTTTTTAAATATTTTATTTAACATTTTTGTTAAAGATGTTGTGTCACACAAATAAATAATTTGCGTCACCTAAATAAATGAAAAAAAAAACAACAAAAACAACCCAACTGAATTTAATACCCGACCAAAAAATACAATCAGAGGCGCTTTCGATTGACATGAATAAACAAAATTAACTGAATTAACGGAATCAACTGAAGTGATTTGACTGTCCGATTCGCACCTGTCAATTCAGTTAAAACAATTGAGCAACTGAATTAACGAATGTGTATTTTGCTCGTGGAGTTAATTCACAAATAGTTTGTTGTTTTTGTTTTTTTGAATTTTTTTCTGTTTCGCGTTCAATTTTTGAAAATTAGAATATATATATATATATATATATATATATATATATATATATATATATATATATATATATATATATACATATATATATATATATATATATATATATATATATATATATATATATATATATATATATATATATATATTATATATATATATATATATATATATATATAAATATATATATATATATATATATATATATATATATATATATATATATATATATATATATATATATATATATATATATATATATATATATTTATATATACATAATGTATATATTTTGTATTTTATAGCATGTTCTAATGATTTTAATATATGCATGTATTTATTTTTTATTTTCATTCCCACAGTAGCAAACAAAAGCCAAATCTGAAGTGATAAATAACATTCGAACACCCAAATCACTTCAGTAGCTCAATTATCAAAATAGCAACTGAATTATCTAAATAGTAACTCAATTTCAATTCTTTTGATTCATGTCAATCGAAAGTGCCTCAGATATTCATTAGCTCAATCTCTTAACTGAAGTGAAGAAGTACAAATCGAACAGCCAATTCACATCAGTATATTCAGTTATTCAGTAAATTCAGTCCAATCGAATCCACCTTATATGAACGCGAAACTTTGACATTTCATTAGGTTTTTATTCATGGTTTACTATATTTTCTTTAAATACGATAATATATTTGAGTTAAAATGGAGTATGTGGAAATTCATGATTTCGATAATGTACATTATTTTGACTTACCACATAAAAGTGAAAAAGAACATGACCAACCGAGGCCAAAAATCTTAAAAAGCACCAACATATAAAATAAAATCATTAAAACAAAAAGATACTTCAAATTAGGCATGTCAAAATGAATCTCTACACATTTTTTAGCTCGATATATATCTGTATATATGTGAAGACCACGTTAAAATGTAGCTTAGTCTAAGCTACATACCTAGCTTTATTGCGTAAATTGTTGGAAGAACCGACGAAATTTTATGCAAACATTTTATCGTTGTGTTATGAAATTTGTTAAAATCGCTGTAACAGATTGTGCACATGATCAAGAATTTTAAAATAAAATTTAACTTTAAATCTATCTTCTTGATTTAGTACAAAGTGTTACAAGTGTTTGTACAAGTGGTACAAGTGATCGTATAGCACGTTAACAGATGCAGAAATGCAAGAACACGTTTTCATTAAGTTAACTTAATGAAACTTTTTCAGTTTAACGACCCATTAAAATATTTCTCTATTTTGATTATTTTCATAAAGTAACATTTTTTTTAATTGTACTCAAAGAAATTAACGAAATATTAAAAGTTTTTAAAAGGTAAATTTAAATTATAGATTCGAAACAATTTTAAACTTAAAGTAATTTAGTTCAAGGTATTGCCAATTATTTGATAGATTTCCACCACAAACTTATATTACTCGGAAGGCCTTATTTAATATAAATTAACAATTGTAAAGTCACGACCGATATCAGTGTGATATTAATATTTTGAAACTTTTTTTCTGTTCGGACCAAAAAGGTACAATTCAAAAACGTACTTGAAACGAAGATAACTTATAGAAAATTAGCAATTTAACAGTAAAATCAAAAGTTATTTAGACCATTATTAATTTAATTAAACCATTCAATTAATAAATACCTTCTCGTTAAGTTAACTTGACGAAACTTTTCAAATTTAACGAACCAACGAATATTTTTTATTTATTTTGATTACTACGTTAGTAAAAAACTAACCAATAAAAATTAATTAAATTGAACTCAAATAACTTAACGAGTATTTAACGAAACCTATTAAAAATGCATCTTATAAGTTTTTAAAAGTAAATTAAGGAATTATGACTTTACATTTCAAGTATATTAAGTTAAAAATAAAAGACTGGTAAAGTTTGCACTACTTAAAATATAAAAGCTGTTGGTACGAAAAATAAAAATATAAACTAAAGCTTATAACGTGTTTATGAAGCTAGTGATGGTTTTAAATGGCAATTGGAAATATCTTTGCAACCTAAATATTTAAAAACTTAAGAAAACAACTTGTATATTTAATTTTAGCGTGATTCAAGTAACTTAACGAACAATTAAACAAATTTAAACTGAAAGGATTTATTCACTTGATCAGTACGCATATTGTAAGATTAATTAACAATTATAAAATCATAAAACCTATCTGTATTTTTTGGAAATCGTGAAACTGAAAATATCAAATGTTTTTCCTTTTAACTCAATAGATTGAGGTTAAAAAGTCTTGCACAGTGAGCTTAAGTTTCCACAATTTAAGTTTAGATTGTAATATGTTTTCTTTTTGTGTCATTCAGACAAGAATGATGTAAAATCGAACTTAACGAATCTAAATTAACGAAAATTATCAATATCGATTGAACACTTCATTTAAAAACTATTGGGATTTTAGTCATTTTAATATGTTTTTAACATATTTCCGTTACGTTAACTTAATGAAACTTTTCAAATTTAACGAAACATATAATATTTTTGTATTTTCCGTTAAGTTTCACATAATTACTTGTGAGTTAAAGTTTTCAATTGTTTTTTAACAATTTTCCACCTAGAACTGAATTAGCATAAAATCCATAAAAATTTTGAACCGTGTCAAAAAACTGTAGTGCCTATGCCGAACGTTGAACTGCGTCTGTAAGTATTGATTTAGCAGAATGAGATGCACACAGAAATAAAGATGTATGTTGTTCTATTCAGTAAATTTTCACCAATATATTTCCACTTTATAAACGCCGCGTTATCAAACCCTTATTCATAGATATTGGCATAGGAATCTTCTTTTTTGATAGTGCAATTCCCTACCATCATTTATTAAAAATCTGTGTAAGATCAGCAGGTAGATCCGCCAATCTTTCATTCCTTTTACTTGTTATTTTTGTTGAGTTTTTCATGAATAAGAACAATATGGCACTATCAAAAAAGAAGATTCCTATGCCAATATCTCAAATCAGGCTAATGTCTGCGACCAACGAGCCAACCATTTGTATTATAATGAAGATGCTCGGCGAATTTCAGGCTGGAATGAGTTTAAACTTCAGCCAGCTATCGAACAGGGTGAAAAAACTTAAAAATAATTTCAAGCCAAGCTGAAACGGCCTTAATGTCTTAATATCAGAAACGCATTATTCAGAGAAAAATTCTATTAATACTAGGGGATTTAGTGGTCGTGCTCGAGGAAGAACGGGGATCTTAATCAAACTAAATATCCGACGTTTTCAACAAAAGGAAATTAAAGAGCCCTTAATCCAAGTTACCATTGTAACGGTAAACCACGGTGTTGCTGAATTAAGTTTAGTGACGATTTACTGCGCACAAAAACATAACATTGTAAGATATCAATAAGTCAACATTTTTTATAAACTTAGACTGATAAACGATCAAGCACACGATAAAATCAGCCAATGGGCAATAAATTAGAAAATAAAGCTGAATGAGATAAAAACAGTCCATGTATAAAAAATGCGTTGGGACATAAAAATAGCAAAAGCCTCGTAAGGCAAAAAGGAGAACAAATAAAAATAAAACATCGTGAAATGTACTGGCTAATAGGGCGTCATTCTAAGCTAAGGCTTTACTGTAAACATCTCATCTTGAAACACAACAAAGCCAATTTGGAAATATGGCATCCAACTCTGGAGCTTTGCTAAACAATCAAATCGATTAATCATTCAACGATCCCAAAATAAATTTCTACGTGCAATAATTTAACTAACCCTACGTAACCAATGAGGAATTACACAATGACCTTAATTATGTTAAATGGGTTGAAGGTTGATGATGTGATCCAAAAATTTGCCATCAAACATAAAAGAAGATTACTACAATATACTAACATTGAAGCGATACAACTGCTTGATCTAACGCAAGAACTAAGACGTCTAAAAAAAATTAAGCCGCATGAGCTTGTCATCTAATAATTGAAGATTCATTGTTTTTGGCAGAATATTGATTCCGGTAAATCCCTACTTATTCCACTTATTTGTTATAATATAAAGTTATAATCTTGTGGCTTAAGCTAAAATTTATTTGCACTGGATATTGAATTTAAATTATTCATTGATTTAGACAAAATTAGGCAAACATTTGGGTCTTATATTACAATATTTACCTTTGTTCCCAAATTTGATCCCAAATCAATTTAACATTTTCTAAACCACGTGACCTACCCATGTCTGAACGAACAAATATACAACTCTCAAAGTATACACTTTGGAGTATCCTTCGTGGCATTAGGTTTCACCATTATACCACCAAAATATGTTACCCGCTGACGTGGTAGTCTTATACTGTGTGCCTTAATCGACTTTTCAAACTAAATTTTCGAAATTCTTCTAGCTTCCGCTATTGCCTCATAGATGGTAGCTGAAAAGTACATATTGCTACGTTCTAGCCTTGTCACTTAAGGTTCGTATCTCTGGATTGTGAATAACTACCCGAACACCACTGTTCACTAACAAATTTCACAAAACTACACAAGTTCCACTTTAACACTGTTCACTTTCACAGACAATAATTGCCTCAATAAAACACAATTATTGACAACTTAGTTCCTTTAACAATTCTTTATTTCACAAAAATCACTTCACTTTATTTAACAATAAAAATCACTTACTATCACTTACTATCACTTACTATCACTTTCTATCACTTTTTATTTTAACCGCTTGTTATCGCTTTCGTAGTTCAAGTACAACTACTTTTCGCATACAACATCGATTCGCTTATATACACAAATTAAAATATCTCTTCTTTCTACTTTCTACTTCTATCGAGATGTCACTACTACATTTAATTTGCTCAATTTTTAGTACTACCAGTACTATCGATATCTAATAGATGTCTCTAAGGTTAAGCTTAGAGAAATCTTCATATATTTACACTTATGCTATCGCACACTAGGTGGTACCGTGACAATATCCAAGGTAACTTTTCGATGACTTTTCACAAATAGTATAAAATAACTATAATACTGCTACGTTCTTGCCTTATCACTTAAGGTTCGTATCTCTGGATTGTGAATAACTACCCAAATAACACTGTTCACTAACAAATTTCACAAAAACTACACAAGTTCCACTTTAGACACTGTTCACGTTCACAGACAATAATTGCCTCAATAAAACACAATTATTCACAACTTAGTTCTTGTTTTTATCAAAAATATTGTTATTATTAATATTTTCGATGAATTAATTAAAACAAGTAGTTTAGTTTTTATTATAGTGAAATTATTTTTATTTTTATTATTTATTGTTCATAAATATATTTCGGAAATAAAATTTCCATCATCAGTATTGCTTACTTGATTTCAAGTTTAATCAGAGTTGGCGATTTTCAGATTTTTAGTACTACCAGTACTATCGATACCTAATAGATGTCTCTAGGGTTAAGCCTAGAGAAATCTTCATATATTTACACTTATGCTATCGCACACTAGGTGGTACCGTGACAATATTTTCATTAGAAACCTTAAATAAAATTCCTATGTTTGTGAATGAAATAGGCTTCTTCAAACGTTAGAGATTTTGCAAAACGAACTGCGATTGCTTCCACAGAATATTATTGATATGTAATTTAAAAACATGCTATACCAACATGGTGAGGTTCTTCCTCATTTTAGACATTTAATAAAGGATTAGCCCGCTAGCTGGTCATATTTTTTGAGCCCATTTACAATTTTAATGTCGGTTGAACAGAGGGCATTTACTGTCTTTTTATCTCTCATAAACACTCGCCCTATTTTTATTTTTTATGCACACGAGTTATATTATTTATAGAGAGATAATTATAAGTTTTTCGCAATGTGTCATGCTGAGTCTGAAATTGGGTTAAGTTTACATTTTTTATTTGTATACTGTGCGTATATAGTCTCTATGATTTTGTATTATGAGAAATCGATCGTGTTGTGTAAGTATCTTTATGATTTAATTAGGGTTTAGTACGAATGTTCTTTAAGAAAACTTTATATCAGAAGTCGCTGCACCATCCGTGTAAGATAATGGCCGAGATAAACTAGTTATTACTTGTCATTTTCGTTGAATTGTTTATACATAAGAACATTTTCAGGCTTTTAGATGTCGCGTTTCTAATTGTTACTGTTTTTGACGAATGGTCTATAACAAACTATAATCTGAGCATTTTTCCGAGATAATCAGTAGTTTAATTTAGCGTTAACCTAAATTGATTATGTACGTTAATTCGACTTTAGTTAAACTTGTATCTTCTGTTTTAAACTATTTGGCTTAAGATCTAATATTACCTAACATTACACTTAAAGAACAAAACCACACAAGACTACTTAAATTTACTAATTTAGCCACATTTTTGTTAAAAGTACAGGGTGCCCGCCAGGAAGGTATACTACTTTGTTTTGCCGCCATTTTGGTAAACGTTAGTATTGACAGTTCATATTTGGCAGTCGTGAAGTAGACACGTGGCAAATTTATTATGGAAAAATATTCGATAAACCAACGTGTTTTAATCGTTAAAACATTTTATCAAAATCAATCATCGATTACTGTGACGATGAGAAAGTTACGTAAAATTTTTGGGAGAAACAACGTGCCAACAAAACGCACTATTTATCGTGTAGTGAATGATTTCGAAGAAAGAGGGTCTGTAAGTGATAGGCCCAAGCATGGGCCACGACGTCTGCAAGATCGGCTGAAAACATTACTGCTGCTCAAAAAAGCGTTCAAAACAATCCATCAACCTCAATTCGACGCCGTGCTCAGGAGCTTGGTCTTCAAAGAACAAGTTTGGCCACAATTTTGCACAAGGATTTGCATTTGTTTCCATTTAAGATTCAGTTAACACAAGAGCTTCTTCCACAAGACCATTTACGCCGCCGTGCATATGCCAATAGGATGTTACACCTCGCCCATGACAACCCCGATTTTCATGAAAAAATCATAATGAGTGACATTTAAATGGATATGTGAATAAACAGAATAGTCGGTTCTGGGCAATGGAAAACCCTCAAATTATTCATTAGTCACCTTTACATACATTAAAAGTGACAGTCTGGTGTGCAATTTGGTCAGGAGGAATCATTGGACCTTACTTCTTCGAAAATCAAAACGGCGTAACGGTAACTTGGAATAGGGAGCGATATCGTGGTATGATTGAAAACTTTTTAACGCCACAACTGCATGCTTTGGGCTTGATTAACATGTGATATCAACAAGGCGGTGCCACATCGCATACAGCCAGGATTACAATGGAATTACTGCGAGACCTCTTTCCACAACAAGTTATTTCAAAAAATGGTGATGTTGATTGGCCTCCACGGTCGCCTGATTTGACTGCACGGACTTCTTTTTGTGGGAATATCTAAAAAGCAAGGCTTATGCAAACAAATCAGAAACGCTTGAGCAACTCAAAAAAAATATTCGTGATGAAATTAATGAAATACCGCGTGAAATGTGTGAGAATGTAATGAAAAATGTGCTCAAAAGGGCTCGCATTTATGAGGGACATTTATCTGATATTGTATTCCATACATAATTGCCGACATTAAATAAAACATTTATCAATATAAGATCCATTCTCTTTCATTTAATCAAAAATTATAAACAAACAAAGTAGTATACCTTCCCGGCGGACACCCTGTAGAAACTAGTCTAAAATTTATAGTCAGATAATTCTAGAGGCTACATATCTTTTCCTTGTTAGCTACGAATATATCATGCTAGGTAAAAAATATATCATTTGACTTAAGCTAACCTTATTTGCTTTATGGGCTAAGCGAAAATCAATAAACGACTTAAGCCTACAATTTAAGATTAACTTAAGTTTAAACTGTATATTTATATAGTTATAATCTTGTGACTTAAGCTAAGTGACTTAAAGAAATGCTGTGATTTTTTCTTAAAATAACTTTTTATTTAGTTTTATTGATTAAGCCCAAAATTTTTTTTATATGCTTAAGCCAAATCTATATATGTGACTTAAACTAAATTTATTTTATTGCTTAAGTCTGACAATGAAACTTTGCTACCGTTGGGCTATAAACACTTCCTACACTTTATCGTACTAATAATCTGATTCCAGCAAAAAGCTCACTGACGAAATTCCTTTTTCAATTAACTACGGTTTCGGTACCCTGGAAACAAGTGTTCAGTATTTTTAAACATTGATTAAGCGTATTTCTGTTAAAGCAATCTTTAACTACAGCTGAATTTGTTAGTTAACATAGGTAAAATTAAAGATATTCGTCATGCACAAGACATTCGAAATTATGGTAAAATACAAAGAAAACAGAAGAAAAAAATATTCAAGATTTTAATACACCCAGAAGGACAATAAATACCATATACAAGAATACCACTTTTGTATAACATTAAATCGGAGATGGTATCTTACTGTATTGTTGTTGTTGATATTGTGATAAACCCATGGATTATATATAGTCTCGTTTTTTTGTTTCGTTTAAAATAATCGGAAAATCTGTTAATATTTTGAATTGCTCTTGGCCACCGAACAGAATCATAAATTTTTTTTTTATAATTTTGTGAAGTCATTTGTTTTTAAAACGATTTGCTCGTGCGCGTATTCATTTCTTAATTTAATCGCATATGTTCTTCTTCTTTAAACACGCAGCCTTACTGTGGACGATAGCGAAACAATACGGTATACAAAAAAATTATTTTCTTAATCGACGTAAAATTTATTGTTACGGGGTATGGCAATGAAAATTAATAATTTTTGTTAAATAATTTCCAGGGGCCGATCGATACATCCATTTTGTTCGAAAGTAAAACGAGATCCGTTACAAACAGAGTGCACGACCGATCGGAATTCAGTCGCGCTTTGTAATTTAATTAGGCATCCAGCGCCTCTACCCAAAAAGTATCAGGTAAGTTTTCATTTTTTTTTAGAAATTTTGATGAATAATTTTTTTTTATAAATTTTCTTAATTTTAGAATTTCGATCATATCGCTCATGTGCCGAGAGGTGAAGAAGAATATTATGGTGGTTCGGTATCGCTGGCTGATCACTGTCCATATATACAAGAGTTTACGTGGCGTAGTAAAAATATTGTTGTGCGCGGATCACAATGCCAATTCGAAGATAATAATCCAAGTGAGTAAATTTAATTGTATAATTTAATAAGAGTGTTCAAATAGTCCTGTTTGCATAATAATTGAAAAGTTAATAGAGACCATTTAATCCCATTGTGTTGTTCATAAAATCACACTGGGAAATCAAACCATCCACACAGAAACTGTTAAGTGCCCTCGCTGCCTTAGTGTGTCACTGAACTTCTTCTTTTGAAGAGCTTCTCTCAAACATATAGTTTGTTAGTTCTGGTAATCTGCGTGAGCACTATGTGATATGTGGCTTGGAGACTAGTTAGTTTATATCAATTTTGTTAAATTCATCGATCGTCACTTAAAATGATCTTATTCTTGTATCTTATATCTACAACAAGGATTGTCCAGAACCAATTTCCAATGTTCGTCACATAATGGTATTTAAGTTCGGATTTTCAATGAATAATTACTATTCGTTTTATTATTGCTAAGTCTGTGTGCGAATCGGTTAAAAAGTTCAACATTGTGGTAGAAATAAAAATAGGTAAAATATATAACTAGAAATTTTTTTATCTATGGTTATATGATCCTTAAAACGTCAAAAGAAAAAATGATTACAATTTTTAACTGCACCAGTTAAATATTTTGTGGTGAATAAAATTTTTTTTTAACTTTTTTACGCGTTTTTATTTTGTTTCGCACACAGACTAACTCGATAATTATAGACGTTACAGCCATGTTCATTTATTAGGTATAACTTGGTTTCGCCGTACTAATCGTTTGGTTCTTACTATTCCTTAAGTTATGTAGGTAAATCTTAGTTCAAGACCCTAGTAATTGGCGTATACATTGTTGACTTAATTTTCTTATCCTCGATTATCAAACCTCACTCTAAAAAGCTTCCCAACTTGATGTTTATTCCATTTAAAAGTTCTAATTTTCCTAATTAAGGGTCTTTATGAAAAATGGTAAAAATGAAAATTTTGACAGCTCAAGTTAAATATTTTATTTTATTCACCACAAAAAATTTATAAAAAATTTAACGAGGCCTATGAATTTTGACAAGTGATTTTAAAATATCATAACCTCATTTTTGACAAAATCGTAATCTCAAAATCGTGGTTAGTGATAAAATCGTGGTTAGTGATAAAATAATAAAACTAAAATAAGAGTTGGCGTATATTGTTTACCGATGCGATTTTATTTAATGATTTTCAGCTTTTAATATTTTATTTACACTCAGAAAATTTCAATTTTTAGTTAAAAATATTTCACTTCGATTATTTATTTTTATCAATTTTTTTAACAAAATATTTTTAAGACATTAACAAAGACGCAAAGGCCGTGAGCGAATCGGTTAAAAAGATAAATATTTTAACTGTGGTAGAAATAAAATTAATGACCAGAAAATTTTTTTATCTATGGTTTTATGACGTTTTAAGTCAAAAGACAATATGATTAAAATTTTTAACTGCACCGGGACCAGTTAAAAATTGTGTGGTGAATAAAAAATTAAAATTTTAACTTTTTACGCGTTTGTATTTCGTTTCGCACACAGACTAACTCGATAATTAAAGACGTTACAGCCATTTTCATTTATTAGGTATAACTTTGTTTCGCCACACTAATCGTTTGGTTCTTACTATTCCTTAAGTTATCTGGGCAAATCTTAGTTCAAGACCCTAGTAAATGGCGTAAACATTGCTGACTTAATTTTCTTATCTATGAATAAAACCTTACACCCAACTTGATGTTTAATCTTTGTTCCATTTAAAAGTCCTAATTTTCCGAGGGTCTTTGTGAAACATGTTAAAAATTAAAATTTTGAAACTTCAAGTTAAATATTTTATTTTATTCACCACAAAAAATTTATAAAAAATTTAACGAGGCCTATAAATTTTGACATTTGATTTTAAAATATCATAACCTCATTTTTGACAAAATCGTAACCTCAATAGTGGCTAGTGATAAAAAAATAAAAATAAATCAAGGTTGGCATATATTGTTTACCGATGCGATTTTGTTTAATGATTTTCAGCTTTTAATATTTTATTTACACTCAGAAAATTTAAATTTTTAGTTAACAATATTTCACTTCGATTATTTATTTTCATCAATTTTTCTAACAAAATATTTTTAACACTTTAACAAAGACGCTAAGGCCGTGGACGAATCGGTTAAAAAGTTAAATATTTCAACTGTGGTAGAAATAAAATTAATGACCAGACAATTTTTTTATCTATGGTTATATGACGTTTTAAGTCAAAGGGCAATATGATTAAAATTTTTAACTTTACCAGTTAAAAGTTTTGTGGTGAGTAAAAAGTTAAAATTTTAACTTTTTAACTTTTTACGCATTTTTTATTTCGTTTCGCACTCAGACTATAATACAACTTTTTAATTTTCTTGGGAGCCAGTCAAAGTTTAGTATTATTGTCACAATTAAAAAAATTAATCTAGTTCTTAAACTACTGTAGTTTGTGGGTTTATATTCTCTAATACATCGGAAACTGATCTCTATTATTTTTGAATGTAGTTCAGTATTTGTTCCTTCTATAGAAATTCTGTAGTTCTAACTTCGTCGAAATTGTCTTCATTTCAGAGCCGGAGAAAAATTTCGCCCTAGAAACATACGGTGAAGGTTCAAAATGTTTTGAACATACAGAAAAAATGTGGGAAGAACGTTCATGTCGGCAGACAAGAGAATGGCAACATTGGGGTTCCGGATGTTATCAGTACAAATGTGAAAGTGGCCGCCTACACATTATGGTAAATAGAACAAAAAAAATCAATATAATTCTTCCACTTATGACAAGTAAAACTAATATTTTAATATTTTTGTCCGTTATATATATAAAAAAGGTCGGCAACTACACATACACATGTTATTTCCCGGGCCAAGAAATAATCATTCGAATAATGGGTGGTGGTTGGTTACACAAAGGTGCAATCGTATGCCCATCGTGTCACGAATTATGTGCCGAATATTTTCAAACGACAAACGAATATTGTAAATTAAGCGAAGAAGCACCACCACCGAATTTTTATCCGCGTGACGATCTAAAATGTTCGGCACCCGCCGGCCAACATAATTTTAATTTAGTTTATTTATCATTTTTATTAGTTATTACAAATTTACGATTAAGATAAAATATAATATATAATATAATTAATTTAATTAAATTACAAAAAAAACAAATCTTCTAACGATTTTTTTGAAACAATTTTCGTCGATGTTTTCCTTATTTACCAATTTATGAAATAATGTAATATGTTTGCAAAATAATTAAATTAAAAAAAAAATTGTGATGTGACACCTATTATAAATAATATGTATTATAATTATAATATTTTAGTGCTAGTAAATGTTTTTTTTTTTTAATTTTAATAAAATAATTATTTAGATAGCTAGAATTCATTATGTATATATATAAACACATATGTATGTATGTATATACATATCGATCGATAAGACACAAAAATAATTAAAAAAACCAGTGAATATATATATATATATATATATATATATATATATATATATATACATATATATATATATATATATATATATATATATATATATATATATATATATATATATATATATATATATATATATATATATATATATATATATATGTATATATATATATATATATATATATATATATATATATATATATATATATATATAATTATATATATACATATATATATATATGTATATATAAATATATTAGCATGCAAATTTAGACAATATGCTATTATAGAAACTAAGGATATTTAATATATTTAGGGGACTCCCAATAATTTAATTTAGCATTACAACGTGGAGATAATTTAATCTGTTCGAATCAAATTTTTTATAATATTTTTTAACTCTAAATTATTAAACATTATTATTTTATAATTAAATTAAACTTCAGGTAAAAAATGAGGCGAGCAAATGGCCGAAATAAATAAAGAACACATTTCACAAAAGGATCCAAAAAAGAAACAATTCAGATACAGCAGGCTAACGAAAATATGATCGTCAAATCATTAAAATCAAATCAACCGTCAAAGAAATCGATATAAGCAAACTAAGATCTCGAAAATGGTGAATGACAGGATCAAGGTACGAACGTCAATTTTTAATTTAAAACTACATTAAATTTATTGAAATATTATATTTTTTAATATGTCTAAGTTTTCGTGTCTATATATGTTAAACATATATGTAAATACAGGGTGTTCGGAAATACCGGAGTAATGAATTTAGTTTTCAGCAAAAAAGATCCATACAAAAGTTGAAAAATTGTATGGATTAAATAAATCGAATATTACTTTATTTAGTTTTCGAATTGACCTTGGCAGTCGTTATCAAGGTCATATTTATTTTCTGAATGCAAATCTCAGACAAATATAAGAAATAAAACTGCTCACCAAGCTCATGTGAACTTAGCTAAAAAATGCTTTGCAATTACTTCCAGGTAGTATTTGCAATACCGGCAAATAAAGTTGAAATCGTGTATCGTCATACCGGTATATAATCTCTAGAAAATTAGGATTTCGGTAAATAATAAAATTCAGCTGCCTGCAAAAAATGTGCGCCCTAGTAACGTCCAAAAACCTTTTGATTAAAATTATGATGAATCCTAGAGATTTTGTGAAAAAGCTTTAGTTGCTAAAAAGACAGAATGGCTAATTATATTGGGAGATTTTCTGTTAAAATAATTATTTAGCTTTTAATGATCTTTCCCTATTTTGAAAATTTTGAAATTTTTTGTGTGGAAGATTTTGGCTTTAACTAAACGGTTAATTAGCTTAAATTTCGAATAATTATGTTACCGAATCAAAATGACTGTTCCATATCGATTTAAAGGATAAATTTCTTTTTTATATATATATATATATATATATATATATATATATATATATATATATATATATATAAACTTTCGCGCTACTTTAAATAATGCCTCCTTCAACTCTCGCATGTGTTCTATACATTCCAAACCAATTTACATTCCAACAACAAAAACATAATACTGCCTGCCCTATCCATTCGTCCTACATTTAACGAGTAATATGGTTTTGTGAGCTAATTAAAAAAAAATGATTTAACCTTAATTAGCGTAATCCATATACCTATACCTACTTATATATATATATATATATATATATATATATATATATATATATATATACCGCCATAGTTTTTAATCGTTATTTCGAGGAAGTACTAATCTAAAAATACCTATTTTGGTTTTTATAAATATTAAAAATTTAATAAATATATAAATTATTTTTAACAGATTAAAACATTTTAAAATGGTTTTAACACGAAAAAAGAAAATTAAAAATATTTTACAAAAATCTTATAAATAAATTAAACTTAATTATTGTTATGTTGCATATTGTGACGAAAAATTATAATAATTAAATTTTAAAAATAAATTCAAAGTTTAGTGGTAATTTTAAATTAATTAATTAATTAATAAAGTAAATAATTTAAAAAAAGTTCAAAAAATATGTATAATAAAATTATCAAAAAAAAAAATAATAATAATAAAAAATAAGACGAAATAGTTTTGTTTGTCTGTTGAATTTCCATCTACACTGGAAGATACATCAGTTCTATTCTAGAATGCAGGTAAGTAACTCTCTTAAAATAAGCTTATGCTCATCTAATTAAATTTATATTTATAATTTAGGTAAAGTGCCAAATTTTAACGAAATTTGCATATGCATTTATCGGAATGGATTTTCCTTTCGAAATTTTTTCAGAAACTACAGTAAACGACGTTTCAGAAGAAGAAGTATCCGAAGAGCACTTGATTCTTAGTTATATTATCATATAAGGTAAATTAAGAACTACTATAAGTAAAATACGGGAACCGCTCAGAACTGGACATTTTAAAACTGGATATTTCAAAATAGGATTTGACAAAACGAGATAAGGTACAAAACTGGATATTTCAAAATTGGATACTTCAATACGAGATAAGGTACAAAACGAGATATGGTAACTGGATATTTAAAAACAGGATATTTCGACATGTGATTTAAACTTAAAATGATTTTTTAGGACAGTTCTGGAATATGGCCAATTAGGGAGGAACTTGGCGAGTTCTTAACCGATTTTGATGAAATTCGATATGTAGGATGAAAATGGGATTTTAAAATGATTTGTTGAGAGAAATAGAATTTTCCTTCACTTAATGTTGGTTTTTCTTTAATTGTATAATTAAATTTGATTTTTAAACCTTTTTTGGGGAAACCTCTGGAATATGACCAGTAAGGTTTCATGCTTGAATAATTTTAAGCAGAGAGATAGAATTTTACTTCACTTAATGTTTTTTTTAATTGCTGCTTTTCTCATCTTATTAAAATAATCATTGACTTAATCGAGTTTACTGACAGTAAAATTTATCTTCATCGATTTTTTATTCTTCTACTTAATATAACTTTTCTTCACTTTAGAGAATCTATGTGAGAAAAATTAATTAATTTTCATCAACATTTTCATCCTACATATCGAATTTCATCATAATCGGTTAAGAACCCGCCGAGTTCCTTCCTAATTGGCCATATTCCAGAACTTTCCCAAAAAATCATTTTAAGTTTAAATCACATGCTAAAATATCCTTATCTCGTTTTGAATTATCCAATTTTGAAATATCCAGTTTTGTACCATATCTCGTTTTGTACCTTATCTCGTTTTAAAATATCCAGTTTTGAATTATCCTGTTTTGTCAAATCCAGTTGTAAAATATCCAGTTTCGACCGTTACCCGTAAAATATATATATAAAAATCACAAATTCTTCGTCAACAATTTTGTTTCAGCGAATCACTCCTTGAGGACAAATCAAGCGACCTGTCTAACGAGTTTTCGGAAAAATAAAGCGACAAACTATAGAGAATCTAAGCATTTAACCAATAAAAAAGAGACTGATTTTAAAGTTATTTATTTTTACTATTTTTCAGTATCAAAGAACGCCATCTTCAATATAAGAGCCATCTTAAACATTAGTAAGAATAGTAATAAAAAGAAAAACCACTGAAGTAATGCAAGAAGTACAAAATCATAGCCAGAATATTACAACAGAGAGTCAAAATTTAGCGAAATACACGCTGCACTTGCTGCGGAAGGTTTCCATGCAAAATCTGTTGGTAATATAGTAAACCATGAGAAGAAATGTCAACCAATGTTCCGTTTGGAATTAGAGCCAGAAGAAGAAAAGTCAAAAGGAGTTCACACGATTTATAAAATATTTGCTGCATCGCAAAATAATAATTGAAGAACCTAAAAAGAGGCCTGGACCAGTTCAATGCATAAAGTACCAAGAATACAGACACATACGAAAGCATACTGCACCTTAAATGAAGTTTGTGTTATTTGTGGTGAACTTCAAAATTCCAAACAATGTGATAAATCTCGCAATGACCCAACTGTGAAACGTTGCAGTAACTGTCACCAAACCAACGAGAAACACAAAATGATAACTTGGAGACGTCTACCAGCAATTTTGCACAGTCTGGTGTTTCTTACGCAAATATCCTAAAAAGTAACAAACCGAACTTCAAAGTTCATTTTAATGAAGAGGACGTAAACATTTATACCAACCATTGTAAATAAATTACCCGAGACCATCCAAAGTTCCATGATGATGATGGAAAGACCAATGAGTTTGATGATGCAAAATATGAATACGCTTATGCAAATTATAGTCTAAAATCAAAAAAGACAATTATAAAAATAGAAGCTGAGGTATAAATCTTTCTTATCGAACGAAATTGTCATTTGGATGTCCCATTTTGCACACCAGAAGACATTGACACTGCACTGAAATAATTATGATACCGAAACCAAGCAAGCCGCCGAATGTTAAAAAAATGCATATAGACCAATTTCCTTGCTTCCAGTACTCTGCAAAATCTTTGACAAACTGCTGCTCAAAAGGATAAAGCCTATAATTTTTGAAAGAAATCTAATACCGCCTCATCAATTTAATATTTGAGAAAATCACTCAACCACAATCTTTCTGGAGGTAGCCCAAGCCTTTGATAAAATATTACATCATTTACCAAATGAATTCTTTCAAATTCTGGAATCCTGTATTGCTTAAAAAAATAGCAGCAGTCTTTCAAAATAAAGTGTTACGTGGAATATACAGGATCTCATCCATCTATTCTATAAGGTTATCCCCAAAGCTATTGACTATACCACCCCGAAGTTAATTTTCTGACTGTTATTCCCTCCAGAGAAGATTGGGCGGACGAAGCAGTTCTGAATCCCGATAAGAGTAGCTTCTTTACGGATGGATCGAGAATTGACAGCAGGGTCAGTTGTGGGGTGTTCTGCAAAGAACTAAATTTAAACCTCTCTTTTCGGCTCGCTGATCACTGTAGTGTTTTCAAAGAGGCCATAGACTGGATGAAGTATAATGAAATATCTGTTAGGTATATTGGCATTTTTACTAACAGTCAGGCTGCCATTATAGTTTTACAGTCAGGCTTTATCACGTCGAAAGCAGCCCGGGACTGTCTCATATCTCTTAACGAGATGGCAAAACAGTTCAACATTCAGCTTACATGGGTGACAGAGCATTTCAATATAACGGAGAATTTAAAAGCTAATGCTCTCGTACCGCTTGTGTAAACTGCTCCTAAAGGAAGAAGCTTAAAAAATCACAAACAGTAGAAGGGCAAATTGTGCCTCATGTGTAATTACTCGGCAAATTTGGCCTAAACCAGACTTAATCAAGGCTAACAAACTAATATCCATGTAACGGTGCAATATTTGTATAATCGTGGGTGTCATTACTGGACACTATCTGATTGGTATGCGAGGAGACTGGGTGTTCTCTCTCATAATTACTGTAGACGTTGAAGGGATGAGGAGGAAAAGGAAACTATACTACATCTGCTCTGCACCTGTCCTAGTCTAAAAAAAAATCATCAATCATTTGGGGAAACATATATAGCATCTCGGACAACCCGAAAATGCTGAGATACTTGCCTTACTGAGTAACAGAAATAACCAAAAAATACGATCTCCTCACAATTTATCATATTCCGTCTTTACATTAAACTCCTGTCGTTGACCACGATCAGTCATTCGTGCTTACTTTTCGTATTGTGCTATAGGAAACCTAAACTTATTTATTTTTGCTATAGCCAAGTCCTTCTCTATCTCCAGGGATTATTAACGCCGACCATGACCTCTGCATCTTTCAAATTGTGGCTTTCTCTTAGATCGCAGCACAATCTGCTAAAGATTTGCACGTAGATCGTAAATGAGCCGTTTTTTACTTCGTTAACGGGATCAGAAATGTTCAAGACCAAGATTGCCTAGACCAATATCATACCCACTTGAAAGCAATGTATATGTTTGGCTAACAACTATCTAGGAGAGCACAGGGCTCTCATGTTTAGATTCTATTTTATCGCTTAGCCTTAGTCAACTCCAAACTTTTTGTCGCCTTCTATACGACAAGGATAGTGGAATTCTCAGGATAGCTAGTTGCCTCGTTTATATGTTCTATACAAAAAGTGCATGTTCACAACAATTCGAAGATGAAAATTAGTACAGAACTGCACAATAAATATATCAACACAATAAATTTACAACTTGACAAGTTCATTTATCCAGACCAGTTCTTTAACCCAATTGAACTATGGTGTGAGGGCAGAATAATAACGGGAACGTTCAACTTAAGCCTACTCGTAAAATACGGAAATTCGTTTTAAAAGGTAAATATCATTCTCGTACTTATTTTTTTACATGTTTAAAACTTTTAATATATGTATTATGTAAACGAGAGGTAACAACCCAAGTAAATCAAACATTGTACATTTTATTAAATACCGACTTCTAATTTCAAATTTTATTTCCCTTTAACACAGGTTTTTTATCTATCCGCACAACACAGGTTCACAAATTTTCTAAAGCATCAAATATTGTGAATGAAAACAAAATGCGTGATTGATAAGTCAAAGTTAAATCGATTTTATTTATTTAATAGACAGGTATCACAATTTAAATATTATATTTATTGCCTGCAAATAGAATTAATAATCAAATAAAATTTGATAAAGATAAACAAAAATATATGTCATAACAGTCGGTGGTGTAGTTTATATTTTTGCTGACGTTTATACTGACATCTCATATCTGTTCCGCATACTACAATATGCCATCAAAATCGTTATGCAAAAATTATTTTACCACTAAATTGGCCGGTATTTTTTGCAGCGCAATTATTTTGTATTTGAATCTCGAAAGATATATTCTAGATAATATGTTGCCATCCTCTGAATGCTTTTTACATTTTAAAACTGAATACCAGTGCCATCTTCTCGAAAAAATATATTACGTAAAATAGTCGATAAAGTAGAACGATTAAAAAAAAAACATTCAATCTGACCACACTCAATTTAAAGAGACATTTTGTAAAACAAAAAAAAAATACACACAGAAAAAAATTTCAGTATTGCTACACCACCACACGTAAACGGATCAAAATTTTTCGTTTTTTTAAAATTTGCTGTTTTTTAATTTCCAATCAACCATATAATTTTTTTTATTTTTTTTTTCCAATCAAGTCATAAGTCAAGAAATAACAAAAAAGACAACCGTCAGAAATCGTATATATATATATATTTTTTTGTTTTGTTTGTTTCTTAGTTTGTGATACTTCAAAATTTCTAGTGTTCTAATAAAAAAAAAAAAAATCTTAGGAGAATCAAAATTTATCCATTAAATAAATATTATCCGAAGTGCAAAAAGGAAAAAAGTTTACATAAAAGTTAAATCGCTTTCAACAATTTTGTTCTTTGTGTTATAATAATTAATTTGTTTTTAGTTTAAAATTTAATTGGTAAGTGAATTTTTTTGAGATTAATTAAAACAAAAAAAAAATTATAATTTTCTCTACCAAAAATTGTGAATTGCGTTGTTCGAAATTACATTCAATACATACTCAAGTCACAAAAAAAAAAGACGAACATAAAGAAGTCGAAAAAAATATGTCGGATTTTTTTTAATGTTTTGTGAAGATGACAAAATAATAGACCGAATTCCATTTTAATCAAAATATCTATAATTATTATCTAATATAATGAATCATTCGTTTACATCAAAATACTTTCGATTTCTTAACACGCATAAATCTTAAAAAAATTATGTCATGTTATGGTGTTGTGAGGACAGGACATTGTAGGATAGGTTTCCTGTCTTCTGACCCCACAAGTGATTTAAAATTTGCACAAGGTTTACAAACATTTTGTTGTGAAGAATCTTGTCTTATAAATCGATTATTGATGACCAAATTTTAAAATTTATTGTTTTATTTAAAGAGAGTGTGATATACTTGTATTGGGCGATTTTTGTGCCAATATTTGTTTGTATCATGATTTCTAGTTGTTGTTGTTTACAATGTACACAAGGTTAGTCATTAAATTTATGCAGCTACAGCTTCTAGTGGTTCTCTAGGCCAAATAAATCTATTATTTATATCATTGATATTATGTTGTAGATTTGTTGCAAGTCAAAAGGGCTGTTTTCGATTAGCAGTCGATAACCGTATGTGTAAGCTATGTTTACGGATGCGACGAGTCAAGCTGTCAATAATTTGTACTAATGTGCTCGAGATTCTTTTCGTCTATTGCCATTCGGGAACAAGATGGAAACCGCCGTGTAAACATCGATGCAGTGCTCGACACATGGGAGGAGAATTCCTCTGATTTACTGATTGTTAAACAAGTGTCAAATGCTGTTTTTGAAAGTTGTCAAATACATACTGCGCAGATGTGCATAGCGGACCCAACCTACGAGAAATCCACACGAATCATGCAGCAACTAAAAAGAAACTGTTTCTCTGGGTTTGATTGCATTAACTCCGAGTTCTTGATATTCCGAGGGGATACTTTGTGGATCTATTTTTTGGACCTTATTCGATTAGTATGGCAACGCAAAGTTATGTCTAATGAATGGGAGGTTGCCGCGTTATGCCTTATCGTTAAAAATGCGAAAACTATGACGGTATAGCTCTCCTATGCACAGCACACGATGACTCAATCCATTGGGATAGCTTATAGTTTGCTTTGCGATGTCGGGAATATTTGCGTTTATGTTAAACGACAGTAATGCAGTAACAATGCTGTGTCAAAGTTGAGAACCAGCTATCAGGAATTTTTGCAATTAGCTCTGGTGTACGGCAATGAGATGCTCTGTCGCCGATACTCTTTAATCTCATGTTAGAATTTATCTTTCGTAAAAGCGAAACTCCTCAGGACAACATCTTGTACAGTCTGTCGAATCAGATTCTGGCATATGCAGATGATATCTGTGTAATTGGAGACAATAGTAGCGGGGTTAAAGAACTACTGGATCCACTTATACGATTGTCGGCTTCTGTCAATCCATCTCAAAATATATGATCACTGGTTTTAGAGACCAAGACGCAATGGATTTTAGTAGTGGTGCCCATACATTTAAAAAAATGCCAAGTTTCCGATACGTCGTGTCCGTTGTCATTTATGATATTTCTGTGGGTGGTGATTTAAAAGCAAGTCTTGTCTCCGGCAACCGTGCTTTGTAAATCCTGATGTTGTTCGTGAAATAAAAAAAACAGCGAGTATTCAGGATCAGTCACGTCCTGCGAGCCAATGCTATGTAGTCATGTAGATAATGCAGCGATCTCTGAAATAAGAGCCGCCATTTGGCAGTCGCTATCGGCAGTGATGTCTTCTCGAAGTAGAAGACGACTTTTATTCTTCGGGTTATATAGAACAATACGAAGAACAAGCTCGGGATCCGATGGAGCCAGAATGTTGATTATGGCATGAAACCGTATGCAACTGTAACGCATCACTTAAATCACATTTTCAACCAAATCAAGAAGATCAAGAAAATTTAATATAAATTTGGGATGAAAAATGGGTTAAAGTACCATAAGCCCAAGACAGTTGTATAGCTCAAGCGACAACAGTAAATATACTATGCGTTTGAAGATTGTAGTTGTGACTTATTATTATGCCACCATTTAAAGCAAGATCAAAAAATTATTTGGCAATGTGCCTAGTTGAAATTGAAAATCAACTAAAAAAAGAGGGACGTTATTGTAAAATTGGTCTACCGAACTGCCCTCCGAATTACAATATTGTTAGCAGCCACATAATGAAAATAATATAATGCCGTTTTGCTTATTAATTCTAAAACTTCCCGCAAAGCAGTTAAATATGTTAACAGAACCTTGAACGGATATGGGTGCCAATTCATTGGATGATGCCATTCACATGCTATTTTTAATTTTTCGTTGGATATGTCGTTTAGCAATCACCGTCTCGAAGATGTGAACGCCCTCTGTGTGGTATTAAAAACTTCAGTTATCAGTGTTGACAATCGTACGCGATTTTAATTTTTTTTTATGCAATGATCGTTTATATTATTAGAAAAATTTCTGAAAGTTTTAGGCCCTGGAATTTCAGTTTTAAATTATGTTGTTTTTATATCTATGCTAGGTAGAATGCAAGTATAGACGAATCAAATTTAAGATGATCGTGTATCAATCCTAGGTGTTTTCACTGATATAAATCTCTTCTGTAAATTGTTTTAGTAATATACCGAAAGTGATTATTGATACATTCGCATGCAACCACAAAGTGTTTCTTGCTAGAAATAGATCGAAGCGATTAGTGTGGCAAAGCGAAGTTATGCTCCTGACGAATAAAAAGTAGCCGTGTTTTACCCTATCTTTAAGAAAGAAGATCGTTTAACACGGCATACAAATGTCTTACATAATATTGGAAAGAATCGACCTTCTGGCAGAGGAAGTTGTAGGTGACTACGAGTCGATCAATTACTGATCAAGTTTTTTCGATTAAGATAATTTTCTCTAAATATTACATAACGTCTCGTGGTCTCTATCGGTGACCTTGGATTTTTAGCAAGCATATGGCTCGGTCAGCGCCTACAAGGCGACTCCAAATTGATGGTGCATCGATCTCTGATAGAAGAGCCACCATTTATTTGGCAGGTGAAGAAGTCGCTTTTGGTGACGATGGCTCATCGTGAAAGAGAATGACTCGTCTTCTTCCGTTTGTCTAGAACAGCACGAAGAGCAAGATCAGAACCGAAACCGATGGAATCGGATTGATAATTTGGTGTGGGCCAGCTATGGCCTATTGAAATCGATGATCTTTATTATCATTATTTTCAGTTGTTGTTTACACTGTGCGCAAGGTTAGTCATTCAATTTATCTCATCTACAGATAGAAGAAATAGCCTTCGAATGTTATGATTTAATGTATCATTTGCTATTTTTATATAGATGTCATATTTTTAGCCTAAATTCGTCTGCTGATCAAATAGAACGCTTCAACTCTTAACTTAGTTCGGTCTTTGAAAGGTGTCTTCCTCATCGTTCTGAAATTCTGTGTCAGCTTCTTATGGTTTAGCGATTTGTTTCATGTCAAAGTGAGTTTTGACATCTGAAATTTTGTGGTTTAGTGTTCGAGACACTGGATCGGCAACCAAATTACCCTTACCTATATTTTGTATATCCGTCGTAAACTGGGACACAAAATTTAAGTGACGAGTTCATCGCGGTTTGCAGTCAGCCTTGAATTTGTTTAATGAGCGTCGGTCAAGATTGTAAAATGTCGACCTTCAAATGCGGTGATTTTTTCTCAGCAGCCAACAATTTATTCCGAAAGAATTTAAGTCCTGTTTATTAATTGTTGCAACACGACGTCCACGGCTATGGTTCAGGCGTCATTACCAATAGCGTGGTGTTCCAGAAAAAATGCCGAATGGCGTTAGTTTCCCCAATGGACGGCAGAATACCATTTTGAGTAATTTTGTGATTAAGGCAGTTAAGAGAGCGAATTCAAATAAGCTAGGTAATGTGATGACTGCCGTCTTATGAACACCCTTAGACGCAACTGAAATTAAATGATAACTTCTCGATTTTAGAAAATATCTAGCACCCTTGTAGAGATAAGTTTGAATGTGAGAACCCTGGCCTGCCCTTAAATCGTTTAATAACAAATTTTGAAATTTGGTAGTTTTTGATGAATATATTAATCGATATAGGATATCAACAATCAGAATCGGAGAACTATTTTTAGTTTCATTGGCCTTTTTATGCGAATCCAAAGATTTCGAAACGAAATTCATTTTAGCATAAAATTATGGTTAAATCAAAACATTTCAACATTTATATGTAGTCATCACCGTTTTTGTTTTTATGGAAGTGCCGAGTTTTATAATTTGATTAGATAATATATGTATTTATATTTAAAAATATAGTTAGTAAGAGTAGGTTATTTGATAAACCAATAAAATAATAATTCATATGCAAATACATAAACGAGAATGTATGTTGTTGATTTACACGTAGTTATCATATGGTTTGTTATGATTATGACTATTATGCCGAGTCTAGTATAAATAAGCACGTTTTATTTATATATATAGTTTAAAAATAATTATCACTAGTATGAAGGTCACCGTGTACGTTTTAATAAGCCTAGTTCAAATAAATGCATTGTTATTTAATCATAGTTTTTGTTTTTCTTTTGTAAAAGTGAAATTAAACGAATATCATATGTGCGGTTTTTTAATCTACGTGACCAACTAAAATTCCATAACACTTCATACTATTTATGAATCGTTTACAAAGCAGCAAAGCAAAAATGAAATAGAAAAGTTTTGTTTTAATTTGAAGTTTATATTATATTATGTTTATATAAAGGGGTTTCCATTAAAGTTTACGAACTTTTCATTTAAATAAAACATGAAGCCCTTCATCAATCGACGACACAATTTTTTTAAATATTGCCGATATACGTATATGTTGCCCTGGTGGAAGATAAGCTTTTCTTTTAACAAATATGGGCGATTGCCATGTTTTGTGGATTATATGCCCAAACACGAGCTCAGCAGGTGAACTACCGAGATCTGTTTTGATTGCTGTTCGAATACCGAACTAAAGTAATGATAGTTCAATTACTCCAGTTCAAAGTATTACCATGGAATTTCAATGATGCTTTAAGTTGTCTATGGAATCTTTTAACTAATCTATTTGCCTTCGGATAATTAATATGTAGTAGTGCACATTTTGTGTGAACCTAATAATTTCGGTATCTCTTGGTCAAGTTTCGATTAACTAAGTCTATATGAATATGGTTGAAGGAATCTCAAAACGTCCAAATGTGCCGCACAACTTTCGATTTTTGACAAGCTACGCATGTTTAAGCTCAAAAACCTACATCTACATTCATAGCAGACCAAAAATACTTGTAAAAATAATCTAGGTACACAGCATTGTTTAGTCTGCCTCATACGCGAATGATTCTATCTGAATCCAAAATTTGGTTTAACGTTTTTAACGGGCTTTTTCTTGACACAAGTTGACTGATCTTGTCTTTTTGCACGAACATATTAAAAATTATCATCCTGGACCTCAACGCTTTTTTCATTTGTTCGCCAAAAATATTGGCAAACACGTGGCAAGAATATAGCGAAACCCATAGTCCATTCTTGCATCAATTGTTTTCGAACAAAACCAGTTACATCACCGCAAATAATGGGTGATTTACCAATTGAGCGGTTTTCTTCATTCAAAGCATTTTTTAATACTGGAGTGGATTTATGTGGGCCATTTTCTATAAGACTTAGCAACCATCGTAAGGCACCTGCAGTAAAAATGTATGTGGCTTCTTTTGTGTGCCTAAGTACCAAGGCAGTACACTCTTGAAATCGTCCCAAACAAATCAACTGATTCATTTATAAACTGCCTCAAAAAATTTATTATTCGACTAGGTAAAATATCAACTATTTGGTCAGATAATAGTTCTACGTTTCAAGGAACCAATAATGACCGCAAAGAACTGTATAGATTGCTACAATCACAATCCAAACAAACAACCGAATTTTGTACTTTTAACCGAATGCGCTGGAAATTCATTCACTCCCGCGCGCCTAACTTTGGAAGCATATGGGAAGCGTCCATAAAGTCCTTCAAAACACACCTGAAAAGGATTACTAAGAATAGAATTTTACATTTCGAGGAATCCAGCACGCTAGTTGTACAAATTGAAGGAATAATGAACTCTCGGTCTCTCTCTCTCTCAGTAATGTCTGATGATCCAAATGATCCTGAGCCATTGACTCCAGGTTACTTTTTAACTGGAAACATAATTCAAGCCCATGCCTGAACCTTCCTACAATCGTCTGCCGAAAAATCGTCAATCAACTCATAAGCAAACTCATTGGGCCTTTCTGGAAAAGATATTCTTTTGAATACTTTTAAGCGATCGGTGTCAAGGATTTGTAAACTGCCGATTGAAGTATAGATTTAACAAATTTATCTGTTTATAATTATAATTCAATAAATTGAACAGTAGCAAGTTTTCTGGTAGCTTTAATTCCAGGATGAGCTAAGTCATGGCATGAGTTAAACACAGTCTAACGTACTTCTTGTGGAATGTAAGGCCGATTAATACTCATTTAAGTTTCACACAAAATAGGTCTACTGATATTGTCTGTGGTTACTTGTTCGAGCTTACGCTTACAACCGAAACGACGAAATGGCGGAGTGATATATTCCAAAAGTTCTTTATCTGAAGATCTATTTGAAGATCTGTTTTGAAGATCTATCAATGATCGCGAAAAGTATCTGCTACAACATTTATTGATCCTTTAACGTGTCTTATGTCAGTTGAAAATTGAGCTATAAAATCTAAGTGTCGTGCTCGACGAGGACTTTTTTTAGTTTTTGATGCTTTTGCTGTAATCAACGACTTAAGATCAGTAAAATGATAAATTCTCGGCCCTCAACAGAGTAACGAAAGTGTTTTACTGTCATAAATATGGTCAAAAGCTCCCGATCAAACGCCGAATATTTGCGTTAAGCTGGACTGAGTTTTTTTGAATCAGTTTCATACCATATGTAACATTCTCTTTAGGGAATGCCAGAAGAGTTGAATTAATTAATGCGGTCGTAACATTATTCATGACCGTTTCACATTCTGAAGTCCAGTAAAATGTCTTATTTTTCTTCTTTCTACCCAATACATTTAGAAACTTGTGAAGTGGAGCAATTAATTCACTTAAATGTGGTATAAACCAATGATAATAATTTATCATGTGGAAAATCTCGAACTGTAACAATTCTCTCTTCTGAGCGACGAATTCCATCCTTTGAATTATTGTGACTCAGAAAATTTAAAGAAGGTATTCCAAAAATGCACTTAGATGCTGTAATCTTAATTCCATAATCCGAAAGCCTTTTTACATATCGAATTTCATCGTAATCGGTTAAGAACTCGCCGAGTTCCTTCCTTGCTGGCCATATTCCAGAACTTTCCCAAAAAATCATTTTAAGTTTAAATCACATGTCGAAATATCCGATTTTGAAATATCCAGTATTGTACCATTTCTCGTTTTGTACCTTATCTCGTATTGTCAAATCCTATTTTGAAATATCCAGTTTTGTACTATATCTCGTTTTGTACCTTATCTCGTTTTGAATTATCCAATTTTGAAATATCCAGTTTTGTACCTTATCTCGTTTTGTCAAATCCTATTTTGAAATATCCAGTTTTAAAATGTCCAGTTCTGAGCGGTTCCCGCTAGAAATGCATCAGTGGTTAAATCTGACACGACCTTTAAATGTATAGCTTTTGTCGTCATGTACTCAAAGACCGATATATAAGCTTTTATGTGTTTTGCGCCTCTGCCTTTCTTGGTGACATAAGAAATTGGTCCACAGAATTCCACGGCAACTCGACCTTGAAATTGTTGCCCGAGATGTCGGCAATGTTTCCATGAGTTGATTGCTCGTAACAGCTCTTTGCCGGACGCATATGTGACATTTGTACGCTACGCTTTCTGGACATATGCCGTTTACAATCCAAAATTTCTTTTAACAGGGAGAATAATAGGGATGGACCGGGATGAAGGTATTTAATGTGGTAATAGGTGGCTACCATTTTGCTGAGGACATGGTGATTCGGCGGAATGATAGTGTTTTGTATCATATGAACAATCTGCGTTTTGTAGTATCCCACCTCCTTTGAAAACGCCTTGTCCATCTGTAAATGGTGATAGAGGTGCTAGTTCCTACAAACCTTCTCCCAGAAACATGTACGATTATATAATCTGTTGAGTGTGTCATTTGTTGGCTGGATATGTAAACATTGGACCCATTTTTGCGTTCTTCACTTAGAATAGTTCCGGTATCTTCTTTAGCTGTTGAGGATATAGGAGTCATCCATGATGATTCAGGTTGCTCTATGGCCACTTCGGTCCATGCCACCATAAATTAAACGATTTCAGCTCTTCTGGTAGCATTCCTTTACTTGCACAATCTGCGGCATTATCACTCGACTTTACGTCCATTTGCCTCGTACCATATAGAATACAATTTCTGATGTCCTATTGGCCACAAACGTTTGCCTTCGGCGAGGTTGAGCTGACAACTATGTCAAAACGATCGTACTATCCGTCCATCCGAATTCTTTAATTGTAATGTGTGAGAACTCGTTCCTTACTTTATTGAACAATCGGCTGAGAAGTACTGCTGCGCATAACTCTAATCTAGGAAGCGTGACTTGTTTCAATGAAGCGACCTTTGTTTTTGACGCCAATAGGTTGACCTGTACATTTTCATGCTCATCTTGAAGCCTGCAGTAAATCACCGCTGCGTCACTCGCGTAATAATATCCATGAAATTGAATACATTCATTGTTCCACAGAGTATAAGAATATAACAAGTACGTCGAGGTATTTGAATTTGTTAAAGATGGCCCAAGTTGTTCCTCAATTGTAGCCATTGATTTTTAATGTCGGATGGGAGTTCATCATCCCAATCTAATTTTTGTAACCATAATTTCTAGAATAGTATTCTGATAATTATGATGGATGGTGCCAGCCAACCAAGAGGGTCGAACACCTTCGATGACTCGGAAATAAAAACTCGTTTTGTGTATTTCCCGACATCAGTTAATTGTACATTGTATTGAAATATGTCACTTTTTGGATTTCAAATTAGCCCGAGAACCTTTATTATTGTCTGGTTGTCATCGAATGCGATTAGATCTAAAACATCACACAATACGAGAACGTGTGAAACCCGTTTCCTGAGAGGAAATCCACCTGAACCCAATAAATCAATCAGTACTTTCAGATTGCGAGCATCGTTGATGTTCGTTGCGCCTGTTAAGAGATCATCGACGTAAAAATCATTTCTTACTATATTCGACAGCTGTGGAAAATCTACTTCATGATCCGTTGCTAGTTGAAGCAAGGATCGAATGGAACGGTGAATGCAGAAGTTCTATAAGTAACTGTTTTCAGCCGAAAATGTTGGATTGGCAGCTTAGGAGATTGTCGTCAAACGATTCTTTGGAAATTTGTATCGACATCTCGTACTCATAATTTATGCTCGTCTGCGGATTTAGATTTGCAGGAATAACCAAAATATCGGCTCCTTATCAACAAGAAAAGTAATTTTAACTTTTAACAAATAGACGACGAGTATTAATGATCCCGTCGTTAGCCGTATTAACTTCGGAGGTATTTAGTTTTCCGGGGCACATTGTTCGAGTTCGACTATCGGAAAAACGAGTTCTTGAATTTGGTCGATTCTCTAAGTTAAAATGTGATTGGAATCTATCTAATCACGATCTAATTTTATTTATCGAAGATAAAAGCTTGTCTATGTTACAAGATGAGCTAAAATTTGATGTATAGATGGTTGAATTTGATGCATTGAACTGCAGAATGGGTTTGTTGATGTATTTCTAAGTCCCCGAATGTAATCAGCTGGATCGAGCATTTTATTCATATCATCAATGCCACTAGCCAGTGTTTTCTAATGAGATCTTTTGCGCTCACATCGGAAACCTCTCTATATCTAATTTTTTTATATAAATAACATGTTATGTGAAGTCAATCGATAATAAATCAACAGCATCCGTGCTATTGTCATAACCATTTTTATATAATGCCCATCTATAAATATTTGGGATGACCTGACCAACCAGACACAAAGCGTCGTATATTAGTACGATAAAGATGATTATGAAATTGACACATTCTTAAAACTATACATATTATAATTTAATATAGTAATAAAATAAATTTTGATGATTATTTAATAAAATGTAAACGTGCTCAAAATGATGATTGAAGTCTGGAAAACATAAGTATATGTGCATATATTATATATGTATTCAGTTTACGTTGCATCGATTTGAGATTATAAATTTAGTATGGAGTTAACATTGAAACACTTAAATTTTTTTTTTTGTTGATTAAATAATTTGTAGCACGATGTTTACGATTTAGCCACGTAATTCTATCTATAATAATTAGAAATCATTGGAAAGGTTCGAAATTGAATCTGGTGGAGTCTAAATGTATAAACTGCATTGGCTTGTAGTTATTTAAAAAAAATATTTTCATAGTTCAACACAAACGTACTTACTTTTTAATTAGCATATAATTAATTATTTATTTTGCTAATTATGCTTTTGTTTTTTAATTGTTTAAACACAGTACTGTGCAATTTATGTGTACACATATGTGTTCTATTTTAAATTTTATGAATTTTGAGAAATCGGTACAACAAATTGAAATTTTCGTCATGCAAAAAGTTTATTGTTAATAAAATGTATTTAGTGTGTAAGTATAGTTGAACGACACTACAAAGTACACAATTTCATTTTAATAATAACAGATAAGAATTACAAAGTTGCAACTCGGATCTACGTACAAATCTTACTTATTGTCTTAGTTTATTTGAATGAGTTTTTTTTAATCTAATGACCTGTGCTATAAGATTTGTATCTTTAACTATAGAGTAAGGCTAGCAAGTATAGCTTAATTGACATAATTTGGTAAAAAAATAAACTAATTTAAGACTTTAAAAGTATTTGTACCTACTAAACGACGATCCCAGATATCGCTGGATCGTCCGTGTAAGGCTAGTAAATATGCAAGATTTATTGCACATATTTACTGAGCACTCTTGAGAATCGTACAAAGAAATTTAGTAATTATTCACTTTAACTACAATATATTTCGTATGTTATAGTTGAAATCCTATGGAACCGATTCGTAATCGCAATACAAAATTTGTTTGATTCAAAAAACTAATTAAAAATATTGATCTCCTTAAAAATTGATTTTTGAATTTTTTCGTTACGAAAAATTTATTTTAGCAAAAATTAGGGTAGTATTTGATGCATCGATGAAAACATCAAATGGACAAAGCCTCAATGACATTCAAATAGTGTTTATTGCAGTCATCGCAAAGATGTACAGACAGATCCTTATAACCGAAAGATAACAAACCCTACAAAGAATTGTTTGGCGAAATGATCCACAATCGCAAATCAAAGAGTAAAATTTATGAACTATAACATACGGTACATCTTCTGCGCCATACCCTGCCGTAAGAACTCTTAGACAGCTCGCTTTAGATTAACAACAAACAAACCCAATTGCTTCAGAAATTCTTCTAAAGGAGTTTTATGTTGATGATGTTCTTTGTGGTGCAGATACTATAGAATATGCAATAAAATGTCAGCAACAATTACGAAGTATGCTAGATTCTGGAGGTTTTAAACTGCGAAAATGAGCATCGAATAACAACGCTTTGTGGAAGATTTACCGGACTAACAAAGGGAAACTAAACCAACCATCGTAAGTAAGAAACATGAATCCATAAAAAATTTAGGCCTTATGTGGAATCCACAAAATGACGAATTCGAACTACATAGGCACTGATATGAGACCACCAACAAAACGATACGTTATATCCGAAATAGCCAACATTTTCGATCATTTAGGTTTTCTCCTATTATAGTTCTTGGTAAGCTTATGTTTCAAGAATTATGGATAAAAAGGATATCATAGGACGAAAAGCTAACTGACGAAATAATAAGAAGATGGGTCAAATACAAATCAACTTTCTACGAGCTGCAAAAAATAAAAATTCCACGCTGGGTATTCAAGAGCGTGCACAATGATTTTTGGAATATCAGGAGCAAGGTGGCAAGAGTGGTAGAAACACACCCAGGACATGATAAGTTAGTTGGAGTCGTTACTTTGAAAACTCAGAACGGAACTCTCAAAAGACCTATCGCTAAAATCAGTTCACTGCCAACTCACTGCAACGACGAAGCAGATGATAAAAAAATTCCTACAATTTCCAAGCCGACAGATCCTACGGATATTCTGTATGCCTGATGAGCCTATTTTTTAATTGTGCAATAGCGGATTGGGTAAATACAACAGAGTATAGAATAGAATACCTCAACCACCAACCGGGATGTTACTTCGAAAAAAAAAGCTGAAATGAATCCTTTAGCTTCCGACTGGAATATCGTTATATACTATGTACTTAAAAGTTTTGACATGGAGCTGAAACACATGAATATTCCGTATGAATCTTTAAAACACATTTGCCATGAAACAACTAAAAACAAAGATGAATCCGGGTTATGTATGTCCTTTATTTAGTAGTTCGCACACCAAATGGAAAACATTAGGAAGTCAAACTTGCCTGTAGGACATCTCATGGGCGATTTATTCTGTGTTTTAAATGAGAGAGATACAGAATATTACGAACAACTAATATCAAGTCTGGAGGATAGAAGCGAAACATTACTCAACTGAGCACGAAACCAAACCTCGATTATTTTAATATTTACACAACTATTAATATTATGAAGCATAATAGTGAGCAAACAAGAATGCGAACCTCCATGAAAACCCAAATGACCAATATGTTAGCTATACACCTCATATTAATCATTAAAAACATTGAGTGTAATCAGAGAACCATCATCTAAAGTACTCACGCATGCGCATATTGGCGTAATAAATTCACAATTAATCTAATCTACACAATTTAAAAATTAACTACGGAAAATTAAGGATCAAGCATCCACTTCAGTCTCTCTAACAAACATGATCATATTTAACATTCAGCATAATATAAATACACATACTACTACCATCATAAGAAAAAAACAGTTTACCCATTAATGTTCCAGATGTCGGGTCGATAGAATATCGTCAACATTTGGTATAAATATATGACATTTAGGCGGTTATAGATATAAAAATATTTTGATTATTTTAAAACGATACCAGTAGCGACATCTAGCACATTAATGGGCTAACATACCGTGGTAGTACTATGTGTATTTATATTATGCATTGAGATACCCTTACTTCAATCGAATGCATACAACATCTACCGTATTATTCCGGTACCATTTGAACATCAAAAACAACAATACATCATTAACCCATCAACAACATTTTTGGCAGTGAGTGATTCTTGTGAATACTTAATTCGAAACCAGTATGTGTGAAATTAATATGTTTCAACATAATAGCGAACTTCACAACAGTTGCAATATTAAGGTATTCAACTCTACTAACTATTGGGCGAAAATTAATGAAATAATTGAACGTGTAATGCTAGCATTACACGTTCAATTATTTCAAAATTAATATGACCAAGGCCCCGATCCAAAATCGACACAACTCAGCTGGAAACGCTACGGCAACACAAGGAACTTCATTGGAATACAGAGTATTATTTTTTAACTTCGCAATAATAGTAGGAATAATTATTGCGTTTCTACTATGGAGGAAAAAACAACAAAATCAAAAACTTCCAGAACCAATCAGGACAAGATAGGAGTCATGAACAAACCGGTGTCTGATAGATAACTTTGTCACGTGGGGGGAGAATGTTGATGCAACATAAATTAATATAAGTAAATAAGTACATATTTTGTATAAGTAAATTTTTGTTCTTTGGTCAGTGACTGACATTATTGGTGCATTGACATATCGAAAAAATTTTAGCGGCTAGCGATTAACATAAATAAAGCGAAAAATAAGCATATCCGATTAAATATAAGTTCGGTTGAAAATGCTAAATTCAAAATGTTAATACAAAATGCTTTGTTAAGTAATTAACAACAATGGTCATTTTGGTGAGCAAATAACCACACTTTCACATTCAGATTTCTATTAAGTTTAAAACCTTCAATGCAAACAACATAAACAATAAGCTAAAAAAATAGAAATCGCATTAAAAATCATAGATGTTAAGGAACACCGCAAAACCACATATACATAATTATAAGCAATCGCGTATGTTGAGGGATATCGCATATGTTGAGGGATTAGTGTATTTATAATCTTACATAAATACATTTAATTCTGTTTTAAATCCAACAATTTAATAGTCATTTAAATAGGGTAACAGCTAAAGACCATAAAATATATTCTACAGCAATTGACGCAACGGTTTAATTAGCGTCGGTTGCACTAAAGTACCAATGTTCATCTGACGATTTGGAGTATCATTTAGATGATTTATTTCAAGACGTAAGACTAAGCATCCTAATGAGCACAGTTTCCAGAATCCTTGTAATAATGTTTGAATCAACTGTCCTCTGTTTAAACGATTAATTTGTATAAGGTTGTAATTGGGCTCTGGTAGCATGGTAACTGATTGACTAATCAAAAAATGACCATGTGTAAGAGGGTTATAATCATCACCATGGAGATCTCCGCAAGAGGCCGATAATTGAGTATTGCTTCGATCTCTTTAATCATGTAAGGAATCCCTCATCGAAGGTTATAAATATTTAGTAGATATTACGGTTGCCTCCCAAAATCCATCAAAAGTAGGTGCCACAGGCGGAATGAAGTGCCAATGGGTTCCGTTATCTATGCACCAGCTTAATATGTTAGCTTGAGTTGCCTGGGTCAAATACTATAGGAGTAAAATTTTCGAAGCTCTTTCTTTGCTCCAACTAGATTGGTTGTGAACTGAGCAGAATCTTGTGCATGGGTAAAAATATGGTAGAGCTCATATCGGTTAATACATCTAAAGTTGTCGCATTTTTTGCCGCATGCAAAAGAATATTATCAAACAAGCCTTATGCGGTTAAGATCTAGTAATCCAACGTATAAGGACGTTTAGTTTACGGAAACAAGAATCTTTGCTTGATGATTGATGGTCGCAAGTCATTTTGGTCCAGTATGCAAATGCTTAACGTGCAACTCGCTCACTATAGTTTCTCAATAATAACATGATTGGAGGCATAATTATCGGATGTTTCACATCCAAACAAAAATTCCATTCTTGTGCAATGTCCCGAGGAAGCTTGCCATCCCAGCCAATTCCGTTTAATCAAAGAGGTTGAAATAAAATTTTTAAGCGAATAGTTACTGGTGCAAATAGTTACCGGTCTAACGGGTCAAAATTTTTTGAAGTCTTAGAAAGAAATAAAATCTCTCTAAAGTTGTTCGTTTCGGGTAAGGATAAACGGAAAAAAAATCTTGCACAGCATCGAACTTTATACCGAGCACAGATTTGAAATTGGATTCGTTAGTTATGTTCCAGGACGACAGCTCTCTATGTTCTGGTGGAATGTTTGCTCATAATGCGGAATGGTTCAACGACCACTTTCATAGGTTCATCGTACCTAATTTAAGTAAGGAGATAATTTCATCGTTTAGCTTCGAGCGTATCTCCATCAGACATCATGTCGTCCATGTAGAAGTTACGTTGCAAAATATTGGATCCAGGTGGAAATTCGGTAGCAAACTTATCAGCAAGGAAATCGAGTGTTCGTGTATCTAAAGCGGGAGCTGTACAATAGATTATAGTACATATGCGTACATGTTGAACTCTTGCCTTGCCTGAGGACTTTTACACCAAAGAATTTGTCTCTAAAATTTGGGCTAATAATAATTTGTCTGAACATTTTCTCGATATCAGCGGAAAGTATATAGAGCCACTACAGTATTTAAATTTAATGATTGTCGGGTTGCAGTTTTTGAAGAGGCATCGAAAACTACCCGGACCTTTGTCTAGTAAGAGCAATTTTACAAATGTGAGTCGTGTACTTAACTTGGCTTGTTGATTTGCTAAGCTAAATATAGCGTTAAATTTTGATGTAAGAAATTTGAATATGCCTCTTTAAGAACTTAAATCTTTTCTCGAGTGAAAGTAGTCTACGTAATGCATGTGAGAAGATTTCACCTAGGTTTGGTGGGTTTTGCTTGAATGGTAACGGTATATGCATACAAAATTATCGACGTATGTGACGTTTTGAAGGAAAAATTCAAGCCATTCATCTTCGTCATCAGTTAGTTGACTGATTATCACCTCAGTTTCCTAAAATCGTTATAGTGAATTTTCGATATTTAACCAATCTCGTAATTCTTGGGTTACTTATGGGCAAAAGTTGACGTCGAAATTTGAATACAGGTAAATAATACAGGTTTCTGTTACAAATAATTGAATTGAACGAAAGTCTAAAAGCGCTCGAAATGTTGTCCTATTTCTAAATTAGCTTCAATTTCTATTACGGCCATTAGAAAAAGGTATATAGAATATTAGTTTTGTTCAAGACGATTGACAGTCATAGGTTAGGAATTGATGGGCTTCTTCAGAGATTAAATAAGTGTATGATTGTTGGATCGGTATTGATGAAGGTTTGGATGTTACTGTCTTGTCTTTAGCTGGAATGTAAGACGTAAACCTGTGTGAAAGATGCAACAATGGATTATGCATTTATTGCATTTTCGGTAGTTTTTAGTATCGCGGTTCAATATCCATTTTTCAGGATTTGTTACAGCTATATAACATGCGAGTTTCATTTATGCATATCGGATATTATGCTTGTGGAAATCGCATAAGTTGTGTTATGATTACGCTTAGAACCAGAATCTTCTAATGCAGCCATCCACTTAGTTTAAAATGGCAAAACATCATCTATTGAAAGATATTCGGTTTCAGAAGTTTCATGCCACCAAAGTAGTTTGGATTCGTCGTCTAGTTTCTCCATTTATAAATAAATTATCCAAAGATCACGTTCGATAGCATTTGAACCAAGTGGTTTAAGGACACCACGACTTTTCACATCTATATTATCCTAGATTTTCATTATGTTTGATGCAGAAGGATTTGAATTTATTTTAGGTTGGGTTAGAAAATCTCTTATTAGTTTCAACTGTCAATTTTTTCTTATCATACTTTTTGACAAAACTTTCTAAAGCTTTAGCGTAATTTGCATCGTCAACATGAAAGAGTTGACCTAGGAGGTACTTAAATTCCTGAGCGGGTGATAATGACGTGTTCATATGAACGGATGAACGTTAAAGGTCCATTATTTGTCCATTATTTTGATTGTAATACATATGACTGCCTAGAACATATATGTGATATCGTCAATTTTGTTGAATCCTTTGAATATCTAGGACACTAAACTAAGCTGGAAAACCCATATAACCGACTGCTTTATTGCTATCAACGTTACCGATTCCTATTTAACGAATGCCATATGATACATTCGTGAATTCAAAATTAGAATACGAAACCCTATGTTGGGGTGGGACTCCTGAACAAACTCTGAAACAAACCGCGCAGCTTTGACTACTGCGTCAATTATTTTTTAATTCCTTAGCTTGGCATCGGAGTTCGAACCCGATGGAGCCAGATTGTTGATTCGATACGGCCCAAGAATGAACTGTAAAAACCGTCTTATTATATTATCGCTTCTGAAAATACTGCTTCCGGCCGATTTCTACATTTATTATTCGTTTAGTATGAAAACTCCAAACGACAAGAACAAAAACAAGCTTGTCTAGCTAGTGTATAATTGTTGCTTTCCAATCGACCAACCACCATAAGTACTTAGACATGTGTCTTCACTAAATTTGAAGTACTCGTAGCTGCTCTAACTATTTTGCATAAGCAGTTACGAGTAGATAAAATGAAGCGAAGACACACACGTACTTATAGGTACTTGCGGTGATCGATTGGAAAGCAACTAATATCTTTTCTCCTCTGTTTTTGCAAATTGTACGCCATAAATGAACTTGTTTTCGACAGCTTTATGGCAAATGCTATCGTTCAATGATTTTTTTACGACTTCTTTGCTTATATTTTACGTTTTGCTATATTTCGAATCAAAACACATTTTTCAGTCTACCATTTGTGCAATACACTTATTTAATTTATGGCCTGAATAGCCCTCAATGCATTTTTTTGTACAGTCATTAAAATATCGCTTTATCGCAAAGTAGAAATGAATTAACGACGCGGAAAACCACATCAAAGTGGTAAAATGACCTGATTACTTTATTATACATGAAATGTTAGTTTGCTTTAGTTTGGTGTTATACAAGTTTTTTTCTTAATCTATAATTATTTCAAATTTAATCGCCCAGCTACAAATAGTCTAATAAAAAAGTCAGTAAACTTTATACTTTTGTTCATTAAGCGTATAAAGCTGACTTTGTACACGGAATAATAGGACGCACCATTCAGGTGGTCAGAATTAAATAAAAATAAATCAACAATGCTGAGTGCCGAAAGCGTTTTGGTTAAAAGTGGCAAAATAGTTTCAAATTTCAAGAATACAACGTTTTTTCGAGCGAACCATGACCTTTAATGATGTTAATTAACTTTTAATTTAAGTTTTTATATATTATGATGTATAGTAAATTTTTAATTGTTAAAAATGGTAATTTTCATTAGTAACCAAAAATAAAATATTTACTTTATTAATATTTCCGAAAATTATGAAATTCGCTACACTACGTGTTTTAGATAGATTACAAAATATTGTGAAATTTTATATTTCTTGGAATAGATAGATGTGGGTTAAAATAACAAAAAATGTGAATTTAGATTACAAGTAACTGTATAAGTCCAATTTAGTTTAATGTTAAGGTTGACGTTATGAAACTGAACTACATACTCGTATCATTTGGCCATGATCTTGGTTGGCATATGAACTTTTGAATTACAATTCAGTATAAACTAAATTTAGACATTTCCGATAAATAATCTGGCTAATAATGGACCCTGTCGATAAAGAGGAAGAGTACACGGAGTAATGTTTTCAAATTAAAGATGAAGATACAGTTTCCGATTATTGATGTCCTAACTTCCACGTTTTTACCACAAACTCAATGTGCTTTGTTCTTCAATTTGTTAAAGGTTTAGACGAGTACGACCGTAGTTATTACATTTTTCTTCAGGCTGATTATTTTTTTTTTCTATGTGAGGAAAGGCTAAAGTCTTAAATTTGGCTGGAGAAACAGTTTAAAAGTATTTAGACCGCCTATAAAGCAAAATACTCAATGATAAATCATACTACGAAAAGTTATTTGGTTTCTTCTAGCCCGGTTAATTTATTTAGTACTGTAGGGCTGTTGCTCACGTTGCAAGTGGGGTTTTTTGTCTTATATATTTTTATATATAAGACAAAAAAAAAATCTAAATTGTCGTTATACAAGATCGCAAAAAGCGATCGAAGGTAAAATAAATCTTTTTGCCTGTGGTACTCCTGGAATTCTGAGCCAAAAAGAGGACCTTTCAATGTCTTCCCAGCGTTTCGTTGCTGTTCTAAAGTGTTCCTTAGTGATGCCGCACTTAGGTTCTGGCCCAATAAATAGAGAACTAGAACCCGCTCGGGCAAGGCCATTTGCAGCCTGGTTTCTCTCGATTCCAGTATGTCCTGGCACCCACACAAGTGTAACCTTATTTGTGGTCGCCAGTTTTTTAACTGCGTTAAGACAATCCCACACCAGTTTTGATTCAATGGCGTGGAACCTAAGAGCTTTTAAGACTGCTTGATTATCTGATACAATAAAAACCTTAGTGCTATTAGGCCCTTTGTTATGTCTATTCTGGCACAAAGTCCTATGGCGTGCATTTCTGTTTGGAAAACAGTAGCATTGGATCCTAAGGACTTAGAAAAGACATTTCCACTCCCGAATATTCCTACTCCTGCTCCGTCTCTACTGTTTTAGTCCCATACCATGGACCCTCTTTCAAAAGATGACCCCCGTCCTCCAACTGTCCCTATCCGTCTACAAAACACAGAAGGATTTATCGAAATCTAGTTTCGCTGGCATACTGCTGAAAGGGATTCTAATGAAATGGTTTGCCTAAAACTCCCGAAGAATTTCCAAGTGGCCAACTATATTGCCTGGTTGAAAATTTTCTTCAGCTTGCATAATCGAGGCCGCAATTGTAACTTCTTTTTTGACCATAATGGTTGTTATAGAAATGAGCAATATATCATTTTTGGTTGTAAACCCCAGGTTCGTTCATAGAGGCACTGACAGGCCCAGAATGTCTTAAGGGCTCTACTCTGAACCTTGAGTATGTGTTGTCTCCAGTTTAGTTTTTTAATCCAGAATACCTCCTAGATATTTAACCTTACTGGAAAAATTAACAGTAACATCATTTAACGAAAGAGCTGTAAGCGCAAGCTTTCTCCTCTTGGAAAATGGCACAATAACCGTTTTATTTGGATTGACACTAAGTCCTTCCTGAATACAGCATTGCCATATCAGCCCAAGTGCATTCTGAATAAGTTCGGAAATTATAATGTCAAATTTCCCTCTAATTATTTCAGTCAAGTCACCCGCGTAGCCCTGGACATCAGGTCCAATTTTAGTGATCAGACTACTAAGAGGCGTCACCGCAGATTTGCCAGCCTGATATGCAAATTGATTTCGATGAAATCGGTTCCTTTTTAGAGCCTCACTTATATTGTCATTCAAAATTGTCTCCGTTTTTAATAGAAACGAGGTGAGGCTAATTGGACGGCCTTGGAATAGGTATAATGACGACCCCCTCCTTTTGGTATAAAGACCACATTTACTTTCTTTTACAGTTTTGGTATGTAGTTTTAAAACATAGCTGGCCGGAATGAACTGGACCAAGCTAGGAAGAATCTCTTCAATATCCCTCTGCAGGAGAGCTGGAAAAATACCATCACCTCCAGTGGACTGTTGAAGGGTTTAAATGAGCTAACAGTCCTTGCTGGGCGTGAATATCCTGCTTGAGAGAGTCTAGGTCCTGTTATGAGAGGTATAGACTTCGTAGGCGTCTTCAAGCGATTCTGCCACCATTAAGTCCGGAAAGTGGGTTTCTAAAAGCTAGCTTATAGTTTCCTTCCGGTTCTCAGTAAAACTCACATCGGGCTCTTAAATAAAGCCTATGCCATTCGAGTGGTTCTTAGCAAGGATCGTCTGGAGCCGAGTTTTAGAGGGCAATTCGTTTATTCCCGCACAAAAACTACTCTAAGTTGCCCCTTTCGACCTCCTTAACTCGAGATTGTACTCTGTCAAGACTTTTATAATCGCCCCATTCACTGGTGCGTTTGGCCTTGTTAAATAAACATCACGTTTTTTTCCTAAGTTTTTCCAATGTCTTGTTCCACCAGGAGACGGTATTAATAACCTTCCTTTGCTTCACAGCTGTTCTCAAAGGCTGAGTGTATGGATTTGCGCAGTTTATTTTAACTGAACTCCAGCCCTTCTGAGGACTCTATTTTCCCCAATACTTCAGGCATTTTTGACTCGAGTAGTGCTTTGTTAAGCCCCAGTCGGTTAGCTTTGGAACTCTAATTTCTTGCGACTGCATAATCCGTGCCTCTAAATCATATCTGATATGCATATGATCAGAACGAGAAGCCTCTTCAAAAACATGCTAGTCTTTTATGAGAGTAGCTAACTGTGGACTGGTTAGGGTCAAATCTAGGACATCTCGCCTAATCGCATTGATAAAAGAAGGTTTATTTTCCCTGTTGATAATCTCTACATTATTAGTTAACAGATATCCAAAAAGGGACTCACCTCTCCATTAGATTAATTAGATGTGACCTCGCGTCACATCCAATTAGATAATTTAGCCCTTTTTCCACACAGTGGGCTATGAGCCATCTTATTTCCGGTGGAGGTGTTGCTTCTGAGTCTCCAGGACAGTTGGCCGAGGCCACTACAGTCTCTTGTTTTCTCTTTCTCCTAGCACCTCTACCATTACTGCTTCCAAGGCCCTGGAGATGAACTCTGAAATGGGAATAAGATGTACTTGTGAGCTAGCCAGAATAGCGGCCCTTGGACTCTGATTTCCAATATCATAAATTAACTTATCGTTCGTTTTGGTAATCACGTGATTAGCCAAGGTCGATGGTTCCTGAATCAGGGCTAGACCTATGACCTGACAAACCTGAGGCCTAGAACATCAGATGCTGCCATAGCATGGTGCAGGTTTATCTGTATTTTTTTAAATTTTTTTTAATTTTTTGCGTTGCTGATTTCCCTTTCTCATTCTTCCTGTTATCGGGTTGAGGTGGGTGACCTTTGTCCTCCATTTCCTGACCTTTACCAATTCCTCCTGTTATTTTTCGTGGGAACTGATTTGAGGCTTCCTTCTTCGTACTTGGCCCTTGAAGAGACCCGGAAGCGAAGCAATACCTTACAAATGTTTAAAAACTTTTAATAGTTTGACACATCCAACTTTTAAAGGATTAGTTCGAGCAAGAGGTTTGATTAGCGATACCGCAAAGTATGTAAGCATCGTAAAAAGTCTAGTAGAAGTTTTTGTGTCAACTGAATTCTAAATTTATCGTGATTTTGAGCTAAGATACGTTTCGATAAGTTTTGATCTCCTAAACCTGTGATCATATGTATATCAATTTGTCTTAGACTCAAAAATGTTAAGACTGTCATGATGACTGAGGAACTATACTCTTAGGACTTTTTCAACAACAAAACATTACATTGCATATTGTTCAAATCAAAGCAGCACTCATTTAAACCAATCATGTCTGACATCGTCAGGTCAGCTTAAAACTTACTCTTTATTCATTAAAAAAAAAAATAATTACGATTTATGTGCAATAAAATTGTATCAACCGGAATATCAATTCCGATTGACGATTTTCAATGATTACACAACTAAATAGGGTATATGCAAATTGGCGCCAAACGGTTCCTTTATTTGCACATCATTATAAATTCAACCTCCCACAATCTTCAAAACCAAAAATATACAACTCAATGAATTAATTTTTTTTAACATCAATTCACAATGCTATTCAATTTTCTATTATTATTGAAGTTATTAACTTTGAATATAACCTCGTTATAAAATATAAACTACTATACTAAACACCAAAACTATATAGTTATATATACTCGAGTTGTATATAACATTCAATGCAATTTTTACTTGCTTTTGATTTTGAATTTTAATTTAATTTCGTCGTCGATTACATGAATTTTTTTTTAAAGTTTAATGGGATTAGGTATGGTCAAGAATTTTGTTATTGTTTTATGCGTAGCTTATAATTTTTGATGTCTTAATTAGTTTTATGCATAACTATGTGCGTAAATAGTTTTGTCATTATACATTTAAAAAAGGGTTAATTGATTTTTTAATTATTATATTTAATCATTTAATGCAACATAGAATATGTATATATGCATTACGAAAGTACAAAAACGAGCGACATGGCTATAGGTTGATTTTAACCGGTTTGTATATAAACTATTTTTTTAATAATATAAAATAAATTAAGAAAATCGGGTTGAGTTTTTACTATAAATTTTGTTGAGACGCATAAAGAAGATCGTCATTTGCATAATTTTTTAAAAACGATGATAGAACCTTGCATTATATTAGCACAATACAGGTGGATACGCATTTACTTTATGCTAATTTGATACAGGGTCCATATCCTCAAAACGATAAAAAAATTGCTAATCACATTTAAACTTCTTTTATATAATGACTTGGACAGCCACTGTAAATTTCTAAAACGTTTTTTCATTCGTATTATCACACAAATGGCCGGAAGGGGTATTCTTGTTATTATTTTTGTTATGGCTTTATGTAATTAAGCCGCCAAAAAATGTTTACTTTGCTGAATTTTTTATGTTTTTATTGCAAAATTTCACTGCTATGACCAATTGTTACTACGAAGAAGACTACATCTCTAAAATATCACTTTATTGTAAAATAACTGCTATATGTAGTTAATTCTTCTCTCTAAAACGACTATTTTAAAGAAATAGTTATTACGATTAAGGGCGAGAAACGAAGAACTATTTTGCTGATGGACCAGCAAGTCATTTAAGAGAAATGATACAATTTGGATGAATTAGTGAAACATATTTGTTTAGCTGAGGTGATTGATAATGTAGAGGTAGCTTAGCAAAATGTCAGCAAAAAAAATAGTTTTAAAATGTTTCGATAAGCGTGGTCCAGTTCCAATATTAAATCAAAATTATCAAAATATAGAACTACAAAATTTTTTAATTTTTATCGGGTTTTTTAGAAATCTAGAACTAACTTTCAATCCAATATTGTAGAGGTAGAATCGACCCCTATAAATAAGAGCATGGAAAGACTTGCTAAGACAATGGGCACTTAATTTTGAATGAATTTGAACGAATTCAACAAAAAAAAAATCATAAAGTCAGCTAAGTAAAATTTTTCTGGAATTCTGCTCCAACTTCTTCAAAATACTATTTTTCTCCGGTATGCACCGTGGTCGGCTTAAAAAAAACAAAAGGGGCAGTTCACAACATGTCTATCTTCTCGGTATTTGAAGAGTAGTTCATAAAGTTTTTACTTCTGAACATTGACGGTTCATTTACTTCTGAGCATGGCGGGATTATTGGTATTTTCCCGTTCGAGCTACCATTCCTTTACTAAAATTGTCGATGACTTTCTGTCAAAATTGCGGCTTGGAATACTATTATATTTCTTAAATAAAATTCATAATGTACTTTAGGGAATCAATTTTTATGGATCGTTGGCATTGAATTTTGCCTTTATATATATATATATATATATATATATATATATATATATATATATATATATATATAGACCTAGAAAAAATTGTAGGGGACTTACTTCGTTTGATCTAGCCGGCTAAATAATGTTACCATTATAATCGTTAAATTAATCCTTAGTATGTTTCTTGTGCTACTAACACTCAGTCACGTTAGGTCCAATCTTTTGGTTCTCTGTAACCTTCTTGTTATAATGATGTTGGTCATCCATCATTCAACGTAACCATTGAAAGTGTTTTCTTGTATGGTAACTGATCTAGTATGCGATAAGTTTCTTTTTCAAGTCTATGGAGGTTATTGTTTCCAATGTACTACGATGCATTGTATAATTTCAGAATTTGTTTATGTAGCAGAAGCTTATTATAAATCGAGAGCTCGGAGTGTCTCACTAGAAGCTAGTACATTTTCCTGAATTGGGTGTTTAATTCTTTCTCTTTTTCATATGTTCCTTCCACCTTAGTTTAGCATCCAAGGTCCTAAGTATTTAGCCATGTTTGCCAAACAGTGGCCCATTTTCGACACGCAAATATTCTGGAAAAGCAGATATTGCAAATATGATTTCCATTCGATCAATAGTGCTTCGAGCATCAATCTTGGTCATGAAAAGTCCACAAGTACAAGCAAATGATATTGGTTCCATAAAATCTGCAGCTAATTGTTATCATAGTCTTGATGGTAGTTCACTTGTTTTCAATGGTTCCACTGGATCAGGAGCCGACACTCTCAAACAACCACGTGTTGTTTGATGTATTTTTCAATTTCTCACCGGGATGTCCTTCGTGGCCTAATTGCAACATTTTTCCATGTAAGATCTTTGAACAGTAATTCTTCCACCCTGGAACGTTAATGTAGCCAAATCCGAAATAAATCGACCGATATAATTCACCACCACATAAAACTACGAACCTCTTCCTGATTTTTTGGCTCTCTAAACTGTTTTACATCATTCACTTTTTCAGATTTGGGACTAATACCTTATTCGGACAATTCATGACCAAGAAATTTTATTTTTGAAAATATTTTAATTGGAAATATTTTAGCTCCGCCGAAATGTGGTAGAAAGTCGCCAATAAGTGGCAAACGATAATTTTCCCTTTTAATAAATTTGCTCTTCTCATATCAACAAGTCTTACCTCTTTGCTACCATGTTTTGGAAAAATAACTAATGGTGATACCCATTCTGAAGACCCTTTCACAGGTTCAATAAAATCCAATTCCCGCAGTTCCTCAATTTTACGATCCACAGTATCTTCTAGTGGCACTGGAACACGACGATATGGTTGAATGAATTTTATTATACATATACCTAGTGTAACCGTCGATCCAATTAAATAATTTCCATGATATGTTTCGTTACTGCAATTTTCGTTGGTTGTAACGGTATTATCAATGCCTTTCTCACTGTCCACATCTGAATTTAGGCTTCTGCCGATATGCACTTCCATTTTTTTTATCCTCATTGCCAATTGTAGTATCCGAGTAGAGCTGACTCTTGACTATAGTCAAACTTATTGTATTCGTAGGCCAGTAGGTTGATGTACCACCTGAATTCGCATTTTAGCTTTTTGCTAGCAGCAAATAGCTCATTTATTCGTTGTTAATCGTGATTCCCAGTAGATATTTTTTGCCTCAAAGTCGCCTCCAATTAAAAATCACTTCCAAGTGTTTTGAGAAACGCACTGTAATCTTCTTGTTTGACGTTGTACCTAGGTGGACAATTAATTGCTGGGATGCTATAAGTTTTTTTTTTACTTAGATGCAGTTTAATTGTTGAAATTTGTATGATCATTTTCATTGTGTTGGATATTATCTTTAAGAAAAATAGCCGAGCCTCTTCTAGCTTCATACTCAGGATGTAAAGCATGATAAAAGTTTACCCACGCAATTTACAATATGAGGATTTTGTGAAATGAATTTTTGATATCAAACATTTATGTATGATTTGTACGTTTAAAAATATTTCTAGCCCTTGAATATGCTGTAATAACCCATTTGCATTCTAGGTTACTATCCTTTGCGTCTTAATCATTTCTTAATTTTATAATTTGCTGTTATATAATTTATATTTTGATAGACTTTATCGAAATTTTTCAACACGGTTTGATTGATTGACCAGACTGTGAGACCAAGCGCTTGTCAAGTGTTCCGGTTAACGCCGGTCCTATTTCCACAGTCTTTTTACATTTAACACAGGGTAGGACAAGAGGAATTTTCATATATTCATATTTATATAAATATATTTTCATGCATGATAGAAACAACCCGGTTTCAGACACCTCATGATCATTACGGCACAATTATATGGTGGTGTAGGGAAAGGTATGTCAGTAATGACAGAATTGGTTCTGTTTCCCGGTAGCTAATATTCAAACTACTGTTAGCATAAGAAAATCACAATTTTATTGAACCACTCTGCATTCTGTTTTCTGTCATATCTTATCAGCAACTGCAGTGTGCCACCATTCAACTGTAATCTACAAAATAATTCCTTAAATACAAAATTTGTTTAATTTCTCCAAGGCGTAGACTGTAATAAATTAAATCGATTTTCACCTGAAAATTATAAATAATTAATTCATAATATAATAGCATTAAAATATAATTTCTACAAGCTGTATTCTGTAATAAATTGGATTAGTTTTTGTCCGAAATTTACAATTAATTAATTTATTACATTAATAAAAATATAAAATTATAAAAATTATAAAATAAATTATATTTTAAAAAAATTGATAAACATTACAAATCAATTAAATTAACCGTTTTATGCCCAATACGTCATGTAATCGCCGAAAATCTAATTTATATACACTTTATTTGACACAAAACTTTAACATTAATATAAATTAGATTTTAAAAAAATTTAATAAACACTACAAATCAATTGAATTAACCGTTGTATGACCAATACGTCATGTAATCGCCGAAAATCTAATTTATATACACTTTATTTGACACAAAACTTTAAAATTAATATAAAAAAGATTTTAAAAAAATTGATTCAACATTACAAATCAATCCGAAATTTTTTTCAACACCGTTTGTTTTTTAATTTGTCCAAGTGTATTTTGAAGACCTTCTTGTGCATTAATCGCTTATTGAGAGTTTCTTGATTTCACAATATGTCCTGTAAGATTTTGTCCACTTTCTAATCTTTGCCACATTTTAGAGGTGTGTTTTTATTAACTTGACAAGCATTGGCTGAAATTAGCAAATTGACGTAATCAAAAGTTCGATGTCTTAATTGTTTAAGTACTGAATCTTGTATGTCTTTAAATTAAGAATTCGGTGCAAAATTCTAAATAAAGTGATAGGTAAAAAGTGTAATTGCTGTGAATGGTAACGAATCGATGTTTTTGGTGATGAAGACCGTTTGCTTTAATTTTGCAACTATTGCGATTCCTTTTCTATGCCGTACCAGCTAAATGTAGAACTATTTTTTGGGATTCGCACCCGGTACATTTGAACTTTATGAATATTTTACAAAATATCTGGCCTGCATCATTGATGCCACCCTGTACATTAAAAATATATCGCATTAAAATATTAATTAAATCTGCATGTCTCCGGAAAAAATCGAGGATAACGACAATATTAATTGTCCAAACATCGCTAAATTTATATGAGGTCATAAAACTTTAAACATCGACAAATAACTAAACACAACAGATTTTTGTCTTTGATAATCGTAGTACGTAACCTTGATAATTGGATAAATTACTGAACTAAAAATATAAAAATCGCGGAATTATTGCAAATACTGTGAAATGAATTTCAGTTCAAGTCTCCTAATAATATCTCAAGGTTACAATCTACAGTACATAAGAAATTAAAAAGTTTCGTTGTGTGTTGTATTTGTATTTTTTATATATAAATATTCCCAATAATATATCTTTATAATTTTTTTTTCGTTTTTATTTTCAAAACAATACTTATCGTTAATACCTTGTGTATTAAAATATAACGTCTTATCACGTCTTAATTTTATATATCCCAAAATGTTTATTTAAAATGTCTTATCTTACAACGTGTTTTTGGTTTGGTATCGCCGAAAATATATTCATTAAATTTTTTCGCTTAATCACGCATAATTTAACACCAAGTATATATTAAATGAGTGCATCCAATTGAATTCGTTTTGTTTTACTATAAGTCTTGAGCTTACGAAGAAACTTCAAGGCTATAGACCCAATTGTTTGTGGTTTGTTTTGTGTTACACTTACAACATTTATTTTACAAGCGTCTTTGTTTCAATTTTCACTACTATGATAGTTTCTAGATAAATATTGATATACAACATATGTACTAGGCTTTTTTTTATTTCTTTTGACCGTCAAGTAAGAAATGGTTGAATACAACTGATTTTCATTGAATGTGTAGACATTTAGATGTATTTTTTATTATATTTGTTGCATTGAAAATATTGAAAGTAAATAATGCGGAACAAAAAATTGTAAATTTTACAAAATTGGGTGGAACATACAACTGACCATTGTTACGAAATTTAATAATTTGTTTGATAAATTGACTTATCAAATAGCTTAAAGGTTAGGTTTAGTTTTGTTAGAATTTTAGCCAAAGAGAAACTTCATTACCAGGCCCAGATAGCTACGTATTATTCAATTTATTGCAGTTGTAAGTTCCTCAATTTACGGATTGCTAATAATTATAGTAGATTTTGGTCAGATAAACACAATAACTGTTAGGTAAGAATCTTGGAATCTAACATAATTTGTAGAGGACGTTTCAATATGTTATTATTTGGAAGTTTCACGAAGATGAATCTTACTATGTTGTCCTCACTGGGATGTGTCTCACATATCCGCACTAATGGCCACCTAGCAAGTGGTAAAATTTGGTCACGGAGCAATATCATATCTCCAATCTTGAATTGATGATATTCGGTATGCCATCTATAAAACTTGTTGAGAAAAGTCACTTATTCTAGCAATCACTGATTCCAGAATCCCAGCTAAAGTTGTTGTGTGAGCTCATGGTGACTGGCTGAAATATCAAAAATGTCCCGGAGTTAAAGGATCCCAATCTTCATCTTGTGCGTCTACTAATGGTATTGAATTCAACAATGCTTCAATTTGTTTAAGGATGGTAAAGAACTCCTCATATGTTAACTGCGTTTCTCCAATCATGCGCCGTTAGTGATGTTTACATGATTTGACGGTCGATTCCCATAAACCTCCAAATGTAGACGTAGCTGGAGGAAAAAACTGCCAACTGATTTTGCTATCGGAACACTAAACCTTTGTTAGACTTTTAAGGTAGTGATCGTAGAAAATTTTAAATTGTCGTTTAGTTCCCACCAGATTTGTATATGCTTAAATAGTCCTCTTACTGCACATAATCGTTTTAAAGCTGCTAAAAATGTATCGAAACTCATATCAGTAGTGATTTCAATGGAAGTTGCTTTTATTGCCATGCAGACAAATATCACTATATTTAAAAGATTTGGCATGCCGACCACGAATTGCCCTAAGCAAAAACGGTTCCACTAAATCAATACCGACTTCTATAAATGGTCTCACAGATGGATTAACTCTGCATGACGGAAGCTGTCCCATTAGCTGCTGCTACTATTGGCTTTTATATCGTCGACAAACATGTGTATGTATAGTACTCCGAATTCTTAAGATTCTTGACTCGTGGTATAGCAAATCTTTGGTTTAAGATAAAATGTTGGTAATTTTTTGCTCGGCGTGCAAGTTTCTATAACTATTCTCTCGGTGATAGCATGGTAACTTGGTAACATTATGGGATGCTTGGTGTCCAGGTTCATCATGGCATACTTCAAACGTCCTCCCTCTCGGAGAACACTGTTGTCATCGATAAACGGATGAAAATTTAAAATATGGGAGTTATATGGTAAATTCTTGCGCTTCAACAATAAACTTATCTCTTGACTATAGGCGGATTCTCCTTACCGATTTTTGAAGTGATATTTTTAATGAATTGAGAAAACTCGATGATAAATGAATGAGTCGAGCCTGAATCTAATAATACTCGACCCATAACCCAATTGCCATATTTATATTATTTTTCTAAACTCGCTCAGATTGCCTTGGTGATGAAAACTCTTCGTTCCATCACAAAAAGCGATTGGAATTACGGACAATCATATACTTTATTGCAACTGGGTAACTTGACTGCATGGACTTGACTGGCAACTGTATTAACTAATGCATCCATGTGCTTGCTTAGAAAATCGAGTAAACTTTGAATGGTAGGTAAATATTCTGCAGCACTTTCGTATTTCCAATACGTCTTGTTTCTTCGGCTAGTTTGTTGGTAGCTAAAAGGTGTAGTCATGGATCACGAGTAGTTGCATTTGGACCAAGTGGTTTACTCCCGTATTTTTTTATCAATGGTATCATGTACCTTCATTATGTTGATCACTGTGTGGTTTTATTGAATTTTGGATAAACAATCTCTCGTAATTTCACACCGATTAAAAGACGTCCAAGCAAACAATTTCTTGTTTTTTATCTCCTACCTTGTATTGCCTGCGGTCAGAATAAGATGCAGTTACCTTACTTTCTCGAATATTGTTCTATTAATTCTTTCAGCGTCTCCATTATGTTCTGCTGTATGTGTTTTAAGTATTCGCCTCTATTGTTGGTTCGCAAACATATAATGGTATCTTTTTATTTTTCTTTGAAATTCTTAAATTCCTCGAACTTTGTTCCCTTCGTTATCAAAAATGTATTCCTAATGAATGATCAATGTTTGTCTCGGACTGTTTGATTGACGTGTTTATCTCTTAAGAACATTGAGCATTTGATATAAAATCGCCTAAGTTAGACTTAGGGTGCAATACCATTTAGTATTGTTTTTTTTTAATTACAACTGCCTATGGCTTTATTCTTGAATCTTTCTAAAAAGAAACTAACAAGATGTATGCAAATCTTACAAACTAACCTTACTGCTATTTTTATAAGTCTTAACCAATGTTAATACTTATTATTAGTGTGCACCATTTACTTAATATAAATTCAATAGTCCAAGTCGATCAGTTCTTCTTAGTCGTCTGTATCTCGGTTGTTTTAGAATGTCCCGGGCCAAAGCATTGGGATGTGTCTCTAGTTTTGAACAATATATCGAGCTATAGGTTCTAATTGTATCTTTAATGGTTAAAATACCGAGGTCATGATGTATGTTGGTGTTTCGAATATACCAGGGAGCATTCGTGATCCTACGAAGTATTTTTGATTGTGTACGTTGCAAAAATTCTCTATTTGATGCGCTGGTGGATCCCCATACCTGAATACCATATGTCCATATGGGCATAAGTATCGCTTTATATAGTAAAACTTTATTGTCGAGTGATAATCTTGATATTCCTCCTATTAGCCAATACATCTTAGCAAATTTTATTTTTATTTGATTATGCTTTGCTTCTATATGGTTTTTCCATGTCAACCTTCTGTCCAGATGTAACCCTAAGTATTTGACACTAGATTGCTGCGGAATAGTTACACCGTTCAATTTAACTTGTGGGCAGGTGAGTTTGTTAAGTGTGAATGTAACATGTGTTGATTTATTTTCATTGACTTTCATTTGCCAAGTCTTTAGCCAGTTTTCAATTTTATTCAGATGATTATGCAATTGCCTTGAAGCAGTTTGAGGATTTTTACAAGACACTAATATGGCTGTATCATTAGCAAATGTTGATATTATAGCTTCATTGCAATTGGGCAAATCGGCTGTATACAACAAGTATAAAATTGGTCCCAAGACACTTCCTTGTGGAACACCTGCGCTAATATCATTTGCTGCGTTTTGTTTAACCAAGTATTTCCTTTGAAGAAGATAGTTTTCAAGAACTACATAGAACTGCTTCGGCAAAAGTTCTTTAACTTTGTATATTAAACCTCTATGCCAAACTTTGACGAAGGCTTTTGCAATATCCAAGAAGACAGCAGAACAATATTTTTTTTCTTCGAAGGTGAGTTTGATTGCGTTGACAATCCTGTGAACTTGCTCTTTAGTACTGTGCTGATTTCGAAAACCAAATTGGTGATCTGGCATAATATGCCGTTCTTCTAGTACTGGTTTCAGTTTCCTTAGTAACAATTTTTCAAATAGCTTTGATATCGTGGAAAGCATGCTTATTGGACGATAAGATGTGATTTGTGTCTTATCTTTTCCAGGCTTATGTATCATTGTAATTTGCGATATCTTCCACTTTTGAGGAATGTAACCAGTTCGCATGATTGCGTTGAAGATGTACGTTATTAGTTTAATGCATTTGTCTGGTAATTCTTTAACCATTTTCCCGGTAATAAGATCATGTCCTGGTGCTTTTTTCGGACTTATGCCGTTTTTATTGTGCTCTTAACTTCCTTTCAATTGAACTTTATAGGTTTAAAATTTGGATCATTCACCGTTTGGTTTGGTAGCATGTAGTTGTTAACTTGTTCATGTGGTGAGAATACGCTTTTTAGATAAACAGCGAAGCATTGGCTGTTTCTTCATCACTTCTTGCCCAGTTGCCACTTGGCAGTCTAATGGACGAACACGAGTTTGCCGGCCTCTTAACACTTTTAGTAGCTTTCCATAAGGAATAGTCTGTTCTCTCTGTTGCCGAGAGTTCACTTAAATAATTTCGTATACCTTCATTTTCTTCTTCTCTCAGAGCTACTTTCAGGGATTTAATTGCTCGATTTAATTTCCATTTTAATATCGGCGATCTTTGCTGCTGCCACTGCCGTCGAATTTTTCGCTTTTCTTGTATTAATTCTTGGATGTTTTAGGAAGTTTATTAACTTTTTCAAAAACACTGATGTTATGTGTTGCTTTTTTTGCTGCTACTTCCAGTAGATCTCTGAGGTAGGCTTCTGCTGCATCAATATTTGCTGGTGTGCTAAGAGGAATATCCAGTAGGCAATTCTCTTCAATTTGTCTACTGTATTGATCCCATTTAGTTTTTTTATTTGTCAGACGTTTCAGTCTTTAGGGCCTCAGTACTCACTTTTATAATTACTGGTGAATGATCGGATTATAAATCGTAACAATCTGTTGCCATAGCATTTGTACGTGCAATGCCTTTAGTTATACAGAAGTCTATTAGATCAGGAATTTTCTTTTTATCCGTAGGCCAATATGTTGGGTGCCCCGCTGATAGAGAATCCAAACAAAGTTCATCCATAGCTTCATAGAGTTGCTTGCCTTTCGAAGTCGTCAATTTTGAACCCCATTGAGTATGTTTTGCATTATAATCACCTCCCGCAATGAATTTATTACCTAGATGGTTAAAATAATCTAAGAATTGCTTCTTTTTTATTGCGTGTTTCGGTGGGCAATAGACTGATAATATTACACAGTTTCCAGACCACTCCTCCAGGCAGATATTTGTCGCTTGGATATGATCTTTGTCATATTTCTCAAGTTCAAAGTGTTTTAGTCTTCTTTTAATCAACACAGCTGTGCCACCATGTGCTTTACCATCAGGACGTTTAGTGTCGTATACAGAATACCCTTTAATTGTGAAAAAGTTTTTTTTGGTTTATTTAACAACTAAAGGTCTAAAAAAATTTAACAACTAAAGGTCTAATCTAAAGGTGACATAAACCCATTTTAAGAACAGTTTCTGCTTTAGTTTATATAATTCGCCACTAGACTTGCGGTTTAAACCAGTTTTCCATACCACAAACGCATAAAGTTGACATACTGACTCGACATGTAACCGTTTCGACATTCGCACTTTTGACCACGAACAATAGCTTGGCACATGCATTTCAATGTGTAACATTTGCTTGTTCTAGTATATGAACATGATTCGACTCAAGATTTCTGCACTCCAACAGTGGTTCAGCGTAATAAAAAACTCTGTTGCATCGCGCTCATATTATGATTTCGATAAACAATTCCAATTTAAAGAAATAATTCTTAAGAAGTTTAGTAAAACTGTTTCAGTTCTGTATTAAATTGTAATTGGATTCCGATGATACCAAAGACATGTCACATGATTTACGTTAATTTAAATACCCTCATAAAACTATTGTAAACCTAAGCAATCTCAGTTCGCATATATATACGGTTTTTTATTCGAAGTTCAATTTTATCTAGATAATAATAGAACCAATCGAGCATTCAACGAAAAAATTAAATTTAACTTGTCATATATATTATTATTTTGTTGTGTATATTATATTTACTAGTTTCTAATAAAAATGTGTATTTATGTGATATTCCAGAATATGATAATGAAGGTACCAACAAGCCCAGTCGGAAACGGCTATTATGGTCACGGAGATCCTGGATACGAAATAGATTACGATGTATCATCAAATGATTCAGAAATAAATTTCGAAGAAGATGATTTTTCGGAATATATGTGGATGGAAAATGAAGAAGAATTCGATAAATTAGTAAGTTTTGTTAAAATAAATTTACAAAATTATTTAAATTTGAAAAATGTTATTAATTTTTTTTTTTTTATGAATATTAGGAAATGCAAAGACTAGAAGAAGAGGCTCTAATGGAACAATGTATCGAAGCAATGCTTCAAGATGAGCTGGAAGCAGAAGAAGCTGCTCGAACTGGCGAATGGTATTTATTAATTAGAAATTCATAATTTTCAAGTGTAGTAAAATAGACTTTTAAGTTTTTACCAATCTACAGCCGAACAAAAAATAATATATTTTGATCTTTATTTGCTTGAATGAGGTTTTTGGGTTTTTATTACAGTGACCACCACCTACAAAGAATTTCACTTTCTACTTAAATTGTTTATGTCGAAGTGTTAAATTTTTTTTGTAGTTAATAAAACTTTTTTTAATAGTATAAATATTGAACATGACAAGCAATAACCAATTCTAATTTTCAGCCAAATTATTTTAACTCTTTTCAAAGCCCATATAGATTTCTTATATAGGAATCGAAAAATGTTTAAGTCAGTTTAAATTTTATTACTAAACTAAATCTATAATTATTCCCACTTCATCTCGCCATAAGTCATAAATGTGAATTAAAGTCACCATGCGCTGAAAGTATGCCTTTATCGTTCGTATTTTGAGAAGAACTGCTTGTTAACTACTATTTCGTGGTGGCTTTAATTTATAAAGGCAGAATCATAAAGCGGGTAATTACGAAATTCGAATCTTTTAAAGCTGCATGTTTATTCCTTTTAATTAAGTTATTATAGTTGTCAATTTGTCTATAAGGCACCTTTTATAGGTTTTTCTTGTCAAAATATGTTTTTTCGGATATTTAAATTTTTTCTTACTTCCAAATTAAAAAGCTTCAATGGCTCGCTTTTGATATTTCGGTTTCGTTTATACCAAATAATAATAACTATGATCCCTTGTTAGAGTGCTGACGGTTTTAAGATCCCTTTAAAATTACTTGTAATGAATTTATAATTTAAATTAATTTTTTCGAGTTGCAAGATATTTGCGCTTCCACCGCATTTCCTGGTTCTAATAATACTGTGAAACTTAAAATAAATTTTCTGTAAAGAACCTTATTATGCCGACTAAGGGATATTTTCAAGAAGCAGTAATTTGTCCAATTTTTAAAAGTGGGTTTTTCCTAATTGGTAACCGTTGTGTCTATACCCGGACACCCGGATAGCCATTTCGATTTAAAATGCTCGTAGCTTTATCAATTTCAGAGTTAGACTATTCCTAATTCTTGGCATTCAAGAATTACTTATTTTGTGTTGATCCTTGAATAGACAAGTTAATTAAAAATTATTGCTGAACCGAATTATCTGTTTTCCAATAATATTACCCTAGATTCATCCGGGTGGCCAATTAAAAAAACACATCATATTGTATAAATTTGACAAGATTTAATCAACATTTCATTACAGAAATTTCATTTGTCTGGATGGCATCAGTTCTTTTGGAACATATGGTTTTTTTTTAATGTCCCGACTATTGATAAATCCCAAGAGATCAATAAACGAGCAAGTGGCAATGTTTTAAAAAATTGTCTGTTACTATGTGCCCTTTACAACCCATTCTTCTTGATTGATTTCCCTGGCTGATGGTTGCTTATTCGTATATAACTGCCTGTTATTGGGTAAGACAGCATATATTATTTTGACAGCATATATACTGAGTGATGAATCTTTTTCGTCCTAAACAAGAACATTTATTTTAAGAATTTATAAAATATAATAACGAATTCCTCGATAACTACCTTGCCGCGTATTCTGATTGTCACAGCGTATAAATCGGGGTATTTCCCAAAAACAGTTCAATCCCATTCTCGCGCAATACAATGGATTCGATTTAGTTGCCCATAACACCTTAGTATGTTCACTATCCAAAAATTCAATAATTTCAACATTTTCTGGGGTTATCTCGATTTAGAATAATTTATTCTGCGTACACAAGATTCGCCTTCCTGTTTGTGTGTCTAATGATTCCACACATGACGTAGAATATTATGTCTCAATGTTTTCTTTGAGGGGGATTTTGTCTCCATATCGACCCGTCTTTCCTTTTAAGATAAGGCGAATTATTACCATTGTCATGTCCAGTTTCACCTTCCTCTTCAACTTCTTTTTTTTTGTGTCTGATCCCTGCAAATTTTTTTTTTCTGGGGCCGAAGCTCTCCCAACTCTTTCGAGGTTAATTTTTAACATCCTACCTTATGCCGTTACCAGCCAAATCGAGGACGCACGAATACAGGTTC